>OY744511.1:5120575-5592764 GCA_963556185.1 Pseudopediastrum boryanum | reverse complement strand
AGGATGAATGTGGCTGTCACCAGGGCCAGGAGGGGGCTGGTGCTGCTGGGAGATAGTGAGACATTGGGGAGGGATGCGTTCCTGGGCGGTTGGTGCAGTACATGGAGGAGCATGGGCAGTACAGCAGTGCGGCGGAGCTATTGCCAGGGAGTTAAGGGGCAACAGAGCTGCTCGGTTGGCAGATGTTATTTCGCTGCTTGAGACTAGTGAGGAAGGTAGTTTTTTGTGTGAAAGCCGGCGGAGGCCACAGGCATACAAGCTCTTCGACGAGGTAAATCAACGTTGCACACTATGGTGATCTCTGGAAATAGCTTCTGTGTACACATAGTCCTCGAGTACAGGATCAGCTGCAGGCTGGTTCAATTGGTAGCTGGCAAGCGGTATAGGTAGCGGCTGTTGCGTGGGTTATAGTGTGGGCATGACGCATGTTAAAATGGCTCATATGCCGGCGGAGGATTTCGTGCAGCTTGGACTTGTGAAGACTGCTAGTGACGATAGAGCAGTACGAGTGACGAAACGAAGAGCAGCTGGGAGAGGAGCCAGGAGGACAATGGTTAGCTCGAGCCCAGCATGAAGCCAACTCACCGGGGGTTGCTTATGTCTTTATCGGCGTCACGTATAGAAAAGACTGTCCGTGGGGTCTTGCATGCTTGGCAACCGCGCTCGGCTCCAGCAGTTGCTTGCTTTCAGCCTGAGGGCCTGCTTGCTGGGTAGATCAAACAAAAGCAATCTCGGCAGGCGTATTGATAGCTTCTGTTTACATCTCCGGCCGTTGGTTTTGAGTGCAAGCTGCGGGACAACCTCACCACTGTTAGGTGCCCAGCCGGTGCAAGGCAGGCGTCTCAGATCGAAGCCTAATGAGCTTGTACAGAAGTAAACACCCGTTGCCATCAGATGTCGAGAGGCGTCCTTCCGAGCGGGGGGCCATAGCCATGCAGTACTTGAAGATTGAAGGACTCACCATCACCCACAACGGAGAAGGAGCAGAGGACCAAGCAGCGTCCATACGCTCCAACTACCCTGTGCCTCAGGACGTACCGCTATACTACTACGAAATGCAGGTCTTAGACGCAGGCGAGAAAGGCTTCATTGGTAGGTAGCCTTGCAGCAGCCACTTTGTGAAAGAGACATGCTCCTCTCCCTTTTCTATGCCTCTGCTCAGCTTCAACATCAGCTGCCAAGTTTGCTGCTATGCACGAGAGCGAATCTAGCTACATGGAACCCTAAACAGCAGGTGGTTTAATGCTAGGTCTTAGTGATGATGCAATCAGGCCATGAGCTGCAACCAACTGCTGCTGCTGCTTGTGTATTGGCAGCTTGGATAGGTATATATATAGAGAGCCCACTGGACAGCGCTCCGGGACGTACAGGACCCAAGCATGACTCCAACCCGCCTCTTAGTGGTGTGTGTGTGGGGGGGGGGGGGGAGGTGGGAGGTGAGAGCCCTGCAGCCTGAGCCTGCAGCCCTGTGTTACGAAGCAAAGGGGTGTGCGAGCTAAGGTGTGCCTAAACCCTAACCCTAAACCCTAAACCCAACCCGTGGTAAAATCCGCTGGGAGCTCACTGCCATGTTGCATCTGTTTAAACTGCTGAGGTGCTTCCAATAAGCACTCCAAAGACAGCACACAGGTCTTCAGGGTCAGCCATGTAGCTTTGCCCAAGAGGTGCTTCTGCTGAATAGGGGCAAAAAAATTGGCACAAAATTCGGCGACAGCGGGCAGTGCAGAAAATTAGGGCATGGCCCAACATTGGAACGAAGATGCCAATCTCCCGAAACCCCAAACAGAGCATAGTAGCCCAGCGCCAGGCAGGTACTTCTGATATGAATGCTGAATGTGCCGACCCACTAATCTCTGCTGACACACTATCTGTTGCTGTGGTGGTTTTTGTGGCTGTCCTAATTGCAGTTTTAACCCCTTGCTGCCGCACTGCTGGGTACTGTGGTGCAGGTGTGGGGTTCTGCACTGAAGATGTCAAAATGGATTGCCTGCCTGACTCGATTGCACAATGGCAGGAATATCTGGGAGCTTGTGCCTGTGGTGCTCTGTGTAGCATTTTTCCTTGCATGTGTAATCCCTTGCAGGTGGCCTGCTGGTTGGAACAGAAACAAACCTCTGGGTTGCAAAATCGCAGGAAACTGCTGGGAGCTCATCGATAATCTCCAAACCCTAATATCTCGCCCGCCTGCTGGTGACTGTGTGTTGCAGGTGTGGGGTTCTGCACTGAGGATGTTAAGCTGGATCGCCTGCCTGGCTGGGAGCCTCGTTCCTATGGCTATCATGGGGATGATGGAAATGCATTCAGCAGCTCGGGGAGAGGGAGAGCATATGGACCACACTTCTCAACAGGTGGGGTTTAGGGAGAAGGTTTAGGGTTTAGCTGCTATGGTATGCTGTGCGGGGTTAGGGGGACATATGAACCAGGAAGGTTGGTTAAACATGCAGCAGCTTTTACACGTGCAGACCTGCTGAGTGGCTGACATCCCACTACGTTTCGTTATGGGGATCTTCATGCAGCCCTGAATTCAGGTTTGATGTCATGTCTGTATCTCGCTCCACCATCGCAGCATAGACGTCTGAAGGGGAGGCTTAATAAGCAAACGTACTGAAGTTGGGTTTGGCAGGGGACAGGGTAGAAGGCAACCCTTGCACACCATGACAGGGAATACCTGCTCAATGTCAATGCAGCTAACGGCTGTAGAGTTGTTGGCACATAGGGTGCACAGCAGTCGGCAAATTGCCTGGGGCTGAGCTCCTGCTTTGCATAGCAGGGTACACTACTTCAGCAAGAGGCTGCGCAGGTTGTGATCAGGGCATGTAATGTCACTCTCTGTTCTTACCTAGAATTAACAAGAAGGGTGGAGCAACTGCATGGAGGTTGGGTTACAAGTAAGATGTACATTATAGATGCATGGATTTGTTCCATTTTGTTTTATAACATACTTGGTAAAATCTGATAGATATAAACCCCATACCTGAAAAAACTCTAGTATCTCCATGTGGAAGGGCACATAAGTACTTGTAAATGGCAGCCATAACTCTGATGGTCCTAAGGCAGCATCTTATGTATCTTGCTTGCAGGTGATGTGGTAGGTGTGCTTTTAGACCAATTTCTATGTGAAAGGGCAGTCGCAATAAGCACTTGTAAACAGCAGGCATAACTTTGATGGCTGAAAGATATTTTTTGGTGTATTTCTTTTGCAGGTGATGTGGTAGGTGTACTTTTAGACAACACCCAGCGCACCATCTCCTTCTATAAGAACGGCCAAAGCTTAGGTGTTGCGTTTGAAAACGTCATGGAGACCCGGCTGTACCCCATGGTTGGCCTTCGCTCCAGAAATGAGAAGGTGGCCGTGAACTTTGGCGCCAGCGGGAGCACCTTCCGTGTCGACGTCGCGGCATTACAAGCTGAGTTCACGGGGCGCGTGTTGAGAAGCATTGATGCGACTCAGCTACCTGCGACTACTAGCAGCAGGATTTGGTGCTTGCCGGAGGAAGAGGCTGGGGTGGGGGGAGGTGGGGCAGCAGCAGCAGGAGGAGGAGGAGGAGGTGGGGCGGGAGAGAGTGGCGGTGGCGGTGGCAGCGGGGGGCAGCAGCAGCAGCATGGGGAAGTGGAAGTGGAAGAGGGTGTAGCTATGCAAGTAGATGGCGACGACGAAGCAGAGCTAGAAGCTGGACCGCCAACAGCAGCAGCAGGAGGGGGAGGGGATGAGATTACTTCGGTGGGGAAGAAGGGAGTGGGAGTGCAAGAGCAGCAGCAGCGAGAGGGGGAGGGGGGTGGTAGAGGTGGTAAATCTCAGCATCCGCTGGTTCCTGCTCTTGTGTTTGAGTATTTGATGCATCATAGATACTGGCAGACAGCAGCAGTGGTGGCAAGAGATATGCTGGGGATGGGGACAGCAACTGCTGCTGCTGCTGGTGGTGGTGGTGGTGGTGTTGGGACGTCGGGGAGGAGTTTGGAAGCAATTGAAGAAGTGGCTGCTGCTGCTGCTGCTGGTGTAGAAGACATGGAAGGGGTATCTGGTGCAGAGACGACAGAAGCAGCAGCAGCAGGAGGAGGAGGAGGAGGAGGAGGAGGAGCCGAAGGGGAGTCGCCCTCAGCAACAACAACAGCAGCAGCAGCGGTGGAAGCAGCAGGGCCTGTTGACGGGAGGGCTGGGACAAGTACGGCTGGAGGGAGGGGGGCAGCAGGAGGAGGAGGAGGTGTGGGAGCATCAGCAGTGGTTGGATTGAGTGAGGTTCAGCTGCGTGATGTGTTGATGCGGCAGCAGCTGGTTGATCAGGTGGTGGAGGGGGAGGTGGAGCAGGTCATGGAACAGGTGAGAGGAGGGGGGGAGGTGGAGGGAGAGGGTGGGGGAAAGGGGGGGGGAGGGGGGGGGTTGAGCAGGGGAGGTCACATAGCTCGTGGAACAGGTTAGGGAGGGGGAGAAAGGGGGTATATAGCGTCGGGAGGGGTGGAGGGTGGAGGGGACAAGGCAGGTGAAAGGGGGAAAGGGGAAGATGGGAACGGGGGGAGGGACTGTGCGGGGCGCTACAGGTCATGGACAGGCGGGTTAAGTGGGGGGGGGGGGAGATGAGGGGGGGGGAAGTGGAAGGGGATTGAGGTATGAGTAAACTCATAGAGGTCAATGAACAGGTTAGAGGGGAAAGTGGGGCGGAGAGGGGAGGGATGGGAGGGGAAGGGGAGGGTGGGGGGCCAAGGGAGGTGAGGCAAGTCATGGAACAGGTGAGAGTAGGAGGGGGGAGAGAGGGGGCGAGAGGAAGGGGGTTGGGTGAATGACCGCTACAGCAACACCTTTTTTGAGGATGGCAAGGGCCTTGCTTTAAGCTCTTAACCCAGATTTTTGGCTGTGATGTTGATGCACTAATAACTTGTGGTTCTGACCATCTTAGGGAGCGGCATATAGCCGAAAGTAAATGGTCGATTTGCTCACATCTCATGCGGTGTCCACTAATCGCCCTCTCCAAACCCTAAACCCCCGCGCCTCCCCTCCCCCCAACAACCCCCCTCTCCCCCAGCCTTCACCCCCCAGCTCTCCCATCACATCAACAGTACCTTCTGAAAGGACCACAAGAGCCATGCTATGGAGCTACCATGCTATTTCTGAATTTGCAATGGTAATGCGCTTATACCTCATGGGTCTAAATATCCTTGCTCTCTGCCGCCCCCACCCCCCACCCCCCTCTCCGTTGCCACCTTCTCCCCCCACCCCACTCCCCACCCCAAGTATGCCATCATGACAACATCACTTTCTGAGATGACCACAAGAGCCATGCTATCAAGCTACCAAGCTAATACTAAATGTAAACCACCAGGACCTCATGGTTCTAGTACCCTATCCTCGCTTTCTGTTCTCCCCCGCACCCTCACCTCCCCCACCCCACCCCTGCCCCTTTCCCCAGGTATGCCAGCACTACAGCAGTACTTTCTGGGAAGACCACAAGAGCCTGTCCTTCAAGCTCCGTGTGCAGCAGTTCCTTGAGGCCATGCGTGGTGGCAGTGGCTCAGCAGCAGCAGCACTGGACTATGGTCGCACCCACCTGGTCCCTGCCCTGTCATGTGCTGCTGATGAGGAGCTGCTGGCAGATGTGCTGTCACTGCTGGCTTATCAGGACCCGCTGGACAGCCCCTGTGGACATCTCATGAGACCAGCTAGGAGGTGAGGGGGGTTTTAGAGGACAATGGGGCGCTTTAGGGTTTAGGTGAATAGGAATAGGAGGACGGGGCTGACCCCTGCTCCTGCTTAATTTGCTTCGTTTTCTCTTCTTGATGGGACTAGCAAGGAGGTGAGGGGGTTCGAGGAGGGTGGTTAGCTTCAGGCTTTAGGGTTTTAGGCAATGGCATTTGCTGACCCGCTGGAGAGCCCTTGTGGACATGTCATGAGACCAGCAAGGAGGTGAAAGGGTGTAAGGGACGATAAGGCCCTTTAGGGCTTAGCGGAATAGGAATTGCAGTACAGACTGACCCCTGCCCCTGCCTTTTTTGCTTTGTTTTTTCTTCTTGATGGGACCAGCTAGGAGGTGAGGAGGGTGTAGAGCATAATGGGGCCCTTTAGGGGGGTAGGTATTTGAACAATGGCATATCTGACCCGCCGGAGAGCCCTTGTGGACATCTCATCAGACCAGCTAGGAGGTGAGAGGGGTGGAGAGCACGATGGGGCCCTCTAGGGTAGTAAGCGAATAGGAGTAGTTGATAAAATGACATCTGCCCCTGCTTCGTTTGCTTCGTTTTTTTTCTTGCTGAGCCCAGCAGGCAGGGGATTAGCCCAGGAGTAATAAGGGGGTGCTGCAAACCGCCTGGGGAACATGCAACTTTGCTGAACCGCCTGGGGAACATGCAACTTTGCTGAACCGACCAATTCTGCTTATATGAACTGCTGGTTCCACTGCTGTTTTCTGCAGGGAGGCTTTGGCCCAGGAGTTGAATGGTGCGCTGCTATCTGCCCAGGGAGGAGCAGTACACCCCGCAGTGGAGCAGCTGTACCGCCAGGCAGCATCAGTCCTGGAGGAACTGAAGGGACAGGGGAACCCTACAGTCACAGTCTTAGACATTGCACGCCTCATCCTTGCTACTGGGTAGCAGCTGTTGTGCAGGGGTTTGGGGATGTACAGTGCTGAGGTTTAGGCAGGTGAGCAGGGTGGAAAAGGACGAGAAAATGCAAGAGCTAAACCATGTTACCACAGGCATTAGCGAGAACGAAGCGTTGTACCTGAATGTCAATGCCGATAGGTGCCAGCTGGCTGAATCCTCACCACGTACTGACCAATGAAAAGCAGGCACGGAATCCTACGAATGGTGGCCCCCAGTTTCCATGGGGTAATAACAGGACTGTTGCAGATATTGCAGTTGGCATTTAGGCAGCTCCTGTTTAGGGGGTAAGGTTTGGGGTTCAATATAAACTACGATGGGGACTGGAGAGGATCAGGGGTATGAAGTAGAGGCCGGGCCGTGCCCTAAAACCTATATTGTGGTTCAGTAAAGTTGTCTTATAGGGATGTAGCGGTGATAGCCTGCAGTTGACCAAGGACCTAGAGCTTTGGTGCATCGCCAGGCAGCATCAATGCTGCTGGCGGGAGCTGAAAGAGCAGGGGGCAGTTTACAGTTACAGCTTGGATATTGCCCATTTAAGCACAGTCTGCCGCATGTCAATCTGACATCCGCAAAGCAGTAGCGAAGTAGGTCACTTTTGTTGCCAACACAGAGGGCCACGGGCTTCATGAATATGACAGTGTTGTATAGAAGATGCTGCAAACTCATTTAAGTGCAATATCCCTGTTTCATCTGGGCTTTTGCAGGGCAGGCATTAGGGAACCCCGGTTTCTTTGCTAGGCGCTGTGTGTGATGATGGGAGAAACCCACCCAGACTTTGCGGAAGGTCCTCCATTGCTGGAGGTTCATGGTGGTGGGTGAGACCGGATGCCACAGCAGCAGCAGCAGGGTCATCATCTTCTGCTCTGGGCCTGCGCTGCTGAAGAGGTTTTGCTATACGTTCAAATTGAAATCTATCCACGAGGGGATGCTGCCAGGAGTGCACTATGTGCATTAGTAGGCAAGCTGATTGTTGACGGGTTCAGAATGGACCAAATATGCGCGGGTTACTTTGTAAGTTGCTCGCCTATTTGTTCTCATATCGTGCTGCGTGTGGTAGGGCAATTGGCCGTCGGCAGTGCGCGTCCGCCAACCCGTATCCCTTGCATGCACTAGTATTTCTCACGCTGATCAACCATACTCCGAGAGAATGACGTCCATAAGTCTAAGACGACATCGAGTACGGGTCTTCAGCTGCGCTTTGGGTGATTTGGGCCCCACCCGCTTCCGTGACCCCGATTCACCAGACGAGTTCACCAAGTCGGCACCTGCCTGGGCCACTACCAAGTTACACACGGTTCACTAGCCTTCGAACACAGAGGCAGAGCAAGCATACTTAAGGCCACTTACGCTGCACAAACGAACAACCTGACAGTAAGCTAATTGATTTGAGCGTTTGATTCTGCGTGTGCAGTCCTACCGTACGTCCTACTCTCTCCCGCACCCCTGTCATCCGATCGACTACAGCCAGCATTTAGTAGAACGTCTGGTCTCCACAGAACCAGATAATCAAGCTTGAATGTATCCCACGAACATGTCCGTAGCACAGGCCAAGAAGGGAACAGAAGTGGGCACAGCCCCGCGATTTGATGTAGAAATTGGAATGGAAAGTGGTACTCCCAACTGCCAGGGGCCAGTGGTCGCACAGGTAAAAACGAACTGGGCAATCATATCTCGAATTTTATTTCAAACGCATTCCATCAATCATGCCTCCACCTGTTGTATGTGCGTATTAACCACTTGCTGAGTCCAGCAGCACTCACTACGCATGGACGTCCCCAGCTCCCCTGGGACATAAGCGCCAGGATCCTGCCGATGCATTATGTGCTGCCTTCAGTAATACGTGACTACTAAGAAATACGTGACTACTGCGTTAAAGCAATCCTAGAGTCTCCTGCACCCTGGCTGACCATACCTCCTGTGTTCTGCCATTCCAGGTGACCGTCCCTAACAACTACTCGAGTACCAATAACTCCTTCATGGAGGGCGATGGCTTCAATATCCAGTGGCTCCTCTTTGTCTTGGGATTCTTCTGCTGGATTACATCCCTCGTGGCATGCTTCTTGCCCCTCTGCCGCAAGCCTCGCTTCCCCAGCAAATCCTACAAGGCAGGATGGATAGCCAACATGGTCTTGACCTTTGTGACTGGGGCCATTCTCATCACAGTGATTGTGTTGTTCACAGTCGCCTCTGTCACCTTAATCTCCTAGTGTTAACAGTTCTTGTTGTGGATGAAGCACCAGCAGTGAGTGGGCTGAATGAACAGCTCACTATATTGCTGGATGTACCCAGCTCATCATTATGACAATGGAGGGCCAGTATAAGACCTGCTTCAAAGAAGAGTAGGCTTGAAAATGACTACCTTAAAGTTTGCATCTTTCTTTCTGGGAGTTGATCACCTGTGGTATTGCGTTGTTGTTGAGGTACAGTGAGTGTATGTTTGCTGGATGTTGAGCTGCCGATGTGGAGTGCAAGCATGGGACTTCCTCTGACGTCTGGAATGCAGCATGGCTTCATATTAGCAGTTTTGCACGAAGTGGGGTAACATAGAAGTCCTTAGGGTCAAGCTTGCCAGAATAGAAGATTGTGCAAGTGTATAATGAGGATCAGCTCAATGGGCATGTATATTAGCATTGGTGGGGTAAGCAGAATGTGTGGATTGATGTTTGGGCATGCCTGGTTTGGGAATGCGAGTGTTCCAAATGCATCATATATACTCAGATACCACAAACCTGAGTAGATTTGGCTGCAGTGCTCTGATCCGACCAAACAAACCGCCAGCAGTGAATAGCACAAGTGGGTGGGGCCCCTTGCAAAGCTGGATCGGAGGGATGAGCAAGTTGCACTTGCGCCGAAGGTTGGCGGGTCTGGCACATTCTGCCATATATTCGAGAGCTATTTTATTATACCAAAAGGCATATATCAGAATAATTCTTTAAAGAAGCTTGTTGCACATGTTGTTTTGTTAGGGGCGTACCGCCATCAATTGTTATGGCCACCACTTATTGAGCTGAAAGCGGCATGCTGTGCCGCGCACGAGCAGCTGCCTATTCTGGACACCCTGACAAGCCCTGGCCTGTGGCAGCCATGCTTGCATAGGGAGCCAGTGCAGCCTTGCAGTGGTTGCTCAAGGCCAATAGTTGCAGGGTAAGCATACTGGGTGATGAGCACTGGCCACTCTCATCATTTGGTTTTAGCGTGCACAGCCGGCAAGTGAGGGGGTTGCTATGAGTTCATGGCAGCAGATCTGGGCACTAATTGGTACTGGACAATGCACAATTTATCAAGTTGCACTGCACATCATAGCCTCGCCGTGCAGTGGGCCTTGCATCTAGTCATGATGGGTGCACGTGCATTTTCTACCTGGTCGCATTACAGCCTTAGCTGTATAAACTATCAACAGCACACCCAGCAAGTGTTGCTTGTCAGATTGATCTGTATCGGAGTGGAGTCTGCTTCGTGGCTATAAGGCACCTGTTTAAGGTGGATATAATATACATGGCATTTTCATTTTATTTGCAAGTGATGTGGTAGAGTGTGCTTAGTAGACAATACCGAGCGCACCATCTCTTTCTCATACAAGACCGATCAGAAGATTGCCGTGAACTTTGGCGCAAGCGGGAGCCCCTTCTGTGTCGACCACAAGCGGATGTCGCGGCACGCGTGTTAGTTGAGAAGCATTGATGCGATTCAACTACTTACTACTAGTACCTGCTGAGCAGCAGCAGCGTGTTGCATGGTGCTTGCCGGTTTTTCTTGAGGGTAGAATCCGTAGCAATATTCTCTGTATTTTTTGTTACCTTTATTTGTTCTTCTTCATTTCGCGACTGCGTATCAGCGAAGTTGATGCGCCACTTTCGATTGTCAGCAGGAGGAGGGGGTGAGATTACGCCGGCGGGGAGGAGGGGGTGGGAGTGCAAGAGCAGCAGCAGCAGCGAGAGGGGGAGGGGGGTGGTAGAGGGGTGAGTCTCAGCATCCGCTGGTTCCTGCTCTTGTGTTTGAGTGCGTTTGGTCGTTTCGACTTAGCAGCCCTTTGCGGTTGCCGAACCTTAAATTTTTGTTTGTTTGTTGAGTATTTGATGCATCATAGGTACTGGCAGACAGCAGCAGTGGTGGCAAGAGATATGTTGGGGATGGGGACAGCAACTGCTGCTGCTGCTGCTGATGGTGGTCTTGGCGGCGTTGGTGGTGGTGGTGGGACGTCGGGTAGAGGTTTGGTAGCAGCTAAAGAAACTGCTGCTGCTGGTGGTGGTGAGGTTGGTGTAAAAGACATGGAAGGGGTGTCTGGTCTGGGCCAATCTCCAGAGACGGCAGCAGGAGGAGCAGTAGTAGGGTTGTCCACAACAGCAACAACAACAACAGCAGCAGCAGAAGCAGCAGCAGCAGGAGGCGCAGGAGGTGTGAACGGAGCAGCAGTGGTTGGATTGAGTGAGGTTCAGTTGCGTGATGTGTTGATGTGACAGCAGCTGTATGATCAGGTGGTGGAGGGGGAGGTGGAACAGGTCATGGAACAGGTGGGAGGGGGGGGGAGGGGGGGGGGCAGGGGGGGGGGAGGGGGAGGGGAGGTCACCCCAGGTCATGGAACAGGTGAGAGGAGGGGGAAGGAGGGGGAGGGAGGGGGGAGGGGGAGAAAGAAGGAGAAAGGGGGGGTAGACAGGGAAGTAGAGGGTAGTAGAGGGAAGTAGGGAAGTAGTAGAGGGAAGTACAGGGAAGTAGACAGCAGAGGGTAGCGGAGCGAAGAGGAGGGGGAGAGGCAGGGAGAAGGGGAACCAGGAAGGGGTTGGGCGAGGCAGGTCACACAGCTCATGGAACAGGTGTGTGTGTGTGTGGGGGGGGGGGGTTACTAGGATTGCGTTTGTAAGTGTAGTTTGCGTCGTGTTTGTAAAAAGTGGCCTTTGTAATAGACTTTGCAAAGCATCACCTGTATGGGACCCTGCCTGCTGAACTCCTTTGGGTGGCTTCTCTGCCTTTCTGCTGCAGGAGGACATCCCAAACATCATTGCGGCAAACCCCTGTGCTAGCTGCACAGTAACCTAAACCCTGAACTAAACCTCAAAAGCTAAAGCCTACCATTATTTGTCCACAGGATGACATCCCATACATCATTGAGGCCAACCCCCGTGCCAGCCGCACAGTGCTCGCCGTAGCCAAAGCCATCGGCCACCCCGCCACCGCAAAAAACGCCTCTCTCCTCATGTCCGGCAGAACCTTACAGAAGCTAGGGTAGCGAAATCCTTAGCTGGGTCATGACGAATCTGTCGTGTTACGTTGGCAAACCCATCGGCACGCGTGCGGTGCCACAGTTGTCGTGAAAGCCGTACATGTAGTTCTGAGACTGCCCTTACATCAGCGAGACAACACAGTCTGCTGATATCCATTGCAATGATCTGTAATCTGAACCCGAACCCCCCACTCTCCCCTGCTTTGATTACCTGTACCCAACCTCCGGGGGGGGGGGGCAGCAGGGGTGACTGATGAGGAATCCGGGTGTCTAATGTTGTTATTACTAAGCGTAACCCATAACCTTCAGTTAGGGGTTAGACCAGCCATGTTTCTTGGAAGCCGCCCCTCCGGGTAGCAGGCACGGGAAGTGTCCAGGGTGGCTGAAAGGCACATGACGTACGCGCGCACTGCAGACCAGATGGGCGTGTTTCCGATTCAGTACCGTGCAGACACCAGGTGTGGGGTGTTAGTGAGTCCGTGGCAACTAACCAGTGCGTGATCTTTGAGGGTTGCACGCAGCCTGGGGCGCAGATAAGGCCTTAGCGAAGCTGCCGTACGGCACAGATGCTTTTAAGCAGATCGAGGTTGCAATCCATTGCTTGCGCTGGACGTGATGTTGGGATGCATTAGGCGGACTCACCCGATACCCTTGAACGTTTCAAGCGCGCAGGTCGCGTACAACGATGTGTAGCCTGATCAACGAGCCAGTTGCAGTATGCCATGTTGCAGTACAGTCTAGCGTTGGTCTGGTAGCTGTCACCTGTCACCTCATGTCCATGTCTCGTGGCCCTTTGCACTGTAGCAGCGCGATGAAGAGGCCTCGCGATCGGGCACTTGTAGACGTGTCTTACCACTTAATCTTGCTTCTGCAGGGACTTGGCGGCCTGGGACCTGTCTTTCTAGCTAGTGACGAAGTACCAATGCTGCCGTCGCATTGCCATCCCTACACCAAGCAGCATGGATTTGCAGCGACCGTCAGCCCTTCATGTTCAGGAGGTGTATACCAGTATCGTGGCTTCGTGGGTTGCAGCTTGATCCGTGTCGGATGGTGCTGCAGCTTCACTGACTATGTACACTGCATGCAGGTTGCATGCAGCTGCCCGCACGCTGGCCTAGTCAGATCTAGACTTGCAGCCAGGCAGAGGGCATGCCACACGCCAGTCTGCCTGCGGGGCAGTCCCTACCCAGGCTTGGTACTTGTGGCGGTCGAGTCAGTATGCAACCGGCAAGCAACACTGGCATGCATGACAACTGGTGGAAGACTGATGACGACAGATGCGATGCAGTCGAACATGCTGCCACCCTCCATGCGGGGGTGTATACCAGTATCGTGGCTTGCTGGGTTGCAGCATGATCCGTGTCGGACGGTGCGACAACAGCTGGCTGCAACTTCATTGGTTGGATACCTTGCAGTTGCAGCTCCCCGCACGGCGCCGACCAAGTCAGTTCTCTACTTGCAACCAGGCACAAGACATGCCATATGCCAGCCTACCAGCGAGGCACTCCCTGCCTAGGCTTGCTACCTGTGGCGGTCGTTAAGTCTGCAGCCGGCAACATGAAGGACAATTGATTGAAGACAAGCTTGACCCGGATGCTAAGCAGTTGAACATGCTGCCACCGTCCTTTTTGGCGCATAGGTAAGTAAGCAAGGGTGTCATTGCCTTGTTGCTTGAATCACTTGGTGCTCACTGCTACTGTCGTCAAACCAATTGCGGCAAGCTCATAGCTTGTGCCTCTTTGCAAGCGTCACAATGGATTCATGATGTCAGACTCACAACTCAGGGGTAGTGCCTCGGGCGCCGCGATCCCCATGAACTGAGTTGTTCGAATCTGGTCATGCACCTCCCCACTGGCAAGGAGTGACCTGCCATTGCATTTCCGAAGGTGGATTGCTGCTTCTTGCATGGTGGAGAGTGGCGCTTTGCATTTGCATGCATTGCAGCCAAAGGGGATTGAGCAGCACGACATAAGCCTGCATTTGATAGGCCTTATGAAGGCAAGCATAGCATTGTTCCTAAAGTCCTCTGCATGTGCAGTGCTAGAGATGTTGAAAGGCAAACTGTCTTGCTCCTTCAAGAGGTTGCAAAGGTTGCAGCTGCTATGCATGTGGTGCTATGTTGTCATGGTCCCAAATACTGTTAAAATGGGGCCGTAGTCTCAATTGATACAAGTACAGTGGGAGGAAGGCATGCTTATAATAATGTTTACAGGTTTGCTAAGGGAAATTAGAGAAGTTTCAATTCCGCTTGATGAGGTTGATCCATAGGACTTTGAGTCTCTCTCTCTCTCTCTCTCTCTCTCTCTCTCTCTCTCTCTCTCTCTCTTGAACTCCGTTGTGAATGCATAGAGCCTTTCTGTTTATGTTGTCTGCAGACTGAGACTGGTGATGCCAAGGCAATGGAGGCGGGGGGCTGCAAGATTGAGAGTTGTGGCAGATTGTCAAGGCAGTGGACGGCCAGCTGGCCCCTATTGCCGTCATGGCATGCAGGCGATGCAATGAGCTCGACAAACTCACGTGGTCTAGCACGTCTGCCTTCAAGGCAAGCATGGCCGTTGGGCTCTTGGAGTGGTTGCTGGCTTTTGAGTGGCAGGTGAGGGGCCTGGTTGTTTGAGTAGCATAGACGCGAGTGCAGCATGTAGCTGCGGCAAATGGTGCAAAGACATGGATTTCACTTTATCAGCGGTTTACGTAGGGCTCCAACATGAGGGAGATACCATTTCCAGACTGAAGCATTGATGATACAAAAAGGTCTGCTGGTGTAAGAACTGCAGGCATTGTTCAGTCTACAACTAGGAATAGGCGGGAGAACTGATGGAAGATTGAACACGCTGCCAGCATCCATTTCTGCGCTTACGGAAGTAACCTAGGCCATAATCGTTCAGACGTTTTTCGTGCGGTTGCCATCGTGAAGCCAATTGCACCAAGCTCATAGTGTGTGCCTCTTTGCAAGCCTCGCAATGAAATCATGATGTCAGGCTCACGAGTGAGGGGTAATGCCTTGGGCCCCGCGATCCCCATGAATAGTTGTTCGAATCTGGTCATGCACCTCCCCATTGGTAAGGAGTGAGTTGACATCGCATTTCTTATCAAAGGTGGATTGCTGCTTCTTGCATGGTGAAGAGTGGTGCTTTGCATTTGCATTTGTTGTGGCCAAAGGGGACTGAGCAGCACAACAAAGGTCTGAATCAGATGGGTGGGCCTTAAAAAGACAAGCATAACCTGTTCTTTCGAGTCCTCTGCATTTGCAGTGCTGAAGATGTAGCCTTGCAATGATAGAGATGTTGAAAGGCAAACTGTCAGGCTCCTTTCAATGGAAGACTGCAAAGGATTCTTCAAGGCTCTCTCTTGCACTCCGTCGTGACTGCCCGTACAAGCGTGCTTACATAGAGCCTTTGTGTTGATGTTGTATGCAGAAGTATTGGTGATGCCACAACAATGGATGCGGAGGGCTGCTAGATGAGGACCGTGTAACAGGACGCCTCTATCCTGTACATGACGAGATGAGAGATTGAGTTGAGTATGTACGCACGTTAGGTCCCGGCTTAGACACTACGACGAACCCTGCTAGGTGGCGACGGGGAGACGTCCCCGCCGGGCGACCCTGGCACCGGCCCCGACGGTGGGATGTCCCCGCCGATCGGGCGGCGGCAGCTGGCTTACCGCCGGCGCTGGGTTAGAATGTATGGAACGTGTCTAAGTGGTGGTGTGAGGTTGTACGATTGGTCACCACTTGAAGCTATATCAGCTGATGGGTTCAAGGACAATGCAACGAATGTTTTCCCTTTTCCTCCTAGCAAGCAAGTAGTGAAGCTAAGTAAGCTTCCTGCTTCACATGGTTTCGGACGCCAAGTCTTCCGCCGCGCCTGTTCCACGCCCACCCGCCCTGCTGCTCTAACGTCTGTGCATGCTCTACAGCGTTTGCAGTCCATGCACAGTACTCTTGTCTGATTTGGCTCAGAAGGCTTTCGGTTGTTTCAGCCCACGCAGCTTCCAACGCACGCACGCAGCCGTTAGCTCAGTCTGTGCTAACCAAAGGCAGCCCAACTAGAAGCTAGTCTAGTTTTATTCCTGACATGCAGGTCCTATGATGTCTACGCGGCCTGCTCGCAGCAGTCGACAACGACCCTATGTCCATCAAGAATGAAAGCTGCAAAGTGTCTCCTGCTCTGCTACCTTGGCCACATCAGTGCCCTGCAGCGAGCCCCTTTCTACAGCAGCCCCTTCATGCATGGACGTCGTCTTCACTGCAGACAATTCTGTATGTACGTGTGTATCACTCGAGTGACAAGAGTGACTCCCTCGTGTAACCAGGTCACTCTTTCGTGCGCCAAGCCATAGAGGGGCGGCTAGCGAGCGTCATCCGGAGCGAGCCTAGTCGACAAGAAAGCCGCTCTCCCGCAAGTATATAGCCTGCTTGCATACCCTTCGTGAGGTCTATGTTTCAAAGGGTGACACACGAGACACTTGGCATGAAATGAAGGCAGATTGTTGCTCTCCAAGCAATTATCGACTGGACCAAGAATCGAAGTGACCACTTTCGTAATTCCTACGCGCGTAAGCTGCATCATAGTCTGGCAGAAGGTAAGTCGTATGGATATGTAAAGGATGGTGTCGGCTGCTTGATAGGCTCGCCGCTGTATATATGTCAGGGTTCCGTTAGTTCCGTGCATACATGGGCTAGTCCTGCAGTCGCCCACTTGAGTGAGTCCTAGCTTGCCATCAGTAGGCTATCCCGCTTGCAGGACATACAAACACGCTTCCAAATACCTAATGGTTGCGAGCTCCATGGAGGTGCGCACCATTGTTATCGAACTTGTCGCAGCGGTGCTCGTGATGATGATGGCAGGTGAGTGAACTAACAAACAATAGAACCAATTATGCAAATGCCTTATACATAGTTGTATATGGGTTTGTTGTTAATTTCCATCCAATTAAAGCAGTTTTGAGCCAGGTTGCGGACCGATGGATGGTTAATTACCAATTACCAAGTACCAAATGACCCCGTCAAAGCGGGGCGCCGGTGGGGGCAGCGCCACCCACAAGGAGCCAACTTAGGCTCCAACGGCATACTCAATTTCCTGTCCAAGCTCAAACAATGGCTGCCACCAGCCCACCCTAAATCCCGTGCTAGCCAATGTAGGTCAGGCCAGCCCATTTCGACTTGCCATGCGCTAACCAGTTGACCCAGTCAACAGCAAGCCAAGCAGTTTTCTGCCTTGCTCTGCCAAGCAGTTTTCTGCCTTGTTAAACAAACAAACAAAAATTTAAGGTGCGGCAACCGCAAAGGGCTGCTAGGTCGAAACGACCAAACACACCATCGGATGGGTCCAAAAACAATGGAATCCATACCACCAAGCAAGAGGAATACCCAAGCAGACATCCAACTACGGACACGGCAAACAAATCACCAGCAGGAGACTGATGGGTGTATCCAAATCAAACACAATCCAGAGCACCAACCAAGCAGGATGTCCAGTAAGTCCACCGCATATGTACCACCCAAGACGGCCAGCACACCAACCAAGGCGAATACCCAAACATGTAGCTATCTAGACTTCAACCAGTTCCTCATCAGACGAATCACTAGGAACATCTGTCTCCGACTCCGAATCAAACAGATCCAAGTATTGACCTGCCGGGAGCAAGATATCCGGTAAGTCCACCACATCAGTACCACCGGACTGATGGCAGTACCAACAGACACGAACACACACGGCCACATACTTGACCAAGGCCGAGAGAGGGACACAGCCAGTGGCTGACAGTGCCCAGAAATCAGCATACCTGAGCGAGGACAACGCGGCCACGGGGGGAACCACAGCTGCCAGAAACAAATCTCTAGCCTCAACAATTGTGGGGTGTTCACACATGAACAAACAATGCGCCTCATCATCAACTACTGTGGAGCTACACCGCAAACATGTGCGTTGAGAATGCGGAAGGAGGGGCGGAAGCCAACGCCCAGTATGGATACGCAAATGATGGCAACCAAGACGAAAACGCAAGAAACGTACCAACACACCATGAGACAGTCGACATGAGTAAAAAGAAGGGACAACGCCCAAAACATGTGTACCAACAACCCTGAAATACAGACCAGTACGGGACCCAGGACCATTGACAACCTGGGACAGACGCTGAATGTGCTCAGTGTACCGAGTATGCAATGCCTCATCAATGCCATCAATATCCAAAGGCAGGCAAGCTCGCAAGGTGCGAGTAAGACCACCTTCACGGGGCAAAAGGATCCGTAGCACCTGAAAAAGAGCCCCCACAAAGTTATGGGCACGGGAGCGAGTGGAGAGAGCATCATCAATGATCTGTTGCAGAGCACTTCGATACACTGAAGCAGCATCCAACTCAACAAGGCAGTTATAAAAACGAACAGCACGCCGAACATAGCAATGCACAAGAGGTTCAGATCCAAGCTCATGTAACAAAGGCAAAAGAGGCACAGACTGAGGGAGCTGCAACCACTGACGGACCAGACGGCACCGCTTAACCTCCAAAGGATCTGTAAGGCTATAGAATTTAGCTAGGGTCCAACCAGACGACCACAAACCCGGAATAGATAGAAGGCCCCAGAGTTCACACCCATACAAACCAGCTGGCTCCATAACAGTGTGCAACAATTTCAAGAAGGCTGGGAGTGCACAGGGAAAGTCTGGTGCCGCACGCATCTGAGCAGTAGCAGCATGAAAAGAAGAGGAAAAACAGGAGGCCCTGTGAGCTGCCATAGTGCCCGCAGAGGCTGCTGTGTCATAAATTAGGCCAAGATAGCGTGTCCCCTCAGTAGGTGAAGCTGATGCAAGGGGCGCGGAACCAAGACTCAAAGAACATTCACCAACTGGAGCTCCCGCCTGCAAACCCAAAACGAGTCCGATACACTTAGGCACTGACAGCTTAAGATTGCGAGCAGCGAGCACGACATTAGTATGGGTCAGCAAAGCCTGCAAGTCGGGGAGGTACTCTGCCATGAGAGCAGCATCATCAGCATAATGATAGTCCGGATGGCACCCAGGAAGACCAGGGAAGCATGGCCCCTTATCAAGTGCACTTAATGCTCCACTTAGTGGCTGGACATACAAATTGTATAACATGGGGCTCAGGGGGCATCCTTGCTTGACCCCAATACCAACATGGAAAGGCTCTGCAACAACTCCATTGGTAACCACCTGATAGCGCAAACCCTGGTACATGCCTGCAATCCCTCGCACAAGATGTTCGGGAAACTCCAACTGGAGGAGAGTTTCCACCAATTTGCCATGATCAGTAGTATCATATGCGGCCGAGACATCCAAGAATACCACATACATGAGACGATTGGTAGTGAGCGCATGATGAGCCAAATGCTGCACAACAAACATATTATGAAGGGTACTCCGATCAGGCAAGAACCCTGCTTGCCGGGGGAACATGTCACCATGCTGGTGACTGTACTGAGTGTGGGCCACATACACCCCAGAACCCAAGCAATTTGCATATAACTTGTGGAGTAGTGAGGACACCACTATAGGGCGGTAGTTAACCTCCTGAGAATGGTCCCCACGCTTATATACAGGATTCAACAAGGCAAGACTCATCTCAGCGGGCTCCTTGCCAGCTAAGTGCACAGCTCGTAGAATGGATTGTATCAAATATCGAACAGGGTAGGCAGCCAGAGCAGGCACTGGGAGGCCTGTTTTACCAGGAGAGGCCCGGCGTTTAAGTCGCTTGAAGGCACTTTGAAGTTCATCATCCCCAAACAAGTCATCTAAGTCTTCTGTTGTAGGAGGTGCCAAGGATGGCAAGGGGGGCCTCACAGGCGGTTACTAGCTACTGTACATACTTGTAACGCACGTCGCTAAGGTATCTGGTAGGTGCTTTTAGTACGTGTGCATGGCTACAGTCGTTCTAGAGGCAGGTCCGATGTCGCAACAGCTGGTGGCAGTGTTATTCTACGAGTCCCAGTTCCTCTTGGACGCTTGCAGCGCATCATGCGTAACTGAAAATGCAGGGCACTTCAGCAATTTATGGTTGCCAAGTTTCTACACTGAGTGTGTGTGTGTGAATCTTACATTGGCAAACCCATCGGCACGCGTGCGGTGCCACAGTTCACCACAGGGGTGGCAAAGCCACTGAGTGATTTATTGCAGTGGCCATGTTCCGTGGTTCATCAGCAGTTAACAAAGTTTACTGTAGAGCATTTTAGGTCTCCAGGAGATAGTATTGGTAACAACAACAACAAACATTTAAGGTGTGGCAACCGCAAAGGGCTGCTAGGTCGAAACGACCAAACACACCATCGGATGGATCCAAGCACAATGGCTTCCAGACCACCAACCAAGCAGTACTGATACCGAAACATGTATCCAGGCAAGACAGAGCCTGCTACCGAAACAACTGCTATCATGCTTGACCATTTGTAAACAATGCAGCCGTCATACATTACTAAAGATGAGAGCCTCTCACTTACAGTGCAATGCATGCTTGCTTGTTGATAACGGCCGCGTGCAGGAGCTGCGTTGGCCAAGGGGTCTGACCCTGGCTGTGCCAACGGCTGCAACTGCCCCAACCTGAACAGCTGCATTAACGGAGCAGCCAAGAGTGCCTGCTGCTGGAAGGCTGGTGCCGCTCCGGGGACGCGCCACTACCGCAGGCTGGCCGAGACCAGTCTCCTGCTGGTGATTTGTTTGCTGGTGCTACTATTTGCCGTGTCCGTAGTTGGATGTCTGCTTGGGTATTCCTCTTGCTTGGTGGTATGGATTCCATTGTTTTTGGACCCATCCGATGGTGCGTTTGGTCGTTTCGACTTAGCAGCCCTTTGCGGTTGCCGCACCTTAAACAAACAAACAAACAAAAATTTAAGGTGCGGCCCTTAAATTTTTGTTTTTTTTTGTTTGTTTGTTTGGGGTCTGCCAGGTGTGCCCTGTTGGTGCAACAAACTGCCCTGCAGCTGATGGAAGTTGTACAACTCCAGGTACGCAATCAAGTGAATCAGCATGTGTCTGACCTGGAGCCGAGGGGTGCATTGTCTCTATATATGAGCAACATAACACAGGCAGAGCTAGGCATGACCTTCTAAACCCCATTTAAGGGTTGAACTTGCCCTAACAACAAGCTTTGAGTGTCAAGTGTTACAGAGTGTCAGTGTTACAGAGTGTTTTGAGTGTTTTGAGTGTCAGCGTTACAGAGTGTTTTGAGTGTTTTGAGTGTTACATAGTGTTACAGAGTGTTTTGAGTGTCAGTGTTACAGAGTGTTACAGAGTGTTTTCTAGTAGATTATGAAGTCGCGTTAGTTGGTCCACGCTAGCCATGTCAAAACGGCAGAAGCCAACCAGCAGTAGTGGGGGCTCCCAGCAGGCTGCTAGTATTAGCAAAGATGCTTATGACGACCTCCTCATTAGCAATGCGACCCTTAAGGCGCAGATGGAAACCCTGCAGGAGCAGGTGCGTGTGCTCACCGAGTCATTCACCGAGCAACTTGAACGTGCGAAAGCGGAACTTGTCGTTGCCAAGGAGGTCATTACGCAGCTGCAAAAGGAGAAGGCAGAACTTGATGCCAAAGTGACGGAAGCTCGGCGTCAACGCCCTGTGCCTGCTCCATCTGCTGCACCCGTCCCCGAGTCTGACCGAGTGGAGCGGCTTATGCGGGCTGCCAATGACTGCAAGGTGATTGTCTTCACTCGGGGTGCCCAAACCACTAGCACGGAGGTCTCCGCTAAGTTGCGTGCAGCAGCTGGCCTGCCTGACTATGCTGTTGCGGAAGCCTTCAAGGCAGGTTCGGTATGGTTCGTCAAGCTAATCAGCAGGACCTTCACCCTCACGGCGCTCCAGCGCTGGTACGCCTTCAAACAGCTGAGCGGGTGGGGTCTCGACCAAGCCCTTACCAAGCAGCAACAGGATGAACGGTCCACTCTGAAGCCACGTTTCCTGGAGCTCAAGACAGCAGGCGCTTTCCCACGGTGGCATGGAAGCGAGATCTTCGTGCGGGTGCAGGCTGGTGTACGACCGGCCACGCAGTGGAACCCAGCCCAGTGTGTGCCCCCTCGCCCAAGGGCCAACCCAGCAGCAACAGCCCCTGGCGCAGCAGCAGCACCCACAGCAGCAGGCCCAAGACCTACAGGCCCCACTCGGGTACGCAATCCCTCCCCTGCACGGGAAGGAGTAAGCCCAGCAGCAGTACCAGGATCATCAGCAGCTGCAGGGCCATCAGCAGCAACAGCAGCAGCAGCAGCAGCAGGTACAGCAGGAGCTGGACCAGCAGCACCCACAGCAGCAGGAGCTTCTGGTAGCAACGGCCCCTTCCCCCCTCCTCCCCCTGGAGCTGTCCCTCCTCAGGCCGCTGCGCCGAAGTCAAAGCTGGCTTGAAGGGGTGGGCAGCCCACAGTGACTTCCCTGACATTGCTATCGTATAATGTCAATGGTACGTCACCCACCAAGATCCAGGCTTTTTTGCATTGGCATCATTTGTTTCGGCAGCATTCGGTGGTTGCATTGCAGGAGACCAGATCCATTCTTGCTGATCCCCTGCATGGGTTTCTATCACAGTCACATCGTCCATATGTGTGTTGTGGTCCTTCTTCACAAGGGACGGTTGGCCATGGTTTGGCCGTATACGTTCAGAACGACATTCATGTCCGGTATCAGGTTAAGTTACGAAAGTTATCTCCATATGTGATCTGGCTCCAATTCTCCACCGCTGTTGGTAGGCTCATTCTCGGTACGGTGTATGTTCCGCAGAACAGCACAGCAATGCACGAGGTGTATGACACATTATTGTCTGAAATAGGTGCCTTTCAGGCATCTGGAGCACAGGTGCTCTGCATAGGTGACTTCAATGCACATGTTGGGGATTTGGATGATAGGGGTTTAGATCCTTCTGGTCGACCGATTGGACTGGCATGCCGCCGTGGTCCTGACTCTCATGCGATGAATAGCTCTGGGCAATGTTTGATAAACTTATGTTTGACCACTGGTACCCTCCTCTGTACAGGACGGGGCGCTGGTGGGGGTGTGGCTGTGCCGATTGTACCGTCTTTTACTGCTCGTGGAGCACAGACCCGCCCAGATCATTGTTTGGTATCAGCCGGTCTGCTGCCTAGGGTTCTGAACCCTGTTGTACTTAGTCATGTCCATGGTAGTGACCACCTGCCCATGTCTATGGGGCTTGCTATGTCATCTTTGGAGAGTGTGGGGTCTCCTTCTGCTTTTGGGCAAACAGAACCCATGGTGCGATTAGTGTGGGATGAGGCAAAGCGTATGGACTTTTATTCTGCACTTGAGACAGACCCAGCAGTGATTGCTCTGCTTGCAGATGCCCAAACAGCTACTCTATCTTCTGAGACACTGGATCAGTCTGTCCAGTTGCTTGGGCAGGCCCTTTTCCAGGCAGCCAAGGTGGTTGGGATGAAAATTCGTGCGGTGTCTAGCTCTTGTCGGCGTAAAAAGGTCCATCAGCCATGGTTTGATGATGAGTGCAAGGCCGCCGTGCGGGCCCTTCGTGGTGTGGCTGTCACAGCTGAGCAGACCAAGCAGCTTCGCAGTCTCTATCAGCGCAAGAAGCGTCAGCATGCAGGACAGCAATACTCCAGGTTTGAGCAGCTGTGTCGGTCTCAGCCCACATACTTCAGGAAGGCCCTACGCCGTGGCATTGCCCAATCCAGCCCTGTTGTGCCTACAGCTGATGAATTTGCCCAGCACTTTTCCAGCGTCTTCAGTGGGCCGCCTGTGAGGCCCCCCTTGCCATCCTTGGCACCTCCTACAACAGAAGACTTAGATGACTTGTTTGGGGATGATGAACTTCAAAGTGCCTTCAAGCGACTTAAACGCCGGGCCTCTCCTGGTAAAACAGGCCTCCCAGTGCCTGCTCTGGCTGCCTACCCTGTTCGATATTTGATACAATCCATTCTACGAGCTGTGCACTTAGCTGGCAAGGAGCCCGCTGAGATGAGTCTTGCCTTGTTGAATCCTATATATAAGCGTGGGGACCATTCTCAGGAGGTTAACTACCGCCCTATAGTGGTGTCCTCACTACTCCACAAGTTATATGCAAATTGCTTGGGTTCTGGGGTGTATGTGGCCCACACTCAGTACAGTCACCAGCATGGTGACATGTTCCCCCGGCAAGCAGGGTTCTTGCCTGATCGGAGTACCCTTCATAATATGTTTGTTGTGCAGCATTTGGCTCATCATGCGCTCACTACCAATCGTCTCATGTATGTGGTATTCTTGGATGTCTCGGCCGCATATGATACTACTGATCATGGCAAATTGGTGGAAACTCTCCTCCAGTTGGAGTTTCCCGAACATCTTGTGCGAGGGATTGCAGGCATGTACCAGGGTTTGCGCTATCAGGTGGTTACCAATGGAGTTGTTGCAGAGCCTTTCCATGTTGGTATTGGGGTCAAGCAAGGATGCCCCCTGAGCCCCATGTTATACAATTTGTATGTCCAGCCACTAAGTGGAGCATTAAGTGCACTTGATAAGGGGCCATGCTTCCCTGGTCTTCCTGGGTGCCATCCGGACTATCATTATGCTGATGATGCTGCTCTCATGGCAGAGTACCTCCCCGACTTGCAGGCTTTGCTGACCCATACTAATGTCGTGCTCGCTGCTCGCAATCTTAAGCTGTCAGTGCCTAAGTGTATCGGACTCGTTTTGGGTTTGCAGGCGGGAGCTCCAGTTGGTGAATGTTCTTTGAGTCTTGGTTCCGCGCCCCTTGCATCAGCTTCACCTACTGAGGGGACACGCTATCTTGGCCTAATTTATGACACAGCAGCCTCTGCGGGCACTATGGCAGCTCACAGGGCCTCCTGTTTTTCCTCTTCTTTTCATGCTGCTACTGCTCAGATACGTGCGGCACCAGACTTTCCGTGTGCACTCCCAGCCTTCTTGAAATTGTTGCACACTGTTATGGAGCCAGCTGGTTTGTATGGGTGTGAACTCTGGGGCCTTCTATCTATTCCGGGTTTGTGGTCGTCTGGTTGGACCCTAGCTAAATTCTATAGCCTTACAGATCCTTTGGAGGTTAAGCGGTGCCGTCTGGTCCGTCAGTGGTTGCAGCTCCCTCAGTCTGTGCCTCTTTTGCCTTTGTTACATGAGCTTGGATCTGAACCTCTTGTGCATTGCTATGTTCGGCGTTCTGTTCGTTTTTATAACTGCCTTGTTGAGTTGGATGCTGCTTCAGTGTATCGAAGTGCTCTGCAACAGAACATTGATGATGCTCTCTCCACTCGCTCCCGTGCCCATAACTTTGTGGGGGCTCTTTTTCAGGTGCTACGGATCCTTTTGCCCCGTGAAGGTGGTCTTACTCGCACCTTGCGAGCTTGCCTGCCTTTGGATATTGATGGCATTGATGAGGCATTGCATACTCGGTACACTGAGCACATTCAGCGTCTGTCCCAGGTTGTCAATGGTCCTGGGTCCCGTACTGGTCTGTATTTCAGGGTTGTTGGTACACATGTTTTGGGCGTTGTCCCTTCTTTTTACTCATGTCGACTGTCTCATGGTGTGTTGGTACGTTTCTTGCGTTTTCGTCTTGGTTGCCATCATTTGCGTATCCATACTGGGCGTTGGCTTCCGCCCCTCCTTCCGCATTCTCAACGCACATGTTTGCGGTGTAGCTCCACAGTAGTTGATGATGAGGCGCATTGTTTGTTCATGTGTGAACACCCCACAATTGTTGAGGCTAGAGATTTGTTTCTGGCAGCTGTGGTTCCCCCCGTGGCCGCGTTGTCCTCGCTCAGGTATGCTGATTTCTGGGCACTGTCAGCCACTGGCTGTGTCCCTCTCTCGGCCTTGGTCAAGTATGTGGCCGTGTGTGTTCGTGTCTGTTGGTACTGCCATCAGTCCGGTGGTACTGATGTGGTGGACTTACCGGATATCTTGCTCCCGGCAGGTCAATATTTGGATCTGTTTGATTCGGAGTCGGAGACAGATGTTCCTAGTGATTCGTCTGATGAGGAACTGGTTGAAGTCTAGATAGCTACATGTTTGGGTATTCGCCTTGGTTGGTGTGCTGGCCGTCTTGGGTGGTACATATGCGGTGGACTTACTGGACATCCTGCTTGGTTGGTGCTCTGGATTGTGTTTGATTTGGATACACCCATCAGTCTCCTGCTGGTGATTTGTTTGCCGTGTCCGTAGTTGGATGTCTGCTTGGGTATTCCTCTTGCTTGGTGGTATGGATTCCATTGTTTTTGGACCCATCCGATGGTGTGTTTGGTCGTTTCGACCTAGCAGCCCTTTGCGGTTGCCGCACCTTAAATTTTTGTTTGTTTGTTTTTGTTTCAGTCCAAGTACATGCCCATGATCCAATCAATTGGAAAGTCCTAGTCAGCCTGGTAGTTGGCTGAGTGATGTATGTCACACCCTTACCAGTGAGCCCTTGATTGTCAGTCAGCTGAACTAGGGCGAGAAAGAGAAAGAGATCGTCTACGCGAAGAGACCATGAATCATTTCCCAGCGTGGGATTATGGGAAGGGTGTTTGGGTGTTGCTAGCTGAAACTCGAGTGCCACTGATACATCCATCAGCTGCACGGCCCATTTAGTAGTATGCCATACCTTTGCAATGGTCTAGATGTGGTTGATACAGTCTTATATGTCTTATATGCCGCACCTTAAATTTTTGTTTGTTTGTTTATGTGGTTCTGCAGACATAGATGAGTGCACAGCCTCCCCTGCTGCTTGCGGCCCCAACACAAAGGAGTGCACCAATGCCCCTGGCTCCTACTCCTGTGCCTGTGAGACCGGATATGAGGTGCTGGCTGGGAAGGATATCAAGACTGATGGATGCACAGGTGAGCTGCATGTGGCAGTGCTTGAGTGCTGTCCCGCAACATCCTAGAACGGTCACTGGAAGACAATGGGGGCTGGGGCACAATGCCAATGACCCCCACGTTTGAAAACATGCAGCCTATAAACTCACTCTACCCTATGGCTCGAGCCAACTCTACTCAATTAGGCCAAGAGAGGGGTCTCACTCTGCGAGTCATTCTACTCTATGACTCCGCTCATCCTAGAGTCGCAAACCAGGCCCAAAGGGGGTCTCACTCCATGACTCTCTCTACTCTATGACTCCGCTCAATGTAGAGTAACCAACCAGGCCCCAAGGGGGGTCCCACTCTACGACTCATTCTACTCTTTTGAGCGCATGTAACCAGGGGTACGCCGCTGGAACCAGCGCCTGGGGTGGCACTCGAAATGAAATTTGGGCAAATCATCATCTCCGGCTAAACCCCAGCGCAGAAACCTTCCTTTGATCACCAGGAACTCGTAGGAACTTGCGGTGCAACGATTGATGCACTACACGTCCTGAACTTTACCGTCCTCTGTGTGCTAGTGGCCTATGCACAGCAGCCTGACATGGCTGTCCTTCCTCAAGGCATGCCTGCGTAAACCCCAGCGCAGAAAGTTCCATATGGACCTATAGAGGACTTCTACGCCGGCGTTTGCCTCGGCGCAGCGTAAATCGGACAAACCATGTGTGTATGTCACAGATGTTAACGAGCATCGGGTAATATGCAAACCCATTTTGCCGCTGGCTTGCCCCAAACCGCGTTTGACAGTTACAACACACTACGGGGGTTCCGAAGAGCCTTCCCGCGCCACCGTTCATACTATTTCGGCTTTCTCATGAATCTGGCCAGCCCCAACCCAGGCAACCTAGGCCAGCCAGCAGCAGCAGGCAGAGCTGCAGGCAAAGCAGCATGCCAGCAAGGCAGCAGACTGGGGGACGTCAGTACAGAGCAGGCCTTGCTCTTGTGGCTTTGCTGATTGCCAGGAACTCTCAGGTTCATTGGCAACCCAACAGAACTAGCTTCTGGCCAGCCTGCAAACAAAACAAAACAAACAAAAATTTAAGGTGCGGCAAACGACCTCGCAAACGACCTCGCAACGTGCACAGCAAGAGGCATGGGCCTGTTGAGCACTTGCGATTGCTTAAGACGGGGTCCGAACGCCTCAGCTTCGTGAACTGCAGAACTTTCGGCAGTGACGATGCTTCGGTACAGAGCAAGCTATCCTCTTACGTCATGCAGCTGTCTCGCCTTGGCGTTGGAGCCTGTGGTGTTGCTGAAAGCAGGATACCGGGTAGTGGATGTCGTAATGTTACGAAGGACTGGCAGTTGATATGGTCCGGGCTGCCAGAGGGTCAGCCACGGCAACATGGGGTGGGCCTGTTTCTTAACTCGAAGTGGTCCCGTTGCCTAATCGACTGGTCTGCTGTCAGTGAGCGAATCCTGGTAGTCCGTGTGAGAATCAGCAGTGGGATAAACGCCTCAATCGTGGTAGCATATTCGCCGACTGATACCGAGTCCACCCCTGAGGAGGTCAAGGAAGCTTTCTACCTGCAGTTGGAAGCTATCTTGGCAGCGCTGCCTTCCAGGGACATGCTAGTCCTTCTGGGTGACTTCAACGCCCAGGTTGGCACTGATCCAGAACCGTATGGGGGTGTTATGGGGCCTCATGGCTTTGGGAAGCAGCAGCCTTCAGGGAATGGTGAGCGACTCTTGCAGCTGGCTGGTGCCTTGAACCTTCGCTTAGCCAACACCTTCTTCAAGCACAGCAATTACCGGACTGCTACTCACAAGATGGTTAATAGAAACAAGCAGGATGTGCTCAGGGTCATCGATTACATAGCTGTCTCCAAGCGGTTCATGTCAAGTGTGACAGACTGCAGGGTCTTTCGCAGCTTTGATACAGGTGGCTCTGATCATAGAATGCTGGTGCTTACGATGCGCCTCCGCTTGTCAGTGGCCAAGCAGCACAGTGCGAAGGGACAGCCAGCACGGCCCTATGACTGCAGCCGGCTGCAAGAATCTGCAGCAACTCAGCAGTGCTTTGAGCTGGCAATGTCTAACCAGTTCAGCCGTCTGGTAGGGGCTCAGTTGCAGAGCGCACAAGACGAATGGACACAGCTGACAGCGGCAGCCAGCCAAGCAGCCCATAAGGCTGGTCTAAACCTCAAGCCTCAGCAGCGGCGCCGAGATTTCGCTATATCCGATGCGACCTTGCAGAAGATTGAGCGGAAACATGCAGCACATGCAGCGGTGCTGTCCTCTCCTAATGATGCTACCAGGGCAGATTACAGGGAGGCCAATAATGCTGCTAGGCGAGCGGTTAAGAAGGATCAGGAGCGGTACTTCAAGCAGCAAGCGCTGTTTGCGGAACATGCTCTAAAAGCTGGTAATCTAGCCGTGTTCCACAAGCATGTCCAGCGGATCTTCAAGGAGCAGCAGGGCAGTAGCTCTGCTGCTCCTACAGCTGTGCTAGGGGGTGCTGATGGCAAGCAGCTGTTCCAAAGCAGGGAGGAGGTGGTGAAGTGCTTTGCTGAGCACTTTGCTGATGTCCTCAACTGCCCTGCCAAGCTCGACCAGCAAATGCAGCAGACCATTGAGGAGTTAGTGCAGAAGATGGAGGCAGGGCAAGGTGCAAACCAGCAGAGTGAAGCAGCAGCTCAGCCACCTACTGTGCAGGAGGTTGAAGAAGCTGTCTTTGCCTGTCGTAATGGGGCAGCTCCTGGGGTTGATGGTATCGCAGCGCCTATGCTAAAGCTCAGTGGGACCATGCTGAAATGGTTGCACAGGGTCATTGTGGCGGTGTGGGAGTCAGGGAAAGCGCCAGTGGAGTGGAAACGTGCACTGTTGGTGGCACTGTATAAAGGCAAAGGAGAGCGCAAAGTGAGAGATAGCTATAGGGGGATAAGCTTGCTAAGTATACCGGGGAAGGTGTATGTCTTGGTCATTTTGGCTAAGATCAGTTCTCATATCGATGCACAACTGCTTGATAACCAGTCTGCTTTTAGGAAGGGGAGGGGCCTCACTGATGCTCTGTTCACCATACGCCAGGTCATCTCTAAGTCTGTAGCATTCGATCAGCCTCTATTCATGGCTTTTGTGGATTTGCGTAAGGCATATGATTCTGTACCGCGAGACACGCTATGGCGCATCCTGCATGTGTACGGGGTACACACAAAGCTGATAGAGTTGCTGATGGACTTGCATACTGGCACACAGGCTGCTGTTAGGATGGGTGGTGTGGTGTCTGAGTGGTTTGATGTGCATGGCGGGGTGCGGCAGGGATGTGTCATTGCTCCCTTGCTGTTCAACATCTACATGGACTTTGTGGTTCGGCAGGCAATGGCTCAGATGCCGGAGGGATGTGGGGTGAAGCTAGCCTATCATGCAGATGGGAAACTTGAGCGTGATGGGTGTGGTAGTGGTGGGTGTGTGGAGCTGTTGTCTGTTCTGCTGTATGCAGATGATATGGTGTTGCTAAGTCCCAGCAGGGAGGAGTTGGTGGTCATGCTGCAGGTGATGGACAAGGTTGCTACTAGTCTTGGGTTGCGCATCAATGCAAGCAAGACTGAGATCCTGTCCATTGACAAGGATTGGAAGGAGGGGGATGTGCCAGTGCAGCAAGGACCAGAGGTGGTTATCAGTGAGGGTGTGGTAAAAGAGGTGTCACAGTTCAAGTACTTGGGAAGTGTGCTTGTGACTGATGGCAGGTTGGATGTGGAGTTGAATATCAGGAGGGGTAAGGCTGTGGGGAGGTTTAAGCAGTTTGAAAAGATGTGGGGTACCAAGCATCTGTCATTGGCTACGAAGGTGAAGTGTTACAAGGCATATGTGTTGCCAATTCTGCTGTTCGGGAGTGAGTGTTGGTCCCTGACCAAAGTGCAATCGCAAAAGCTTGAGCGGGTGCACTCTAGCTGCCTTAGGAGCATCCTGGGGGTCAGGCTGTCAGATCGGCACACCAATGAGCATATCAGGAAATCATGTGGGGTAGCCACCTTGTCAGCATACATCACAGCAAATAGGCTGAGGTGGCTGGGGCATGTGGGCCGCATGGAGGAGGGCAGGTTGCCGCATATTGCGTTGTTCTCTTCATTACATGGTGACATGACGAGGCCAGTGGGTAGGCCTCGCCATACCTGGGAGAAATGCGTGTGTGCTGATCTGAAGGTGCTTGGTCAAGATGAGGGGAGCTGGGAGGCTTCATGTCAGATTAAGAGTGCTTGGAGGAAGAGGTTGTGGGATCTTACGCACCCTTGGGAAAGCCAACGGTTAGTGAGGTGTAGAAGGCGCACTAAGCAAGCTATTGATAAGCATGTGGAGCGCTATGTGCTGCCTTTCAGTGGCTGGGAGGATGGTGGTTCACCAGTACCTAGGTGGTGGGAGCCACCTCCAGCCCCTACTAGGGTGGTGCTTGATCCTGCTGCCTCCCCGCCACCCATGTGTGATGGAAGTGGAGCAGGTTTTGGGTTTTAGTGGTGGTGTTTGTTTCCCCTTGGTGTGCACGCCGTTGCATCTAGCCTCAGCTTGTGTGTGGCAAATCCACCATCGGTTGTGTGGCTTCGTGATTGTGATCAGGAGCCTTGTGTTTGTGGCCTAGGTTTGTTTGGCCATTGGCATTGCTGGTCTTGCGTTTTGATTGATTGATTGAAGGTGCGGCAACCGCAAAGGGCTGCAAGCAGAGCCAAAGGAGCACCCTCTAGAGGCAGCTAGGAGTGGAGCCAGCAGCACAGTGTGACAGACAGCACAGTACACATGGGCACGGGCAACCACCAATAAAGCAGCATGACAGATAGTAGCAGTGGAGCTGTGAGCTGACAGGAATGTGGGCAACAGCAATGCAAGCTCTCTGATGAAAAGGCCCTCAACTCCTCTCAACTTCTACCGTTGATACAACAGCAGGTGAGAGCTTTGAACGGCATGGCATGAGTGGGCCATGTGCTATGATGGCAGTTACAGACTGGGTTGCCTCCTGGAGTAGGTGCTTGTTGAAGCATGTGCTTTTTACAGAAGTTGAAGCGGAGAAGCTCATGCAACACGCTGATGCAAACATTTACTGTTCACATGATGTGTATGTGCTTTTTGTGTCCTGTTGTATGTGTCAGCTTTCATGTGCAAGTCAGCGTTCATGTGACTTGCAAAAGCATAATTAGTATGTGATTATGATGAAACTGCACATGCAGAGTGTTCACAAAGCTGCTACGCTTTCAGCCTGTGACTTACAAAAGCATAGAATGGTTCTTGTCACCACCTGCAGGTGGCAAGCAGTGCTGTACACATGTCACTCTTGAAGTTACAGCAGCAGCAGCTGACCCTATTTACTGCCAATGCAGATGCCAGCATCAATTTATTCGTGGCATCAGCGCCAGCGCAGCTGTCACAGCAGCAGCATGCACTGGCTGCAACGGGAACTGCAGCAGTTGTCCTGGCAGCTTTCTGGCAGGCATCACCAATGCAGTAGCAGCTGCGGTCCGTCAAGTTGTCTAGTTTGTTGAAGTGTTCGCAGCAGCACTCTGTGAGTCAGCTCCAGCAGCTGCTGCTCTCTCGACACAACAATCTGCAGCTTGGCTCTCATTGCTACCACCAAGCTCAGATGGTCTTGATCAAATTGAACTGCTGCGGTATTGAGTGTTCCTTTCCCAGTGATGCCACTTGGCCAGTCAACTCTTGCCAAACAGCAGCAGCAGCTCTACCCAAATGCTGGCAGAACAGTGCAGCACGAGGAATAATGAAGTTTTCGATGCATAGTGAAGCTATGGACAGCTCCTGTTTTTGGAATCATGGAAGCTAGGATGTAAAAAATGTTTTGCTGCAGTACATCGTTGGGATGTGAGCCAACTGCCTCTAAGGACGTACATCTGAAATAGGCTTAGATTGCTCGATATCGAAGCCCGTGAATTCAAGGTCGTTCACCATGCAGTATTCATGTGTGGCAGCATGGGGACAGCATTAACCAGTGAGTACAGGCACCTTAGGGGTGGCATTAAGTCCTGCCTCTTCAAGGGTGGAGCAGTGGCTACGAGAAGTAGGGGCGAGTAGATGCAGTGTCTCTCTATAAGATGTCTGGCGTTGTAATCGTGATAATGATCGAATGCCAACAAAGGCAGGCTAAGGCTTAGGCTCCCGTGCGCCCATCGTAGGTCGGGGCAGCCTTCCCGATCGCCCTCGATGAAACAGACTTTGCTTAGACCGCGGAAAGGAGGTCTCAACGTCCATAGATGGAATAGAACTAGCTCCAGGCGCTGGAATCAGTTCTTCTGGTAACCGGGGACACCGAACATTTCGCGGAGTGTAACTAGGGGTTTTCGGGAATTACCCCCGATTACATGCGCTCAAAACTCTATGACTCCGCTCATCCTTAGACCCTAAACCCTCACCCCTCACACCCAGTTGTACCCTCTTAAAACTTGGGGGGCTGCCGCCCCCCAAACCCCCCGCTTTTTAACCCTACTAGAAAGTTGGGGGGCTGCCGCCCCCAAACCCCCCGTGCTCCACCAGTAAAACCCTAAACCCTGAATCCCTAAACCCTAGTATCTTGCCCGTAAACCCACCAACACCCTCCCCATCCCCCTTCCCACCCCCGCCCCTCTTGGGACTCAACGGAGTCATAGAGTAGAAAGAGTCGCGGAGTCACGGCCTTCAAGGACCAGATCGATACAACAACAACAAACATTTAAGGTGTGGCAACCGCAAAGGGCTGCTAGGTCGAAACGACCAAACACACCATCGGATGGATCCAAACACAATGGCTTCCAGACCACCAACCAAGCAGTACTGATACCGAAACATGTATCCAGGCAAGACAGAGCCCATGATCAAGAACACCACCCACTCCTCCATCGGTTGCAATGGCATGGCAAACAATGACGATAACTCTGCACAACTACATTGGAGTCTTGTGGCAACCCTGAGAGGGGCCATACTCCGTGGCTCTTTCTACTCCGTGACTCCGTTGGGCTTGGAAATGGAGTAGCCAGAGTCAGAAACAGACTCTACAGAAGGGATCATTCTGACTCTGTTCACTCCATTCAGAATCTGCCCAATCTCCAGATAAACTCCAGTACACTGACTCTCAATCAATCAATCAATCAAAACGCAAGACCAGCAATGCCAATGGCCAAACAAACCTAGGCCACAAACACAAGGCTCCTGATCACAATCACGAAGCCACACAACCGATGGTGGATTTGCCACACACAAGCTGAGGCTAGATGCAACGGCGTGCACACCAAGGGGAAACAAACACCACCACTAAAACCCAAAACCTGCTCCACTTCCATCACACATGGGTGGCGGGGAGGCAGCAGGATCAAGCACCACCCTAGTAGGGGCTGGAGGTGGCTCCCACCACCTAGGTACTGGTGAACCACCATCCTCCCAGCCACTGAAAGGCACCACATAGCGCTCCACATGCTTATCAATAGCTTGCTTAGTGCGCCTTCTACACCTCACTAACCGTTGGCTTTCCCAAGGGTGCGTAAGATCCCACAACCTCTTCCTCCAAGCACTCTTAATCTGACATGAAGCCTCCCAGCTCCCCTCATCTTGACCAAGCACCTTCAGATCTGCACACACGCATTTCTCCCAGGTATGGCGAGGCCTACCCACTGGCCTCGTCATGTCACCATGTAATGAAGAGAACAACGCAATATGCGGCAACCTGCCCTCCTCCATGCGGCCCACATGCCCCAGCCACCTCAGCCTATTTGCTGTGATGTATGCTGACAAGGTGGCTACCCCACATGATTTCCTGATATGCTCATTGGTGTGCCGATCTGACAGCCTGACCCCCAGGATGCTCCTAAGGCAGCTAGAGTGCACCCGCTCAAGCTTTTGCGATTGCACTTTGGTCAGGGACCAGCACTCACTCCCGAACAGCAGAATTGGCAACACATATGCCTTGTAACACTTCACCTTCGTAGCCAATGACAGATGCTTGGTACCCCACATCTTTTCAAACTGCTTAAACCTCCCCACAGCCTTACCCCTCCTGATATTCAACTCCACATCCAACCTGCCATCAGTCACAAGCACACTTCCCAAGTACTTGAACTGTGACACCTCTTTTACCACACCCTCACTAATAACCACCTCTGGTCCTTGCTGCACTGGCACATCCCCCTCCTTCCAATCCTTGTCAATGGACAGGATCTCAGTCTTGCTTGCATTGATGCGCAACCCAAGACTAGCAGCAACCTTGTCCATCACCTGCAGCATGACCACCAACTCCTCCCTGCTGGGACTTAGCAACACCATATCATCTGCATACAGCAGAACAGACAACAGCTCCACACACCCACCACTACCACACCCATCACGCTCAAGTTTCCCATCTGCATGATAGGCTAGCTTCACCCCACATCCCTCCGGCATCTGAGCCATTGCCTGCCGAACCACAAAGTCCATGTAGATGTTGAACAGCAAGGGAGCAATGACACATCCCTGCCGCACCCCGCCATGCACATCAAACCACTCAGACACCACACCACCCATCCTAACAGCAGCATGTGTGCCAGTATGCAAGTCCATCAGCAACTCTATCAGCTTTGTGTGTACCCCGTACACATGCAGGATGCGCCATAGCGTGTCTCGCGGTACAGAATCATATGCGTGTACAGAATCATATGCGTGTCTCGAGGTACACTTTCTTTTTGAATGCCCAGCATATGATAGAATTCGTGAGAAGTATAATACCGTTTTGTTTGCACAGTTTGGAGGTTGCCAGGAAGCTTCTAGTACAATGAAGCATAATTCAGACAACGTGAGATTGTTCATGGACCAAGAGCCAAGTTTCCAAGTTGCAAAGTTTTTTTATGAATGCATGGAATTTCGGAGGTCGGAGGAATGTGAGGACTATAATCCTTACTTTGATTTGTCATTATTCGGGGATGAATGGCAAGGTCGTATTTTCGATACCTTTTCTTCTGGACCAAGAGGTGATATTGCTGAGACATTCACTTCTGATGGACCAGGTTCCAGTATTTCTGCCCATGGAGCCTAGGTTGGCTCCGTACGGGCGCCCCCTTTGAGGGGCCATGATGTAATCGTAATCGTAATCGTATGCCTTACGCAAATCCACAAAAGCCATGAATAGAGGCTGATCGAATGCTACAGACTTAGAGATGACCTGGCGTATGGTGAACAGAGCATCAGTGAGGCCCCTCCCCTTCCTAAAAGCAGACTGGTTATCAAGCAGTTGTGCATCGATATGAGAACTGATCTTAGCCAAAATGACCAAGACATACACCTTCCCCGGTATACTTAGCAAGCTTATCCCCCTATAGCTATCTCTCACTGACTCTGTTCACTCTTTATTTGGTATACTCTGTGACTCCATGGCAGTATGTGCTTGTGGCAGTGCTTTAATTTTTTTTGTTTGTTTGTTTGAGTGCTGTCCCTCTGAGACATCCTAGAAGGGTCACTGGGGGGCAATGCTGGTGGTTAAGCTAGGGCAAGGAGGACTTGACATTGGACTGGGCAACTGCAAACTGAGACCTAGCCTCATTACCTAGTCTCAAACTGCGGCATTAGTGACCAGGCCCATGGAAAGGCAACTGATTAACAACTGATTCATAAGGTATATGTTGGACAAATGAAGTGGTCCCCACCTCTGAGCTTGCGTTTTACATCATTTAAAAGCAAGATAAAAGGCCTGCAGCACAGATGAATTGGGTTAAAGGACAGACAATGTACATAGAACTTTGACAGTTAACATTTTGCAAACTCTTTGGTAGTAGTGCAACTCTGGTAATAAAGGCTATCTATAATGAACAGCAACATTCACAGTGTGTGTGAATCTTACATTGGCAAACCCATCGGCACGCGTGCGGTGCCACAGTTCACCACAGGGGTGGCAAAGCCACTAACACAGATAGAACCAGGAAAAACTGAACACCATCCACCAGTTTGAACTCCATGATCATGCATGTCCAAGCAGATACAATGATGCAGAATACTGGCCCTGGAAAAGTGCACACACAATTTAATTTTTTATTTTTTTGGGTTTTTGATTTTTTGGGGTACATCCAGCAAACAAACAGCAACGCAACAGCATATATACCAGAATTTTGTATACAACTTAATGCCAAAAATACTCTCACCCAGATGTGGAGAATCACAGAGCAGCAGCAATTCCAGAACTATCACAGACTATTAACCAGTACATAGCCATGCCTAAGAGGTGCCCAGTAACATGAAAGTCATAGGTAATTAATCTATATCATGTCCCATAATCCGCCATAGGTTGTAATCAAAGGGAAGATAACCTTCAGGCATGATTTCACCCTCTCTACCATCGTCAAGTAGTTGTAAACAACTTTCCCGCCTTTTCTTCAGTGCTGAAATGCACCTCACAACTTGCACATGATCACTATGATTGAGAATAAACTTAACATGACTATCCTTGGATTTCCCTGGTAAGGAGGTGGGCTTGAAGAAGAGGGGGAAATTGTCCCGGACAGGGTGAAGCACCCTACAATCCAACAGTAGTCGCATGCCTTGTGGTCCTTTGGATGATCCCTCTCATCAATGCTCTACATATGAAGTACAAAACAAACAAACAAAAATTACAACAAGCCGCCTGTACAACACCCAGCTCAGTCGAAATTACAACAAGCCGCCTTCTTGGCAGACATGACCCGCAGTAAAAGTCAGCCAGGGCTGCAGGCACTGTACATTCGTGTGCCCATACATGATGTACACTAGAGAGAAAGCGTGATAGCTACGCAAGGAGGGGCAGGATTATTTGCCTTCCTGCATAAGATTTAGGGAGGAGCCCATTAGTGTAAGGATTACACTGGGCCAGCCTATCATAGGATATATATATGTCCGTGGGTGTGCTTCCGTCCACGGCCCGCTTTTGTTAGCTGGCCTTTCTGTAGCATGGCGTAGCAACTACGGGCAAAAAAATTTGCCCGGTAGAAATTTTTGGGAACGCTTTCTGTAAAGCGCCTCCTGCACAGTCCGCGAATATTCAATGGATGCAAACATGCTATACAAGCACTCTAGGCTTCTAGCTGCCACTGCATCCGTGAATTTTAAGCTTCAGGCTTCTACCGCAGCATGGCTCAGTGTTGCCAACTTCAAAAACCGATAGGGAAATGGGCTTACTAGCTGCATCGCAGTATGCCCGCCCTTCACTAACAGTTCATAAAGACCTCCTTGACAAACGAAAGCAGCATATGAGCCCATCTTGCCCTGCTCCGGGCCTCGCATGGTTCGAATGTTGAAGGTGGCCCTCTGCTTCAACAAGGCACAAGCATCACTCGCTTTCTAGAACAAGACACTTCATACATGTCTCCGTAAAAGCGCACTAATACAGGCACCATGCGACATCTGCTGCTTGCCCTTTCATCCTGTAAACGCGAAGCAGATGGACAACACTTAGCTGTACGCTTCAAGGACGGCAACCATCGCCTCTTGGCTTGCCAGACAACGCGTATACACTCATAATGATGATCGCAATAGCTTAGCAGCATTGCATGCTGCTCAAACGATTGCTTATTTGAGCTGCCTGCGGTAACATGCATGTGGACAGAGGAGGGCACGCGCCGAGCTGTGCGAGCAGCGAACATACATGGTGTCGTGTTACGATAGTATCCCAATGTAATCTCTGCGCTCATGCGCCTATATAGCAGCACATTAGGTGAATTGAGGTCTGGACGTTCCGTTCCAAAGATGTAAGCGCAGATGTAAGCGCAGTGAGAAAGTTACGCCATGTTCCTCCTGTGCCATTCAACTTTTGGGTGTTTCTAGCTTTCCCTCCGTTGTCTGTGACAGAGGCCATGTAATGGTGTCATACCTTTGCGATGACTTATGTGCAGACAATGGTGATACAGAGTAGTGTCATGTATCTTGTGGTACTGCAGACAAAGATGAGTGCACAGACCCCACTACTACTGCTTGTGGCCCCAACACAATCTGCACCAATGCCGCTGGCTCCTACTCCTGTGCCTGTGAGACCGGATATGAGCTGCTGGCTGGGAAGGATGCCAAGACTGATGGCTGCAGCGAAGGTATGCTGTGGTAGAGTGTTTCTTGCTTCATTGCATCCTTCTCATGGTCAGGTCGCGTGATGACGGGGGGCGCAGGTCTTTGCTGGACACATGTGTGTGTAGGGGGCTACGTAAGGGCTCCGTGTAATCTTAACACCAAGGCACGCTTCCCACAATCCCACGCTGGAGAACAATACACTGCCCTCTTTCTTCCAGGAATGTTGGTCTGGCTTGAATACATAGGTCAGCGTTTCCGTCTGTGAGCGGCCCTGCCACAGTGCTCATGTATAGTGCCATGACGCCACAGTGCTCATGTATAGTGCCATGACGCCACAGTGCTCATGTATAGTGCCATGACGCCATAAGTTACCGTGATGTCGGCCCAAGCAGGGCAAATTGTTATGAGTTTACATATAATCCTTGAAGAGCTGGCAATTTGATGAAGCACTCACTCATCAGAGTCCCGCAGATACCCTGGCTAATCTGGCTACGGATTGGCGTACGAATGGTAACCTGCAAACAGTTGAAGTCATATACTGATCATTGGGCCTGGTCTTCTTTGCTGTAACTTTGCTGCAGTGTGCAAGCCCGGCGAGACCAAGACTGGTGTGCTGGTGTATCCTATTTCTGGTAATCCCTACGAGCGGAGGTGCCCTTCTGGCTATTACATAGAACGTTTGCTTCTGACTCTGGATCTTCAAGGTTCCCTCGTTAAGGTTGAAGGGTGGTGTAGCGACAAGGTCACTTCGTTTAGTGTTGGGACCTGGACCAGCACCAACCAACTTGAGATTTCCACTTGCTCAGGAGGCTTCACAGCGCTAAGGGGGAATTATTATGAGCGGCAGGTATGTAGTAAATTGGTGTATCATGTTGCATTAGCACGGGCCGCCTCCCGGGAGTTTTGGAAGGAGACTCAGATCATACAGTGCAATTTGCAGGCAGAAACAGAGAAAATCAGGATACAGTGAACAGAGCAAGTTGCAAGAACCAGCCAACCAGGATCCATCTTGTTCTTCTGAGTGGGCTAGCTTATTGGTGAGGTGAAATCAGGTCTGCTGAAAGTTGAAAGGCTGCTGCTGAGAGAAAGCTGCAAACCAGTCCTTCATTGTATTCATCATTATTTTATCATGTGCCATAGTGCCATAGGACCCGTACCTCAAGCATTTTTGATTACTGACATGGTATGGTGCGTGAAGTGCTTTTCAATACAAATGGTGGGATGATGATGTTGGTGACAGCAGCACGACATGCAAGAAGCGTCACTCAATGAGCAATAATGATAATGAGGAGGAGTAAGTGTGTCAGCCTACTAACGATTGCCTACTAAGTTAATGCTGGACCCAGCAATGGTGCATGTCACAATCACCCTAAACTTGTTTATATGGCGGCGCTTTGCTCGCCCACACCGTCTCACTGCGGAGCTGTGCACCAAGCTGCTATGATGATGTATCTCTGGAGACAGGGTTTGCTGGACAACCGTCCCCAAGCACCACTAAAGCACATATTATTACATTTCATAATATGCCATAGCAATAAGTGCCATAGGCCCCGCACCTCAAGCTGTCACAAAGAACAGCGAGGTGGAACAAAAAAAAGCACATATGCATGCAACAGCATTCAAACAGACAGCCGCTCATGACATGATGTCCCCCCCAGTTTTACGGTTTAGGGTTCATAGCATTTAGACAGCCGCTCATGAAATGATGTCTCCCCCAGTTTTAGGGTTTAGGGTTCATAGCATTCAGACAGCCACTCATGACATGATGTCCCCCCCAGCTTTAGGGGTTAGGGTTCATAGCATTTAGACAGCCGCTCATGACATGATGTCTCCCCCAGTTTTAGGGTTTAGGGTTCATAGCATTCAGACAGCCACTCATGACATGATGTCCCCCCCAGCTTTAGGGGTTAGGGTTCATAGCATTTAGACAGCCGCTCATGACATGATGTCCCCCCCAGTTTTAGGATTTACCCTAAACCAAAACCCAGGACCCCCCCACACCCCACCCCGGCATGCCTTTATCTGATTGCAGATTGCACTCTTGTGCTCCGGCACTGGCACCTGGTCAGGCGCTGACGGAGGCAGCCAGGAATATGCGTGTGGTCCAGGGCAGGTGGCAAAAGGTGTATATGGTATTGTGGATACTGTGGGATATGTGAACCAATTTGGGCTGATATGCACCTGCCCCGTCATTGTCTGACTTGTGTTCAACATCCAAAAGATCCAGTATCATGGAGCGCATGCTGATGTCGGATAGAAGCGAAGGAAGCCTAAGGGCAGTACGTAAGTCTTAGGCCTTGCTGCAGTATCCTGTGTTCACATATAGATGCATATTTACTGTGGAGGTTTTGGGTGCGTTCGACCTAAGTTCGACCTAGCTCACTGCTGCACCTCATGTCTCAGATGGAGGCATATGTTGTTCTGCTTGCAACCCCGTATTCTGTTCCATGTGCCTGTTCTCTGTGATGGCTTGAGGTGCGGCGCTTATGACACTTTTTGCTATGGCATCTCATGAATCAGTTATAGTACCTTGCCTGTTGGTGCTGAGTGCTGTGACAGGGTTGCTGTGTAGATAGAGACTATGCAGTTGGAAAGACGGTGCATGAGGGATGGAGTTGGAAAGGCTGTGCATGAGGGATGGAGTTGGAAAGGCTGTGCATGAGGGATGGACGGAGTTGGCAAGACTGTGCATGAGGGATGGAGTTGGAAAGACTGTGCATGAGGGATGGATTTGGAAAGGCTGTGCATGAGATGGATTTTGAAAGACTCTGCACAAGCGATGGCGATCCATTAGGCATACTGCTGTCGTACCATGTATCGCATGTGCAAGGGCAGGGTGTCCATATGGTTGGCCCCCAGCATGGGGTTAGTTGTGTAATTCCAGACATCAGATGGTGGGGGTCATGTGCTGCATGGTCTCGAGTGACCCCCTTTTGGGGCATAGCTGCTTCTGTGATATGAGCACGTGACTATTGATTGATGTGTTGGGCCACACTGTGATGGCTGCCGTATCTGGGCTAACATGCACTCTGTCTGTCTGCAACCGTTGATCTGGCATACTGTGGGGTTGACCGTCCATGGTATCAATCTCACAATGGCACTATGTATCATAGGATGATGCTCACGAGCCCATGGCACTGTCTGTTAGTGGCCTGGGACTGTATTGGCACCATTGTACTCCTGATGGGCCTAGCTACACATGGCAGGAGAGTTCACAAAATGACAAAGCTTTCTGGTGCCTATGCACAGCCTACCGATGCCACTGATGATTGACAGACTTAGACATGCAAGCAGGTGGACCGCTGCTTAGTGATAGATACATTTACATCACGATGAATGAGGAGGCTTTCATGCTAGCTGGGGATTATATGTATTTGCAAGTCACCTACCTCTGGTGGACTAAGCACTTGCAATGCAGAGATGCACAGATGGTTATTGGGACCGAATTGAAACCGATTGATTGCATGCGTTGAGTGCTGGGTAGCATTCACCTATGCAAGATGATGCCGTGCTGTGAGTTTTGATGGTCATACTGCTCACAGCCAAGGGATGGGCTGAGTGTTGTGGTTTGGAGACTTAAGCACGCTGCGGGTTACATGCAACATTTGAGCAAGTGGTGGTGCGTGCTCAACGCGACGCACGCAACACAACGCTAACTGGAGATGTCAGCGTGCATTTTTCAGTACTCATGAAGACTTTGCCCGCAACCCATCTGAATCATGGCAGATGGAGGGCATCAAGGTATCAGGATGAAGGACTGGCAACCATCTGACCGCTTTTAAATCAAATCTTTGGTATGTGGCTAGAGCTGGGACAAGCCGTTGTGTAACCATTGCCACATGCAGGCAGCTATATGGGGTGCACCCATTGAGCATGTATCACTATGTATGGTGCACTCGCAGTCATCAGTGTATGAGTGTGTGATGGTCAAGAGTGGTATGCTTTGGCAATGCCCTCTTCTTCCTTAAACTGCGCAGGTATTCCCAGGACTTTGCGTCCTTTTTCTTTTTTATGGGTGTGCATGCAGCCATGAGATCAGTGCTTGAATGCAGACACTGCACTCTTTACTTGATTAAATCCTGCACTGAGTGCCCAGAGTACTTTGCTACTGATTACCAAAAGGCCATTGATGAGTGCATGATCTTGGTATCATACTGTCCATATGAAAGCATTGATTTTGAGGATGAAGGCGTAGATAGAATGTAGATAGCCAGAGGCCGCTTGGCAATCATTGCGGCAGTCGTACCTGAGTAGTACATGCGATGAGGCTTGTTTGGTCACGGTCATGGCTTGGACCTGTCCACGCATGTTGCACTAAGAGTAGGGGTATGTCTGGTTACAAGAGTATTGAGATCCCAGCCTGGCGCCAGGACTTGGGATGTAAGGATGGAGCTGGCAGTTTTATTGCTGCAAGTAGTTGGTGTCAATACATTCTTGTTTGCAGCAGTTCAGGGTTCAAAGGACACTGCAATGAAGCAGTCGCTTGATAATGCATGTTATGGCTGCACTGTAGACAATACCGTTGTTCTGGTGGTGGTGCCGCCTCCCTACTTTCAAAAAACACACGTTTTTGTGCAGCTGCAGTCAGGTGGGCTGGCCCCTTGCAAATCAAGCAGTGTCCTTACCATGGTTCTTACCAAGCTCCTTGACTGGGAAATTCAATTAATATGGTCGGTTGGGCCTTGCATAGTCGCCTTGCAACGCCTAGAATGCTACAAACCTGCATAAGTCATCAAATGGGAGAAGATGATATCACTCACATCGCCATGGTTGCTGCCCAGTATTTGCCTGAGTCAATGTTGGCTACAGGTCAACCATGTTGGCGTGAGGTCCAACCAATGGGGTTTGTTACCAACTATTGCTTGCACCCGGGCTTACAAGCCCTCCTTGCTTTCTTAAGTAGGAGGGAGGCTCTTACCCCCATTGGGACAGTGGAGGTTTTGGGTGATTTTGACCTAGCTGCTGGACCTCATGTTTAGGCATATATTGTCATACATGTCGAAGTTTACCCGTATCCTGTTCCACCTCGCCGGTTCTTTGTGACAGCTTGAGGTGCGGGGCCTATGGCACTTATTGCTATGGCATATCATGAAATGTAACCAAGCAGCAGAGGCTGCAACACAGAATGAGGGGCCAATGTATTGGCCATGGGCTGCTTCATGCTTCTACGTGAGGCAGGATACAGTCAGGCAAGTCATGTCTGGTACTAACTTTGAAACTAGGCAACTGCCTGCTTTGAGCTGGTGTGGTGTGGTTGTGACTAAGCCCCCATTATGTATATGTCATCACCAATCCATATATTGTTGCCCAGACTGCGTAAACCCTGCAAGTGGTCAGCAGGGTGTTGTAAATTGCCATTACCAGCTGGTAATGCTGCTGGATATGCTCAAGCAGTATTGATACCATAAAGGTATGCAAGACAAACAGCTGGGTGCATGCGGCTGAAGTCTGAGGACACTGTTGCCAATATGTGGCCACATGTCGTAGATTGACTGACTGATGTGGTGTGGATTAGATATTCTGACAACTACAGCCTTGATTTCATGCCGGACAATTTCTCTCATAGGCCTCATGAGTCATACATGTACATACATTCTCTAATCTTGGGTTAATCTTTGGGTTGAGAGATATCTTGATATGTAGCATCGATCTGTCAAAAGCAAGGAGGAGGTGGGGCAGAGCAAGTACTATACATGTCATATAGCCATGCATGGCATCTCTCACACAGCAAGAGGAAGTGACCCTGCTCTGCCCATATGCATTGGTGCTGTACATTGGGGGCGGCTGCCATTTCTGTGGGGCAGGCACAGGAGTCCTTCCGGCCTGTCAGTGCTCATTGATGCCTAGTGCGCATAGGCATCCTACCCTCAGTTGCCTCTCCCTTAACTAACATGGGCTGGGACTGCAGCAGAGGTTTTGCGCCCTGTAGTCACCCAACCAGTGAGCTCTTGTTCTTCATCTTTTTCTGCTTCTTCTTCTGTATTATATGCATCGATCCAAACAACGGCTGTCACGCCCTTGGTCTCAGCAGCATAATTGCCTCAACCCCATGCTGGAGAACAATACATGGTCTCCTCGCGTAGATCTCTCTCGCTCTCTCTCTGTTTGACCTGGGTTTGACCTGGATATCCTGGCCCTGCATCTGGGGTGTCACTCGAATGATGTGGTGTCACTTGTGGGCGTATTACAGGGGCTCAAGCTTGGTGTCTGTTCACCTTCCAGCAAGAGAACTGTTGCTGGTATCATGTCACTTCTCATCTGAGGCTGGTGTTTGTTTGTGTCTGTAGTTAGTCTGTCAGTGTTTGTTGGTTGGATTGTCACTCATGCCCTGTCAGAGGGCTGGGCACTGGTGGAGCACAACCTATTGAGGACTATGGGACCTGACATGGATTGTTAATGGTCTTGTACGTTTTTGCTGATTGTTGCTTGGCTGCCTGTGTACTGCCACAGAGTTGATTTTGGGCTTCTACTGCGGCTCTGTGATTCTGCCACACATATGATTCAGTCATGTATGGCGTATTGATGTTACCTGGTATGTATGCTGTCATGCTGCTGTTTGCGAGCTATAGTATGTCCACCAAGAAAAACAAAAAATACAAACTAAATTCTGCATGTGCACATTCTGCAGGGCCAGCATCCTGCATCACCGTATCTGCTTGGCTCGTGATCCAATGGTATAGAACTAACACTGGTGGAATGGTGTCATTCGATGTTCCCTGATTTATCTGTGGGTTAGTGGCTTTGCCACCCTTGCGACGGATGTTTGATATATCTTACATGAATGGTGAATGGACTGTCTCGCCGGCAGGCGTGCCAATGAATGGGGTTCCCAAGGAAAGATCACGCAAAGGGGGGACCTTATCTTCTAAAAGTTGTTGTCCATACTTCACAAGGTACCTGGCACGTACGGTCTTCCCATGCATAGTCATTATTGCCCCATGAGCTTGCAAAGCTTCAAACTGCTTGGCCTGTTGTTGACTGGGTCAAATGGTCAGGGCACAGCAAGCTGGGCTGTGTTTACATATGATACAATGGCTATCTAGCAAGGATGAAGCATATGGCCAATGGCAGCCAGTGAGACTCAATGACAGGTATCTTGACTATGCCGTTGGAGCCTTGTGTGTGGATGGCGCCGCCAGTGGCGCCCCACTATGATGACGCCATTTGGTAATCTGTAAAAGTATGTGTGTTGTATAGTTATTGGCTGGCCCCGGTAGGGGCAAGCTATAGCGTCGCATACGCGCTTGGAGCGGAATACCAGGCGTCGAATGACCTGGATTAGTCATCTCCACTGCCAACTGCCAACTTTCGTGGCGAGGGGCCAGCGCCTCTGCCTTGCCCTTGTCTTACCTAAGCACGCCTTTGCTGGCAAAGCTGGGCTCTTCTTTCTTGTCTGAAGTTCGCAGCACACCAAACGGCTCCGTGTGGTCTTGTGTCAGACTCATCGCCTGTCGAGCTCTGTCGAACACATTAGCCGGTCACAACGAGCTGTACAGCCTCCAACCTTACCATGCACTGTCACGCTACTAGCATGCACTATACGAGGATATGTGCCTGCTTGCCGCTTGAAGCTCCTACAAACAGGCTGCGATCGCCGTTCCTGACGGAGCAGGAAGGTCCCGGCTTGCTAGAAACCCTGCACACATTTGGCTGGGGAGCATGTAAGGCGTGAAAGCAGTGTTCGGGTTACCACCATGGGCCTTGGCAAAGATCCATGCTCACTGTACCGTGCCGGGTCTGGGGAGTTTCGATGCGGGAGCGAGCAGGGCACGCGGCCTGTCTTAGCAGCAGAGGAAGGTTACTCCAACGGTAAGCCTTGCTAATGCTGCATGTATGAGGCATGCACGACAGGAAGCATCGCTTTTCTGCATCAGTTCACGCTTTCACGCACGAGCCTGGACCTTGCCCAGCCACCCTCTTCGAGCTAGGCTCAGAGCATCCTTTTAGCGTTGCATTAGCATTCTCTGGTAAAATATGCTCTCGCACTCAGAGCCGATATTTGCAGCTTTGACAGTCGCCGATTTACTACTTCGTTGTCAGGGACATGTATGCATTGCTTTGCATCTTTCAGCAAACTCCGCATAGCCCTGCTTCTCCGATCCTCCCCTTCACAAGCTGGCCAGCTAATGCTATGTACACTATTCAAACAAACGTAGCACTCTATGTGGCCATCACCAGCTGTTTCCCAACTAAAGGCAAAGGCAGGGCTGGCGCAGCACTTACTAGCTGCCGGTGGAAAGTCCCGTTGATACTACCAACTCCACACCAATGCAGCAGCCACTACACATAGAAGCACATGACTCTGGACAAAGTAAGACATACTTTTGCAGCAGATACTATTGACAGCTTTCCCACCACGGCCGCGCCGCGTGCGTGGTGCCTTCTTTAGAACTTCTTCACTTGGTCTTCAACACTAGTTTTGACTGCACTCACTTAGTAGGCTGCACAAAATGTTAGGCATGCTGCACAAAACCAACACCATAACCGGGGCCAGCCATCTTGGGGCGAAGCCCTTTATACATATACTCACAAGCAAACTAAGTTCCTGCAGTAAGGCAATTCACATTAGCCCTGCAGCCCTGCGCGCATTGCGGGATTCTTGGCGCTTTTGTGAATTCCACTGGCGGCCTCAACTTGTTACAATTGATAGTTACGGCCATGCCACAGTAGCTACAATCAAGTGTCATAGGCCCCACATGCACATTAAGCTGTGGCAAAGGACAGCAGGGTGTGATGAGAGACATGAGTGCCTTTGGTAGTGCCGCAGTCAACCAAGCAAAGCACAAGACCAGCTATGCCAATGTCCAATGGCCAAACAAACCCAGACCATAAACAGAAGGCTCCTGACGACATTCTGAAGCCACACAGCCGTTTTCAACCGATCTGGACTTGCCCACTGACACAAGCTGAAGCTAGATGTAACGGCATGCACACCAAGGGGAACAAACATGTCAGAAACCTCACTGCTCCAAACCAGGTAACAGACCTCTTGCACAACTGACTGTGGAGCAAGGCAATTCAGGCACGGGTCCATGCCCCCGGCCAGCTGCCACAGACAGGCAAAGGTCAATCCGCAGCCAAAAGACTGATGCTCCTGTCAACCACGTGCAGTCCAGACGGAATAACAAGCAGGTATAATAAGCAGGTATAACAAGCAGGTATAACAAATATCAAATGTTGCAACAGAAAGCCATGGACCACCTGTGGTACCACATACATACGTGTTTACAAGCCGATACCGCCTAATGCACCACATGAGCATAAATCGATGTTGTGGGGCCGGTGTCAATGACCATACATACCAGCAGTCCTAGGCGCTGCTGCAGGATGTACAGCCCTAATCCCAAATTAATGTGCCCAAGGTACTTCCCTCCCGCAACTGAAAAGCCAATAAAATCCAGCAGCTGCATTCTCATGTGCTGTCACAGAACATACCCCTTCCATGAACGTTCCCTCTCAGATACAGACTCAGAGGAACCAGCTCAGCAGTCCCACAGCCTCCTGTAAGCGCTGCTCCAGCCAAAGGGCCTGGAAGGCTTCTCAACACAGAACTGTACACCTCTTCCCATTAACACATTTACCACCATGGCAAGCTCCATTGGTACCTTAAACAGCATACACGCCACTTTAGATACCAGAAGCGTATAATCCTGCATCTTGGCAAAATCTTCACCTTCAGACCACCCATCACTGAAGCAGAGGGCTGCCGCTTCTGCACTTGCCCAAGCCAGCATGGTTACATGGTTAGATCTACGCACCATTCTTGGCGTACACTGAAGGAAGTACGCCTATTTAGCCGAGGACCACCTTCCCAGGGTATGCCAAGCCAGCAATATACTGAACCAAGCCTCCCCTCCAGCCTCTAGCAGTCTCGGCACCATTGATATGCAGAACCACAGCCATACAGAGCCACTGGCATTGCACAGCCCTTGGGCTGCTCCCACTGCTCGTAGAAGGTGCCTTCATTGCTCACCAGGACCTCATACTTGGCAGTTGAAATAGTGGATGTTAAGGTGCACCCACAGGTCCACAAGTTACACTTCACTGAATACACTCCATCAGCAGTCATGCCTGCTTGGCCTGCCTTGCATGCTGCAGAGCACTTGCTTGGGGTGTTGTACCTTGTCCACTTCACTTTCCAGCCGTCGCTGTTATGGGTGTTGATGTCTCGAGAGAAGTGCGCGCATTGGGCGCGCGGCACAGGGGCTAGGGGCCGGGAGGGCTTGGGGGCAGTGAGCTTGCGCAGTGGGCCTGCGGTGCTGGCGAAGGCTGGGAGGGTGCTGTTGCAGAAGCAGATGGCAGAAATAGCACCCAAAGTATTGTTAGTACATTTCATGATCTGCCATAGCAAATGTGCCGTAGGTTTGCACCTCAAGCTGTTACAGAAACATTGAGGTGGAATGATACACAGGTTCTTCGTAGCATGCAGCCATAGCTAAATCACAACACATGCCTATGCTTGAGGTCCCAGCAGCTCAGGACAAACCACCCAAAACTGCAATTTACAAGCTTGTGTTGACTCTTACTCAGAACGCGTGCATGTATTGTACAATAAAAAGTGTAATGGCATCTTTCTGCAGTCCTACAATGTATGCAGCAGATCCAAGGCTGGTGGCTCAACGGCTTCCCTCAAATCAAACAGGCGGCTAATTTCTGAGACTGTGCAGCTGCTGTGCTACATGAGCCACATATGCCTATATAAGACTGGGGCCTATTATCAGCTACTTTCGGTAATTTAGTGATCTACCAGAGATGGCATACTGTGTGTCCAGGTTGAGTTCAAGCACTGGGCTGCTGCTTGCCAAGGAGTTGACCGGCAGCACCTGCTTAGGAGTGTCTACTGTTCATGCTGAGATATATCTTGACCTCCTGGAATGTCATCTGGAGATTCCTCTATGTAAATGCCTGAAGATTCCTGCTCAACAACCTTCTGCTGCTTTTTTGTGCTGTGAAAGATACTAGAGCGGCCAGCATGACCCATAAAGCCAAAAGAAGATGTCGGTTGGGGCATGCAACTTGTTCCATTGAAGTAATGGCTTCCTCAGATAACTGATATAGAGGTGACAAGCTGAAAACGTTGGGCAGCTGGTACCTGCTGGATTGTGACTGTAGTGTGCCAGACCCAAGTTCAACTCACCCGCTGGATAGCTTGACCGTGGAACCACAGGAAACCATGACCATCGCGCTGAATATGCATGCCAGTAGCAGTCGTAGCATCTGTATCGCTGTCATGCTGCAGTCCAGTGGAGCCTGCAACCGAGTCATGGTGTACGCGTCAGATGGACCTGCTTGGTCTGCACGAATGTTTGCCCCCAATGAGATGGGTGCTGATGTTATTACACTACATGTGTTAATGGCATATGAAAAAGATTGAGGACGCCATGCAGCTTGTGCGGGACCATAACCAGCGTCGTCTACATGAGAGCTTTCCGTCCACCAGACGCACACTACGAAGGGGCTGGTACTATATTCCCTTTCATTGACCTACGTTGTATGGTTTAATAAACTCAAGTTCCTGTGGTTACTGGTAAGCTTGGTGCAAGGGTGCAAGACCTGGCACGCCACGGTCCACGTTGGCAGATGCACAAGTTGACAGTTGGAAGGCGGACAAGCACATTAAAAGTATTGCATCCAATGATGTATTATATCGAAGCCATCATATGCATGATAGTATTAGCAGACCCTGTTTCAGGATTTTTATACCCGTTTTCAACGAAGTGGTTGACTTGACGCACCTACCGCACCTTCTCACTAATTCGACTAATTCGGCACTTCCCGCGGTCAGACTTCACAGTCGTTACAACTCCAGCTGCTTAATGAGGGGCTAATCAGGTGATATCGTGCTGACGGGCTGAAAGTGCTGCAGTATACCCTGCCCTCATGCAGAAATGCACAGTTGTGCTGGATCATGGGTAACTTGTGCCAACCACTGATGGTGACCAGCACACCCTGGCACTTCTGCTATGCCATACCCTGAAATGTAATGTTGGTGACCGGAACACCCGTATGGACGCCATAGTGCACCTTACTCAGCAGGCACGGTTACTCAGCCATCCAGCCTATAAAACTGTATAGTGCGCAGGAGGTATGTGCACATAACATGGTTCCTGGCATCTCCTATAGTAAAAGCAGACGACCTGCAGCACCAGCACAAACATGACCTCTGTGCCCATCCGTCATGGGTCCACTGTATTGAGCCAATGCATGCACGGCACCAGCCTGTCCATTCTCCATACCAGAAGTCACTCAGGCAGGGCTCTTACTATCATTGGTCACATTAACATTTTAGCCACACCCTATTGTGATGCCACACCTTCAACGTTTATTTTGTTAGCTTTCTGCATGGGACAAAGGCAGTCCTTGCCACATTACAGACGCGACTGCAAGCAGCCAGCTAGCCATACAGCCCCACTCCAGCATCCCTGAGTAAAATCAAACTCTGATCTGACACATGGTTACAAACACACTTGCCACAGTCCATTCTTCCAAGCACCCAGCGGTAGTACATCACTAGCATAACTACACTGCATACACAGAAAGCCTTGTTGGAGCCTAGCCCTACGGGCTGGCAGAACTGCTAAAACTTCCTCTAGAAACGTTGACCAGACCAACAGCAATCAATCTAATTTTGACCGAAACCGCCCCCTGAAAAGAAAAAACATAAACTCAAACAATCAATAGCGGCCAGCGACGACCCTACAAAAATGAGCGAGCATCAACAGAAACAACACAACCCACATTTAAGCTCAGGAAGTTAGTTCCATGGTGTCAGCGATCATATGGCAAGCAGGGGGGAGGCGGGGGTGGTCAATAGACAACCAAAGTGAGCACCATCGGCCACTGAGTTGCTGTTCAGTCATATCGACATCAAATGCCTATATGAAACTAGGATGTGGCGCTAGGATCCTCAATCTTCTGAGATGCAGGCTTTGACAGCCAGCGAGGAAGCGTATTACACCTTCCTCGAGGAGGTTTGCTATAGCATCTCATGCTTGCAGATAAACTCACGCATTTTTGCGTGCATTACTCATCCGCCTCTGTCACTTTTTCTCTTCCACTGCTCTCAATCAGTCTGTATAATCTGCTTTACTCCCCTCCTCTCTATGCAGGCTGCACTCTTTCTGCCATGACAGCGCATCTCATGGAAAAGATAAAACACGTTGTTCATGCGACCATTTCTGAATGACTACAGAGTCTTAGCTTTGATAAGATCGTCTCCTCCATCCTCTCCCAGCCCCAGGTCTTCTCCTAGTGGTCGCACTGTCCACCCTTTATGCAGCAAGGCCTCCTCCGGCTTTAGGTGCACCCTACCCTTGCTTCTGTCAAGGTCTTTCTGCCTAGAGAGAGAGAGAGAGCTACGCAAGGAGGGGCGTGAGGTGCCCTCCCGCATAAGATTAAGGGAGGGGCCCATTGGTGTAAGGATTACACTGGGCCAGCCTACCATAGGTCTTTCTGCCTATTGAAATTACTCCATGTACTGCTGCTGCTGCTGCTAAGGTGGCTATACAGCTCATAGTAAGCCAACCCCAATAGCATGTGCCATAAGGTATGCCACATCCAATACATACTAGGCTGGAAATGTGGGGCTGTGAAACAAGCGATGGCAACAGTGGTTCAGAGGGTCAGCCGTAGGCTAACACCCCTTGGGTATGACGGGAAGGATGACCAGCCCTCTAAGCGCAGCTTCAGGAGGATGGTGATTATGAGGCAGGTGACTGTCAGCCCAATGACATTGCGCAGCTCCAATCTGCAGCATGAACAGAACAGGGCATGTATGGCTATGAAGCTATAACAGATGTATCATAGGCCCTGCACCTCAAGCTGTCACAAGCAACAGGCCTGGGGTGGAACAAACAGAATGGCCTCTGTGATAGTCTGGGGCTGAGTGGCTATTGCTGTTTATTGGCCGATAGATTACATCAGACTGTTTCTCTATGGGGATGAGCACAAAATGTGAATATCTTTAGCGGGATACATATAGTCGCGTGCAGAATCGAACAAAACACATTCTCATACGACGGGCCTGTCGTGAAAGATTTGCCGGTTGGCCTGTACTGCTACTGTATACCTCCAGCAGAGACAACACAGAAAACTAAATCTAGTCACAACCAGGACCCCTCAAAACCCTGACATGCAGCTGCAGCACTATGAGCATGTCCTAATAATAGTATGTTACACATGCACAGGCTAAGCTAGAGGTAGAAGAGGACTACCATAAGTGGAAAGTGTATTTCACATGCACAGGCTAAGGTAGAGGTAAGCCAGTGTGTCATGGACTGCTCCAGACCATCCCATAAGCTGCCGCAGAATAGCTACCTTGCCTGGCTTATGCATGCATCCCAATCCTTGGAGGAAACCCAGTGCGTGCTGCTCTCCCGTCCTGATGATGATTGTGGCAGCAACCCTTCAATACCTCCATGTAGGCTGCTAGGGTTTAGTGTTTAAGTATTCTGTAAAACCCCTAAACCTTAATGATAATGCCAGCACCCCTTCAATACTCACATGTCCATGAGGAAGAGGCTGGAGAGGTGTGCTGCAGGGAGGACTAGGTTTGGTACTGCTGCTGCTGTGGGGTGCTTGACTGCAGTCAAATGACCAAAAGCTCTTGCTATCACAATCTGTGCCGCAATGATGTCCAAGGTTCTCCAAGTCATCGCATTGACACCCTGCAGACACAAAGGGATGTGCGCCAAGGGTTAAGGCATAACTTTAAGCTATGCACGTGAGGATCACATCTTTGCGATTATTTGGGCCAGTCTAGGTTGCTGAAGGATGTACCTTCCTGCTACAGCTGCCGAGATATCGTCTGGTGAGTCCTCGGTTGAGTGACTGCGAACCTGTTCCTTGGAATAGTTACAGCTGCTCTTATCTTACCGATCAGTATTGCATCCTGGTCTTTCGGCGCTGCTCAATCTCTTTGCAGTATGGCAAAGCGGTGAATAGAAGAGAGGACTGGGTCCTGTACATTAGACTGGCGGGGACAAGGACAAGGTGCTGGTCCTAGGACAAGGTCTTGCTGTACGGTGGTAGTACATTTATCGCATATTGGGGCAGCGGTGGTTTTGGGTTGCTTTTGACCTATCTGCTGGACCTTATGTCTAGAGTAGGCACATGTTGTCATGGTTCTGGCTGCAATTAAAACAACCCATATCATGTTCCACGTCGCTGGTTTTGTAACAACTTGAGGCGCGGGACCTATCGGGTTCTTTTTATTATGGCATATTACGAGATGTTGTCATAGTCACGTACCAGGTATGCTGCTGACTGGACATCCATGCTCATCTGGCACAGGTGCCACATGAAGGCAAAAAAGGTGAAGGCAGCTGCTAAGAGAATGTCCTGGTAGCTGCGGTTCTTCCAGTATATGATCAGTGTGGGTAGAGGTGCGAGAATGGTCGTTACAAGAGGCAGGATGTCCAGGAGTAGGAAACCAGAAGGCTGCTCCAGGAATTGCGGAAGCCTGAGCGAGCCCATTTTTAGCGGAGTTGAAGGGCCCATTGCCATAAGCTCCGGTAGCATACTCATACCAGCGAGGACGTCAACCGCCGGAATGTCCAGAGGGGTGCTTTGAATGCTCCCCATTGTGTGTGCTGTCCTGACAGCTGCCCAAAGCAAGTTGGCAGTGGTCGCCGTCTGGATGACGGGCGCGCCTCCGTAAAGGGCTTGCTGGTCAAGCCTATGGCCGTACCGGGCTCTAGACGTGGTTTACATCATACTTGCCTACTCGTACCGCTCTATGAGATAAAGCATACCAGCAAACTCTCGTCAATGCTCAACAAGCAGCTGTACGAATGTCGGTTCATAACCATGCAAACGAGCTGAAATGACGAGGCACCCTTGCTATAGCGGTTCAAACGCAGAAACGGGAGGCAAACATCGGATGCCAGAGATCAGTACACCCTAGTTGAGCGGTCACCCGGCAGGCAGTACAGAGTGAGGGGTCAACGGCCGTTACATGAGTGGGAGTACGGTCGAGAAGCAACCGATTCCAAAGTATCAAACTTTAACCCCCAAACAATAACCAACAAACCCAAAACAAAAAAACAAAAAAAACAAATTACAAACCACACTACCGTGATCTGGTCCACGCGGGCTCGTCACAGTTCGAACCCCGATGCGGGCGGGGTTTTCGAAGGGTCATGCCGTACGCGGTATGATCGGGTCAAAGTGTGGGTTCGCCCATGTTGCCGGCCTGAGGAATGACACTTAATCAATGTGTCGAATGCACCTCAGGTCCTTCGCAGGCAAACACACACACACAGTGTTGCATGTTGCACGGCCATGGCATTTTCGATCGACCCAACCAGTCAGACCTCCGCCATGCTCAGTGCAGAACGCCAGCAGCCCAACCGGCCGTACGGTTCAACAGGAGCCGCATTTTAAGCTGTAATTTCAGCCTTTTGCATGCTTACAATGAACGCTCACATAACACTGTCAGGTAACAACCCCACCAGGCTTCAACGTAGCGTATGTACCCATAGATGTGCTAATGCCTTTGGGGCATCCATGCTTGATGTTTTGGGCGGCTACATGCATGTTGCTGATGATCATACATACCACAGCAGCACATCACACAACTTTGTACCAAATTACCAAATTACCAGATAGCCCTGTCAAAGCAGGGCGCCGGTGGGGGCAGCGCCACCCACAAGGAGCCAACTTAGGCTCCAACGGCATACTCAAGTTCCTGTCCAAGCTCAAACAATCGGCTGCCACCAGCCCACCCTAAATCCCTTGCTAGCCAATGTATGTCAGGCCAGCCCATTTCGACATTTTGTAATAACTCTCCTGGGAAAAGTGTTGAAATGGACATGCATCAACCATATGACTAGCAGGTCGGCCGTTAGCTGGTAGCGGAGTACTGCCCAAACTTATGCCCAAACGAAGAATGGCCACCACCGCCTGGAAATGCAATCAAGGGTGAGTATGATAAACAAACACATTAAGGTGTGGCAACCGCAAAGGACTGCTAGGGATAACCCTCTGCAGACCCTGGGCCATGATGTGCATGCCCCGCCCCAGCCTCCCCATCTCCCCTACATAGAATTATGTATGTACCTGGGAGCAGACAGGCTGCAGGCTGCAGTACTGCACAGAAACCTGTAAACGGCCTTGGCATGTCTTCAGTAATATCCAGAAGTGTGCACCAAGCATACCAAACACAGCGCCCTCAACAAAACGGCAGTTTCTGAACCGCACACATGCCAGCTGAACACACTGGCTCCCCTAAGCACCTGCCGCAGTTGGCTGCATACATCCACCACCACCCACAAACCACATGCTGCGCTGCAGTATGGACACTGTGTATCCTATGACACCCCACCCGCTTTTCTTCATTCACCATTCACATTGGATATATATACTCAAGCATGGCTTGTCAATGTGCTATGCGAGTGCAAGCACAGTTGAAAACACATACTCTTCAATTGTGTTCACTCACGCCATGATGACCCTTGCAACAGCTACTGGGCTGCAGCAGTGACATTTCCGTTCAGGGCAGCAACTCCAGTGCAGGGCACTACTTTCATGGCCCTCAAACGGTGAATGTGTTGTGTCACTCTCCAAACCAGTGCATCACTGGCGTGATGACCACCAACACAGCATATTCACAGTTTGAATGAGTTTGAGGGCCATCAAAGTATTGCCCCGCACACACGTTGCTACCCTGCATGCAAACCACTTGCTACCCCGCACACGTTGCTACCCAAGCCAATTTCTTCATTCACCATTCATGTTGGACATATGTACTCGAGCATTCCTTGCCAATCTGCTATGCAAATGACAGAGACACATAGTCTTCTATAACATGGACTCACAGCATGACGACCTTTGCAACTTTAGGCTGCAGCAACATTTCCATGCAGAGCAGCAACTCCAGTGTGAGGCACTCTTGTCATGGCCCTCAGACATCAGACCAGTGATGTGTTGTGTCTCTAGTGCATCGTTGGCAAGGAAACAAACACAACATCTTCACCAATCAAATCAACTTGAGGGCCATCAAAGCACTGCCCTGCATACGAGCCGCTACCTGACATGCCAGTCACTGGCTGGACCCAGGCGAACGGAAGCCAAAATGGTTAACACTCCATTGCTGCCTCCAGCAAAGCGGGCTGCTTACCGCACTTGACAAACCAAGCATTTCTTGCTTGGCATCAACAAGCCCAGGTACCCAGCCTTCCCATACTCTCAGGGACAAAAAGCAGGCTACGGTCCAGAGCACTACTCAATTGATACATACGAAGCCATCTGCCCCAATGCAGGCATGTCACTTCTGTTCATATACAAGACAACACTACTCACATAACTCTGAAACCCCTTTCACCCAAAGGAGCAACCCAATCTCTCATACACCACATATCTCACAGAAAGCGCTTGCAAAAAGGCAAACAGGCTTGATATCAAGCTCTAGTGAAATCCGCTCTCCAAGATAAGTATGGAATGCTGTCTTTACCCCAGTAGTTGCACCCACAAGTCACCCACGCAATAAGGCATCCCACACGAAGCTGCTTTGCCAATAATCCTCAGTAGTACCCCTTTCACACCCGCGCTAATATTCTCTATTCCTCTCTCAGCAGGCACCCTCTCTACCTTCCAGCCAGGATCCCAAAGTGGCCCAGTGACAATCACTCACATCCTCACGTACATGATCCCCTGGATGAGTAAGCTGCCACACCAACTAACACCACTGAAGCATCATCTCCCCCCTCAAAGCAGAAACAGCTTCTGCACCCTGGGTGGTGCTTGCTTCAAACATTTTGCCGGGCTGCACACATCACTCTCCTAGCAACATGAACTGAGGAAGCTCTCTATACAGCAGCAGGCATCAGATGCCTTGGTATGAAGACCAACGGTGCTAGCAGCAGCTTGGAGCAGGTCACCACAATCCCAATTCCATTTGTCTCCTCCCCTTCATGCCGCCCAACATCTTTAGCATATTTGGGCAGGGAGTACACCTGAAATTGTTACGTGCAACTTAGTTGGTGACACATAACAGCTTCAGGTGTACTCCCTGCCCATATATGCCTAAGGTCTTAGGCGCCGTAAAGGGAGGGGAGACCAATGAAATAGGGGTTGGAGGCGACCTTGTACACAGTTGCTGCATCCGCAGTGCAAGTAGAGATAATGTGAAAACAGCAAGATGCAACCAACATGGACATGTACTGCAATCTGCAAAATCCCTCATCCATATGCCATGACCACCCCCCTGAACAATCAGAGTTCCGTTGCGAGCACATGTAAGCATATCTACAAAACAGAACGCAACAAATGCATTCTCTAGCTAAAAGTCTTCAGGACCTCCCCTAGCCCTTCATCACCACCCTCCCTAATCCTTCACTCAATGGTGCGTCGTCAAACCATGGCACAGTCAAGCCTTGGCGCAGCTTGCAGCCACATGCAGGAACCAAAGGATGTACATCAGGAGCACTTTCACCACACCCTTGCCCATAAACACGCTGCTCAGCCACTCCCAACAAAGCAAAGAGATGAAACAGAACGCGCAGGAGAACGCACCCACACCACATGCACCTCTCACTTCAGCCTTAGCAAAGTCTGCAGCGCCTGGGTAGCAGCCATTTCCCCCCAATAACCTCTTATGATACAGAACCCATGCCCTGCTGGTCAGTGTGGTGCAGACAAGCCTTTGCAAAACCCCAGGCAACCAGAAAAGCAGCGCTACAAACATATGTACCATTCACTTGCACCACACTGAAACCATCACTAGCCCTCCTATGTTACAAATCCCCCTCAAGCAAAGTGAGCTAAGCTGCCAAAAAATAATCTGCAGCGCCCAAGGAAGATCACTTCCAGCCTTCTCTCATGCACATGCGTGCACAATGCATGCAGGACATCCACTCCATACCACGATATCTGCAAAAGGTTCAACTCTACAAACAAGCTTCACATCTGGCCTGGAGACACTACACGCACAAAGCAGATAAGGTGGATCAAGAAGCCGCTCCCACAAACAAAACTTTCTGCATGTCTCTCAAACAATGCAACATGTCCCTCCAAGCATCAGACACTGACTGACCACTCCCGGCATTGCTACATGATATAAGCTGAAGCCCTTGCAATTTGAAAGAAGGGCGTTCTTTGCCACCGTGCAACTCCCTCATGTTTTTGTCGAGTCTGGTCTGCAGGCAGTTCTCTGCTGAACCTCGCTCCTGAAACACGCCACCACGGCCACTCACGCAATCCCCAACCACTGATATTATTCCCCTCAAACAAAACTTGTGTGCCTAGCTGCAATGTTCTACAGATATGGTTATGACCTAAAGCCACTGTGTGCCCATTGCATGGTCACTGGCCCTGGCCGCTGCTACCAACAGCAGCAGCTTAGACGGCAACATTGTGACCTTGTGGCTGCAGCTGGTACCATACCATACTGCAAGCAACATCAGCACGTTCCCTAAGCCAGACCAATGCAGGCACAGCTACTGCAGCAAAACACACTGCAAGGCACGAAGTATTTATGGTGGCGTTGCTCTCCTTTTCAGCTTCATGCCCTGCTCATGCCCACTCCACTCTGCTGCTGCTGCTGGTGGTGCTTGCTGTGCTGCTCGAATGATGACTGCACAACAACCACTAGACCGCCATGAGCATACCCCAGCACCCAGAAGCTACCCGGCCTCCCCAGGCAAGGTCCATACAGCTGCTGCAACTGCTGCTGCTGCCGCCGGTAATGATGGTTGCAGTAATGATGATGTGGGTGTACAGCTCTTTAACACATTACTTCAATGGCAGCCCCGCAGCCCCAAAGCTACATGCTCTGCTCTGCTCATGCCAGCTTCCCCTTGCTGCCACTCCCTGCTGATGGCTCAAGGTGGTCCTTACAACAGATAGTCTTGCAGCCTCAGCTCCCCAAACAGGACCAGAGCCCATGCTCATGCAAGCTTCCCCTCACTGCCGCTGCTGTTGATGGCCACACTACTGGTAAGATGGCTGCACACCTCCCATATCCACTCCCATAGAGGGGTCAACCACAACACCAGAGAACTTGCTCATACCAGCTTCTCCTGACTGCTGCTCCTGCTCATGGCTGCACTGCTTTTTGCTCCTACCACTCGCAGCCTCACCAAGCCGCTAATGCTCCCCAAGCTGCATACACCAGAGGTTGTGCACATCCGCACCCCAAAGGGTGCCAACCACAGCATCAGAGCGCTTGCTCGTGTGTCTTCTCCTTACTGCTGCTCCTGTTGATGGCTGCACTGCTTTAGTACTCGCAACTGGCCGCCTCCCCTACAGCCGCTGATGGTGCCCAAGCTGCGTATACCAGGCGCAGCATCAGAGCCCATGCTCATGCCAGCTTCTCCTTACTGCTGCTCCTGTTACTTGCTACAATGCTGGTCAGATGACTGCACGTTTCCCGTGCCCCCAGAGGCACCAACCACAGCACCAGACCCCTTGCTCATGCCAGCTTCTCCCTACTGCTGCTCCTGCTGATAGCTGCGCTGCTGGTAAGATGACTGTACAGCTCATAATACCCCACTCCCAGGAACACATGCCATAGGGAGTGCCAGAGCCAGTACATCTCAGGCTGGAAGTGTGGGGCCAGGAAGCAGGAGAAAGCAGCCACAACGGAGCTGATCACGCGAAGACCCACGCCAGCAGTATATGAGGGGAAGGAATCCCAGCCTTCCAGCAGCAGCTTCAGGGAGAGGGTCATTGCAAGGGAGGCTACGGTAACTCCCACCACGTAGCGCATCTCCAAACTGCAGCAGGCACAATGACCAGAGCCTTAGCAGAGAAGTAGCGGGGACTGGTATAACCATGAAAATGGTACGGTATACAACTTTCTGACCGAAAATATACTGAACCGAGTGGTGTGTCATGGTGGTGACACATTGTGGTGTGTCATGGTAAGCTGTTGGCAAGCCGTTGCGGAGAGAAGGATGGGAATTGTTCCACTCATGTTTCAGCCAAGCAAGTGTGCAACAGCAGCAGAAAGCGCAGCAGCAGTGGAATATTTCTATTAAAAGCATTGGCCTCAGAAGAGCTGAATCTGAAGGATGTATTGCATTTAAAGCCTGTAACTGAAAAGGGCATGGAACTTGCGACATACATCTGCAATTTCTCTGTGATCTGAATGCAAGCTGCAGGTTCAAGGGTGGCTGGGGCACCACATCAGCTCCAGCTTGAAAATCACCAATTGCCAGCTGTGGAATGAATACCAACACATCAGCCATTGCTGCCAAGGCCAAGCAAGAAGACAGATACCAAACCTCTATGATGCCAAGGCCAAGCAAGCAGACAGATGCCAAATATCTATGATGCCAAGGCCATGCTTCCCAGCCTGTAATGGGCGAAGAGGGCGATAATGGTAGGATGGACTGTGACTTGAGCTGCTACTGCAGAACAGAGAAACTGCCAAAAACAGGCGCCAAGATGTAGTAGCTTACCTTTCATGCAGGAAAAGGCTGCAGAAATGGACAGCAGGGAGCAGCACATTGGGGACTGCTGCCACCAGGTGATGCTCGTCCCCAATCATGTGCGCAAATGTCCTTGCCAGAAGGATCTGTGCAGCAAGTATGTCCAGGGTCCTCCTGCGAGAGGGTCAAGATAGGGTTTAGGGTCTCCGGTTAGGCCTAGAGTCTAGGATTTAAAGTTGGGGGCCTTACTCTAAAGCCTAGCAAGTATGTCCAGGCACCAACACACAAACGTAAAGCAAAGGTTTGGCTGCACACACGCGGTGAGGTCGACGGCCAAACACACCAGCGGCAACCCCAATGTCTCTATTCAACGGAACAAGCGACCACCAAGAGAAAACGCCCAATATGCAGTTCAGTGCCCCACGTACAGTCAGCATGCCTCCAGTCTATTATTGTTACATTTCATGATATACCATAGCAAAAGGTGCCATAGGCTCCGCACCTCAAGCTGTCACAAAAAACAGCGAGGTGGAACAGAATACATGTGGTCTTCAGTCTAGACATCTAGCTACAGCCAACGCTGCTGCACAACCACAGGCAAAACCAAACTGTCTATCACAGGCCAGTTAGGGCCCTTTGAACAACAATGGTCCATTCTGGCCCATTTCAGCAATAAATGCAGCCAGTGACGAAGATGATGTAAATCTACTGGTAGTACTCCAGGGCCTTCTTGCAAATGTCATGATGCATGAGCGAGTGCAAGCGACTGGTTCGGATCAAGGAGGAAGCAAGGCTTACCAGATCACACCATCTATGCCAAGGTAGCTCACGGCTTGGATGCCTTCCACATGCATGTGGCAGAGGTGGAAGAGGAGGGCAAGCCACACAGATACTCCGGCTGCGAACACATCGTAGTAGCGCCGACTCTTCAAGTAGATCATGAAGGTGGGTGCTGTGGGGAGGTGAATGTGAATAAGAATTTTATAATGAACCTTATTCAGGCCAACAAATTCACCTGAATGAACCTGAGATAGCGGAGCTCAAGAATAAGTACCTGTCACAAGCAGCGTCACCACCGGAAGCACGTCCAGATGGAACAATCCAGTAGGCTGCTCCAGAAAGTCAGGGAGGGTGATGCTTCCCATGCGTAGCGTGTCTGGAAGACCCACATTTATCGGCTGGCCCCTCCCGAGCTCCAGACCGACGAAGTTGGACTGCATGGCCCTCCCGGCAGTAGAAGGAGGAAAAGGGCAACACCGCACCACGAGGCACGAGAGGGCCTTTGTAAGCACAGACTTGGATTTATTGATGAGCTGTGTGTCAGCACAACGCTTTGGGCAAAGCACCGGAGAGTCCAGAAGCCTCTATGTCTCGAGTACAGTGAAATCGACAGGGCGCCTGCAGCGGTCAGTTTATTCCTCTGGATTAATAGGCTGGCTGCAGGGGATCTCGCGCACAATTATGTGATGTGAAAGGCAGCAATTGGCGCTTGAACTGCACATCCATTCCTTCGTCACTCGAGTCACTCGTCACTGCGGGTTCATGCATGATATAAGCCCCAATGCCATAGAACGCCCCTCCCTTGGGTTCATTCCCCTTGCATCGATGCTGAGGGCACTTCCAGGCAGAGCAGCATGGCCCTTGCGGTTGAATAGACCTGAACGTTTGGTGTCATTTACTGCAGTCGGTGTGCCTTCAATGCTGTCCGCTCTTGCCGGCGTGTGTGGAAAGGAGACTGAGCCTCAATATCGCAGATAGTCAGCAATGGACGTTTTACAGTTACGCCATGGATAGTTTTATCAGTTTAAAAGCCACACTCTGGCGCTTACCTGCTGTGCCTGAGTATGCTGCATTCTCTGGCGAATCGCCCGTGTTGTTCGGACAGGTGTGTGCCAGCATGTGTCGCCCTGAAGGTCAATCAAAACCCTAAACAATGAGATTTAATACTGCCTCATGATATGTAATAAGCAATGCGCTGCATAGCCCTCCTATCCTGGCCACCATGTAAACTGCAGGGGCTCCAAGTTTGACGCGTTTAATCGAGGCTCCTGTGCTCCTGCAGATATGAACATAGGCAAGGGACAATCACTGGGATATACACGTACCTTACAGAGACTAAATGGCATCTGCATGCCATCGCCCGCTTGGACTCGCTCTCCGCAGCTGCTGTACCGGAGAGGTCCCCCTCCAGCACCCACTGCAAACCCTGCCACGGATGCTGTACACAGGACGGACCCCTTCCTCGCAAAGGTAACGGATGAGCGCTGCTTTCCATCGCATCCACCTCCTTCCTTCTGCTGTGGTTGACTTCCCACTGCTCTTGCTGCACCAGGTTGCCTCAGCCCCATCTGTGTCCTATGACAGCACTCCAGCTTCCCTGCATGCGACAGAGTGGGCAGGAGCCGTGGGACCTGCTCAAACTGTCGAGGTCTTTCAGCTTGAATCTGGAGCAGACACAGGGACCAGCATCAGCAGCAGTACAAGCAACAGCAGCAGTACAAGCAGCAGCAGCAGCAGCAGTAATGATGTGAGCAGAAGCGGGAGACACAAAGGCCAAGAAGGGCCCAGCAGCACACCCACCACCAGCAGCACGAGAAGTAGCAGTAGCAGCAACGGCAGTAGCAGGTGCACCACATCTGCTTTGCCTCTGGGCCTCTCTGCTCTGCATGATCATTCAGCAGAAGTTTCGACAGAGTCCCCTAGTGACAAGCTCTTATCAGGCCATCTTTCAAAAGACCAGCAACAGCAGCTGCGACTGAATGACCAGCAGCAGAAGCAGGAGGAGCAGCTAGCGGATGTCTTAGCTTACGACGATCACCAGCCTGATAATTTCACAGACCCAGTAGCACGACAGCAGCCAGGAGCAAGCACTTCACAAAGCAGTGCAAGCGACCATGCGCACGGCAGCTCTAGCAACAAAGCTCACAGGAGCAGTCGCTTGCAACGCAGCAGCAGTACAAGGAGCGGTGGGAGCAGTACCTTTACCACTAGTTCTAGCTTAAGGCGGCCGCTACGGCCTTCTTTGGATCCCAGCCACCACCACCATCACCACCATCCAGTTTGGCAGCAGCAGCAGCAGGTATGGGATCGAGGAGGGGCTGCCGCACAAGCTGCTGTTCCTGCTGGTGCTGGTGTCGGGGCGTCATCGGCATCATTGGGGGTTTGGTCAACTAACAGCGAGGCTGAGCAACTAACAGCGGGGCTCAAGCAGCAGGGAGGACCTTGGTGGCTTCCTGCCAACAGCAGCAGCAGCAGTGGGAGCAGCAGCAGGGGTATCAGCAGCAGCAGCAGCGGTAATGGGAGCAGCAGGGGTATCAGCAGCAGCAGCAGTGGGGTGACAGGGGTAGCAAACCGTCCTGCATCAGGGTATGTAGTCCCTGCAGAGCCAGAGGTGAGTTGGTTCCCACGTGGGAAGTGCAGGCGCAACTGGATCCCACAGCAGCAGCAGCAGCAGCAGCAGGGGGTGTCACCTCTTGGGAGTTGGGGCGAGGGGGTCGGTGGGTTGCATTCACAGGGTTTTGTTAGCTCTGTGCTAGCTTCTGCCTCTGATATTGATTTGGGGGATGAAGCTTTTGGCAGCCAAGATGAGCTGCAAAGCCAAAACAGCAGCGGCAGCAGCGGGACTTCACCGCGTCGTGGCCGGCAGTCATTCCGCAGTACCTCTGCAGACCTGAGCCTGTGCTTGCGGACGCGTGGGTGGGTCAGCCCAGCAGCAGCAGCAGCAGGTGGCAGTGAAGGTGGTCAACTACGGGCGGCCTCACATGGATTGACCATCACGAGCAGTAGCAGCAGCAGTAGTGGGAGTGATGTGGTGTTATATGTACCAGATGAGCCTCGCTGGCGACATGTTGCATATCAGCTAGTGCTGCCTCCTTCAGCTACTACTGCTGCTAATGATGGTCGTCATGTGCAGAGCCGTATCTTCACTGTTAGCACTATTCCAGTAGCAGACTCTGGTGATCAAGTGGCAGGGCTCCCTGGTTCTCTCACAGGTAGTCGGACTGGGCTGCGCACCTGCCATATACTCCTGTCTCGCTCCTGGTGGGAGTCCCAGCAAGTAGCAGCATCAGCAGCAGCAGGGGGAGGCGGGCGGGGTGGGTTAAAGCAAGGGTTTCAGGGGGGTTCAGAGGGGTTAAATGGAGTGGGGGAGCCGTGGTTGTGGTTACAGCCGCCTCCTAGTCCATTGCCCCCGCAGCTGCTGCAGTCGGGACCGGGGCGGCCGGCTGTATGTAGTGGTGAGGATGGTAGTGGGGATAGTAGTGGCAGCCTTAGTGGCGGTTTTAGCAGGGTCAGTAGCAAGCAGAAGCATCGAGCATACAAGAGCAGCCGCAGCAGGGAGGGAGGGGTGGAGTGTGGGGTGTTGGTTTGGCCGGTGGGAGAGGGGGCTCCTGCGAAGAAAGGGAAGGTTCCTCGGCCTGGGGTAGGAAGCTGTGTTACTGTTAGCAGTCCTGGAGCATACCTCCTTCGGCAAAAGCAGCAGCAGCAGCAGCAGCAGGAGAAGCAGGTGAGGCGGCAGCAGCAGCAGCAGTGGGAGGAGCAGGAGCTGGCTGTGCAGCAGCAGAAGCAACGGCAGCAGCAGCGGCAGCAGCAGCAAGAGGAGCATGGGATGAAGGTCCCACAGGTGACGTGCCGGCAGGTCCTTCGACGACCGGTGCTTATGGTGGTGGACCTGGATGCATTGCTTGGCAGCCGGACCAGCAGTAGCCACAGCAGAGCTCTGTTGCAACTACAGCAGCTGATGATCTCAAGCAAAGATGCACCTGGGTCTAGGTTTGTGCTTACGACGCGGCGGGACCTGCGGGGGTGGGAGGAGGTGCTCCGAGACCGAGGCGGGGCGCTGCCGATGCCAGATGTGATTGTGGCTGATGGTGGGGCGAGGGTGTATGTAAGAGAGACGGCGGCTGGTGCGGGCTGGTACCCTAGAGAGGCAGCGAGAGAGGCAGTTGCTGGGGGTGCGGTGGGGTGGAGGGAGGACATGGGGTGGAGGAGGGCAGTGCAGCGGTCTGGGTGGGACTTGGAGGCGGCGAGGGCGGTGGGGGAGATGTTGATGGGGGCGTTTCCAGGGGATGTTAAGCTTGGGCCGTGGAAGCACCAGACACGGGAACGGTTGCAGCTGAAAGTGCGGCCGGTGGTGTTAGTGGATGTGCTACGGCGGCTGCAGCAGCTTGTGGGTGGCAGTAACAGTAGCAGCAGTGTTAGCAGCAGCAGGGAGGAGGGAGGAGGGGGGAGGGGATTCATGTCCCACCACCACCAGCAGCAGCAGCGGCAGTTGCTGGGGAAGGGGCCGAGAGGGAGGGAGGTGGATATGCGGGGTAAGCGGAGGGGTGGGAGGAGCAGGGGCCATCTTGCTGCGAGTATAGCTGTGTCTGCAGAGAGGTCTTGGGCTCTGGTGGATCTGATGCCGGTGCTGGCTGGTGAGCAGTCAGTGCTGCGCTATGTGATGGCGGGGTGGAAACCTCCAAGGGGGGTGGTCCTGCATGTGATGCAGGGGGCAAAGAAAGGGGTAGCGGGGAAGGTCGCAGCAGTAGCAGAAGGAGTGCTTGGCAGGGGGGTTGGTTTGAAAGCTGCTGCTGGTGGTGCACCTGTATATGTGAAGGTGGTGGTAGGGGCGGCAGTACAAGATGAGGGGGAAGGCAGTACAGCAGGGGCTGGTGGTTCTATGGGCTCGGTCAGTGCAATGGCTACACCAACAGCAGCAGTAGGCACAGGAGGAGAAGCATGGTCCGCTGTAGCTGGGAGGCAGGAGCTAGCATTGGCCGGTGTTACTGCTACTGCTGCTGGTGGTGGAACTAGAGGGCCTGGAAGAGCTGTAGCAGGAGATGCTGAGTTGTCCAGCAGATGGCCTGAGGAGCAGCAGTTACTGCACCAGGGGCAGCAGCAGCAGGGCAAGCATCTTGCCAGCATACTCATGCACAATGGAAGCATGAGCAGCGCCAGGAGCAGCAGCAGGTGCAGTCAGGGGGGCAGGTTTGCTAGCCAGGTTGGGCCTTTGGGTCTGGTTGGGTCTGGTTCTGCTGCTTTGAGTGATGCTGTGAGTTTGGCTGTGAGTGCTCGGGTGGTGGCATGGCAGGAGCAGGGGGAAGAGGAACAAGCAGCACAGCAGCAGCAGCAGCAGGGGTATCTATCACAGCTTCTGCAGGAGAAGCAGCAGCAGCAGGGGCTGCAGAGGGGCCTGGGTGTACTGCAGCACCAGGCTGCTGCTGGTTTAAGCAATGGGGTTCAAGAGGAGGTGGTTGATGACGCTGGGAGTGTGGTCAGTGGCGTGCGGGAGTTAGGTGGAGGAGGAGGTGGTGTTAGGTCTAGTGTCAAGACGGGCAGCAGCAGGGTAGGGGATGATGGTGTTAGCAAGAGGGGTGAACAGCAAAGGGGGAGTGTTGGGGCTGGGGGAAGGCAGGAGGGCGGAGTGGTGCAGCAGGCTGTTCAACTTGGGCTCTCTGGCCCGCAGCAGTTACCAAGGATCATAAGCGTGGCAGAGCCAGCGGCGCCTGGCATTTTGGCTGCCATGCGTGCTTTGAATGTTGTGTAGGCTTGTTTCTGGGTTTTGTAAAGTATAGCAAGTGCAGGAGGGCCAGTGGAAGTTAGTATAGCTAGGAAGATTTGTGGTATAAGGCAATTTTGTCTGCAAACATGATGGTAAAATGAAAGTGCAAGGATGTGGCACCATCGGAGGTAACTACAGATCGGGAAGGTAGGCTGTCCGGTCTAAATGAAAGTGCAAGGATGTGGCACCATCGGAGGTAACTACAGATCGGGAAGGTAGGCTGTCCGGTCTAGATGAGCGGCTGCTCGTTGGGACCTTAGTACACGGTTTTGAAACGTCTGGTTGTCCATGGTGGTACCAATGCAGACCCCAAGAAAGACTGTGTTGGCATCATCATGTGTAACTTCTTGATGGGTCTAGTGACGAACTCCCAGCCCAGCCACCAAGTGAACTATTTCCAGGCCAGGTCTGAGTCTTATATCACAACGCTCATTAGATCACTATCCAAATGATATATGCATAGCGTCTGGTCGATGCCTAGATTCCTTTACGTTCGTAGGCCACTGGAAGCGAAGCGATGCCCACTTGCACTCAAGCAGAAGTAGCGGTTGCAGACTGGCAATGTCAATAGTGCTTAGAAGCTGACAGGCAGATATGGACAAGGAGATAGAGCCAGACACATCTTATGCGGGTGAGCAGGGCAACTAACGGTGGGATACCTTCCCGCGCAGCTTGGGGGCCGCGGAGCCAGAAGCAAGCAACTTCATCAGATGTTGCATGGAGGACAGGGATAAGGCATTCAAACGTTCTGTTATGTCTGTCTGTAGGGGCTGACCAAACGAGGAGGCGGACCGCAACAACTCTCACCCCAATAGTACCCCTAGCAACTGCAGGAACAGGATCTCGGCCAAGTTCAGCGCAAGGATCTAGGCCAGGGTCTAGGGGATCAGGCTCCGGGCTTCCCGTAACACCTGGGATAGGGATACAGCCGATCCGGAGCCTTACAGTCCCTGCAACAGCAGCAGCACCAGCAGCAGCAGGGGAGCAGCCACAGCAGTACCGCTTACACTGGGTGGACTGGCTCCGTGTGTTTCTGACACTCGTGGTGCTGGTACACAACTGTGTGAACGCCTACGGCAACAGGGACCAGTACTGGTTTGGCAATGTCACTGCCAATCCTGATGTAGACAGAAGCATAACTATGCTGGTGAACTTCTTCTGTGGAGCGAACCAAGCTTATTTCATGGGCCTTTTCTTCCTTCTTGCGGGGTACTTTACCCCTGGGTCCTGTGACCGCAAGGGTCTCGCAAAGCATGTGCTAGACAGAACCCTACGTCTTATGCTACCAGTAGTAGTCTCCTTCTTGGTGATTCAACCTGTTACCTTCTACATTGCTCGGGTGGGAGCAAGGCCCAATGGCTGGCCTTATGGCTTGGCTGAGTCACCTAATGTGTACCAATGGTACTTCAACAATTGGCTCCCGGACCAGCAACCCAGCATAGCTCAGGGTTTAATGTGGTTTGTCTATACCCTCTGGTGGTTTGACCTTGCTTATGTCTTAGTCAGGGTGCTCTGGGCCAACTGGGGCAAGCATTACAGCAGCTGCTGCCTACCAAAGCATGAAGATCCTCCTGCTGAAATTCTTGGTCAAGAATTCACGGTGAACTTCATGATGAAGCTGTGGGCCACTTTGCTTGCAGCTTTCACAGTGCTTTCTTTTGGATCTCGGATGGCCAGCTATTACACCCTGCCCATCTATGGGTGGATCATCAAATGGTATGTAATCATTTTCATGCCATCGTTCCTAGCTCAGTATGTCATCGCATATGCTTTGGGTGTTCTAGCTTACCACACCAACGCCTTGCATCGGATCCCTGCTTACATAGGGTTCCGTTCTATTGCCACAGCTGCGATCTGGTGGCTAGCGCGCTTTGTGATCCATTTTGCAGGCGGCAGAACCCTAACGGCACTTTGGGGTACAGCACCTATATCTGGGTCAGCAGTAGCGTATGTCTTCTGGTACACCTTTTCAGAGCAGGCGTTTGCTGTTATGTGGTCCACCGGGTTGATAGTGGTCTTCCGGGAGCTTTTCAACGAGCCCCCCGGGCGCATGGGTGCATTAGTCATCAGCACAGCGTATGCGGCTTACATCTTGCAGCCACTTACGATAGCACTATATGGGTGGGCCTTGTACAGGGCTGTGTTCTATAGCAGGGTAGTAAGTGCTGCTGCTCTTGCACTTCTTGTGGTGCCCTCTACCTGGATGCTAGGGGCTGTGATCAAGGGGATTCCCCACATCCCTATTGATCGGGTGCTATAGGCTGGGGTCTTTTTGGCAGGGCGTGGTATGCTGTATGGTCAAGCCCTTGTGAAGGTGGGTTATGGTGAAGGGCCGCCAATTTTTGAGTGGGATTGTTTGCTTACTGACGGCTGGCAGGGTTGGGGCATGATGGAGTATATGTTGAGACCACTGCTGGTCTTATAAGCTGATGGAGAAACGCCCTAACTTCGACTTTACCTATGACTCTGCAGTTGTTGTAGCTAGGTGGTGGTTGAGCCCCTATGACACACTACTTTGACTAAACATTCCAGGACTGCAGACGGCTAAGTGCAAGCTAATTTCTCAGATTGATTATAGGCAGGGGGGTTTAATTCATTCATTACGGACACTGATTGCAGACGACTGACTCATCATAGCAAGTTGCTACAATGACATCAGACTGCAGGGACTGACCGTGTTTCCTGTAAAGGGGTGTGTATGCAAATGAGCTTGCAAATCACATGTTTGGTTTGCACACATCTGGGTAATAGGTGTTGCTTGTTTTGTCCAAGGTGGCGGGCATAACTAGATGGAAAAGATCATGCTCAGTATGGTTAAGCTCCGTGCAATGAAGGTTTCCTGCTGTGGGAAAAGACACTGGGTGTTGTCTGCAGCCCCTGTGACTGCTTGCACCCTGTATGATCAATCGCTGATCGTTCTGTTGTCTGCATGCCTTAGCAGGACTATCTTTGATTGAATGTCTCGGCTGCTGTGTTGCCGCCTTTTGGGTTTCGGGGAACATATTCCATGGCTTTATTGACAACTCAACAGACTATTCAAGCTATATGCTTTGCTGGCTTGTTGCGGTTGCTTGGAAAGCTGTGAAGGGCATATGTTTCCAACATTTAAGTTACATTGTTTTGGGGTTTTGCCTGGCACAGATTGATGCTGGTGCTTGGATGCAGGCTGATTTGTGCAACCAACTTGGTGCAAAGTCTGATTGACTATGTATATGTGAGAATGTAGTGCCAGCTGTGACGTAGACAATACTGGGCAGCCTGTGCTGTGGTCTATGTCAAACATAATAGTACTGACTGCTGGTCTGACACCCTATGGGAGTTCCGAGTCAGCAGCAACTGGGTTTCTTGTTTTACATGCAACAATATTTGTATGTGCATGCATTGCACACGTGGCATTGCAGGTAGTAAGTTTTGCATGACCAGAATGAAACTGGGCAGTGTCCTGTGACCGTCCAGGGTGTATACCTGCATAACATCCTGTGCTTTATTGAGCAGATTGGCCATGTTGCAAGTGTCATCTGTACTAGTATGGTTTGCTGCTTGGATTAGCGACGGCAACTGTGCTGTCACTGCTTGGGAGTAGTGCAGCTTGTCTGATCAGTAAAGGGCTAATCTCTTATAACTGAATGTATGTTTGGGTATTAATCCTGGTTAAGTGATCTGCCGCGGAATCCATTTCTCGTGTTTCTGGATCCATCCGATGTGTTTGGTCGGTCCGACCTAGCAGCTCTGTTCGGTTACGGTCGACACTCGTTAGCTACTTATGTCTGTTTGTTTACCTGGAACACGAGCGAAAGTCACGGGGGACCCATGAACGGAGGTGCGTGGACTGAGTATCGGGTGCACATCAAGTATAGCGCACCGACTCACACTCACATTACGCGGTCACACACCCCAATAGTGGTTTGACTGCATGTCAACTAAACCTGGATGAGGATGGCCCGCTATGTGCCACAGATTACAGCGTACAAATGGCCCCAACAAAGTGGGGTGCCGGGGGGGGGGGGCAGCGCCACCTACAAGGTCACTATTACGTTTTGGGTTTGGAGACCCCAACAAACAAACAAACAAACAAACAAACAAAAATTTAAGTGCACCGCCGCCAACACCAGTGTATCAAGTGCACCGCCGCCAAGTACCACCAAGCACCAAGTGCATTGCCCATCACTACTTCCATGCATCAATATGCCACCCGAGATGACTGACAACTTACAGAATCGTATGTTACCAAGCGCGGGACCCCCCAATCAAGTGGCGGCAGGGCCAGGCAAGACAAGGAGCCAAAATGACTCATCCGGGCTGCAACACTTACATACTCAAGGTTCCTGTCCAGTAGTCTGACAATTGCACTCAGCAGCCCACCTCTTATCCCATGAGTGAGCCACTGTATGTCAAGCCAGCCCAGTTTGACTTCCAGTATAATTACTACCAGTTGACCCGGTCAACTGCAACCCGGGACCATAGGACTGACTAGTAACCGATTTCTAGCCGCCTCGCCTTGCAACCCAAGCAGTTTAATGCCATCTTGAGGGGATTACCTTCCATTCCTCCCTTACAGCAGCGGTGGCAGTAACAGCAACAACAACAAATTCTTGTCCCCGCATAGGGCGGTCTTCAGGCCAACCCACAGCACCTACCGAGACATCAAGCAACTCTGTCATGGTTCCCATGATGCACATGCCTGGCTTTAAAGAAACTTTCAACCTGGTTGAGAAGATACTTTCAACTTGTTTGAGAAGATACTTCCAACCTGGTTGAGAAGATACTTTCAACCTGGTTGAGAAGATACCTTCAACTGCGAGCCAATAGCAGCAGTCTGGTCCTTAGGCATGCTTAGCTGCGTTCTGTGCCTGCATCTGGGCAATGTCATGTGCAGCTTTCTGCTGGATAGCGCTTGCAAGCATCTGCGTGTCATGGGCCGCCTTGTCTGCAATGGTCTTCAGCATACCTCCAAGCCCTCCACCCTGCATAAAGCAACATACGCCCACCTCTCAGCCTGGAGTACGCCATGGATAAGAATGTAACATCTTCCGGGTGTGTTTGGGCTTTAATCACCTAGCTGCCTTGTGTTTTGGTGGTTTTGTCTCTTTCCTAAGCACCTCCCTTGTTACAAGGTTGGACATTGTCGACATGATGCCAAGCAGGATGCTGCCGGCTAAACCATCAAGTTTCATCTGTCAGCTGCACATGGTTGATTCTTTTGAAATAGATCACTGCACAGCTTTCGGGCCGTGCAGCACCCGCCACATGGCTCCGACCAGATTGTTAGTGTGTGTCGAAAAGAACACAGGAATTATTATTTCATAATATAGCCATAGCACAAAAGGCAATAGGCCCCACACCTCAAGCCGCCACAAAAGCAGCGAAGTGGAACAGAGCAGGGTAGTGATACAGATCACAGCACAGTGTTGCACCCATACCGCAGCAGTTGTGCAGGCATTGCAGCCCCTTCAGCCCTGGAGCCATTGCAGGCTGTGCAGCACCCGCAACACAGACGTGCGGCTGCATTTACTGGCTCACTTAGTGTACTACTATGCAAGCAGGTTGGTTACCGCTGATATCAATCACATCACCTTTTTACCAGCTCCACAGTGACCGCTGCTTTGGCTCCAACCAGTTTGTTAGCTTTGACTCCAACCAACCCATCATGCTGGGAGTGTAGACAAGGGTCTCTCATGCTGCCATTCGACGGCCACTTTCTATTGCTTTTGACGGCACTTCATGCAATCTAAGGACCATCTTTACATGGTAAGCAACACGGTAATGACATGCAACACTCCCAGGTGTACTGTAGCCACAGAAGGGAAATGTCACTTGAACTTCAGTACAGTGAGTGCCAGTGCGTATCCAACTATGGGATGCTGTCCTCCAGCACGGTCTTGCCAGCCCTTTGCTTTTATATATGTTTGTTGGGAGAGCCCACTGTTACCGGTAATACATGTTTGTTGAGGGCGACCACTGCACAGCCCTCCGGGCCGTGCAGCACCCAAGCATGACTCCAACCAGTTTGTTAGGGTTGTGGGGTGAGTGAGTGCGAGCGATAAAGAGCCAGAGGGCTGCAAATTCTAGTAAGGCTGAGACAAGTAGACCTGAGAACTATTTTACATTGCTAATTCTGAACTGCCATACATGTTTGAGAGAATACTGCACCCCCCTGGGACCGTGCAGCACCCGCCACATGACTCCAACCACTTTGTTGTTGTGTTGATAGAAAGAGAGAGCTAAGACGATGAGAGCAGGACACAGGGAGACAGCCAAGGACCTAAAGAATTACATAGCTCAAGGCTGTATAAGCAGCATGCTTTGTTGCTGACCAACAACCACAGTACCTCCCCCCCCCCCCCCCCGGGCCTCTGCTTTCATAATGCGGCTGCGTACCTGTTGAGGGGCTCCAGCAGCAGCAGCAGGGGCGGCAGCAGCAGAGGCTTCCTGCAGAAAAAGCACAGGATCAGCTGCAAATCAGCCCCCAGCTCTGTCTTCATCACACTGCATGAGATGCTTGGTTTGCGACATTGGCTGCTGATAAGCGTGAACTATGACATTGGCTGCTGATAAGCGTGAACTATGACAGCAGCAGTTTGGAGCATTGCTGCCAAGAACACAGGGTTGTGCATACATCCAAAAGATCCTGACCTGTGACCTCTATCCAGCCAGGTCTCCCCTACGCCTGCTTTATAGCTGCGATGGTTGATCAAGTCTCCCACTCTTGTCCAGCTTCTTATTCAAATCATCCAGCGCTGCCGGCATAGCACTAGAAGACCCTAATCCCTGCATGCCCAACTATGTGCAAGCTATAATCCCAGGTCTTTACTGGGCATGTTCTGCTCTTGCTGCTGGGGGTATTCCTAACCAAACTATCAGACATACAGACCCCTGTGTCACCTTAGCTGCTGTGGAGGCAGGTGCAGCCGCAGCTGGCGCAATGGGCTTGGCTGCTGGGATGGCCTTTCCCTCCTTCATACACGTCAATATCTCCTCAAAGCGTGCATACATCTCTTCCTGCAGCCCTGGGACCAAGCATGACACCACCAACAGCAGCAGCAGGAGGTCAGTGGTGAAACATATGAGATCTGCAATTGTGTCGGTACACATAACTGGTGAAATATATAAGACCTAGATCACTGCACAGCCCCTGGAATGTGACCTAGATCACAGCCCCTGGAATGTGACCTAGATCACAGCCCCTGGAATGTGACCTAGATCACAGCCCCTGGAATGTGACCTAGATCACAGCCCCTGGAATGTGACCTAGATCACAGCCCCTGGAATGTGACCTAGATCACAGCCCCTGGAATGTGCAGCATTCACCCGTCACATGACTCCAGCCGGTGTGTTAATGTGTTGAGAGAGGGATCACGACTGAGGGGCAAGACAACGATAGCCAGAGACAGGCAGAGACGTAAATGACTCAAACCGTAAAAAAATGTCCCGTGAGAGGGTGTGGTAGTACCGTAGGAAAGGCGTGGCATGTGAAGTGAAGTGAAATTACAGCAAAGAAGGGACTCGGGCCAATGCTGACCACCATATTTCCCTCCAAGCAACCAGACAAAAAGTCATTTTGATAGTCCACGCAACTTCCAAAATAGCCCTGCTAACATCTCCACACCGTAAATATCAACGACCGAACCTAGTACCCTAATGATATAGCCTGCACCTCATAATCAGCAGCAGGGGATTGTATGGGGCTTGCTGTTGTGAGTTAGACTGCTTGTGAGGAATGTTAGATGTAGCAATAGTGCAATTGCAAAATGTATTCTTGCAACTTCAAACAGGGAATGGTTGAGAAGGACAGAGCGCGACATGACTGCATATAATTGATGCAAGTTTCAGTGCTTGCACCTCCAGTGCTTGGACTTATTTAATACGGCCAGTCGCCACTTGGGAGGGAGTTTGTGAGCTCTTGCTCTTGCAACTAACACTTCATTTAGAGTCTCCTGGTGGCCGTTCGGGTGTCACAGACAACCAGCGCAACAAACCCCAGGCCGTAAGCGGGTTTACTTGCACGGCCGAGGAACCAGTGCATTGCCCAGCAACATCACCATTGGGGCCCTGCCAATGCTGTTGTAAGTACCTCAGCAGTTCATTACACGCACCTGCTGGTAGTGTGATGTAATTGAAGCTCATGAGATCATTAGTCGCCAGCATGAACTGGCGGTGGTCAACCTTCTTGAAAGGGGTGTTATTGGAGCTGACGAAATCTATCGAGGTCCTGTCGATCTGCGACAGAGAGATTTTTACCACTTTACAGATGGTGTTGTACCGTACCTGGTTCCTATAGGGAGCGTCTGAGACAGTGCCAGAGCATAGCCTACCTCAATGGATGGCTGGCCAAAGAGACCAGATTTGACCACAAGGTGTCCATTGGAGATCACTGTGGAGAAGCTCTCACCACCAGCCTAGAGTATAAAAGCAGCGCCGTGTGAAAGGTCTCAGCAGAGGGTACAAGTCGCCCCGACACCGAGACCGGAGAGTGCATGGATGGAATGTGCGGTTCCATCCCTATACAGTACCTCACGGAGCTCCACACCTAGGCATTCGTAGATCACAGACATTGCTGCGGGGTATGTAATGGGCCTCAAAGTTCGTATGCAGGCGGATAAGTGTGTCCCAGCCAACGATTCAGGAAGCCCGACCGCTAGGATGATGCCTCAATGACGACTTGATGCTGTTACATGCATAAGTTGCTTGTATATACACCAGCTGTCGGGCCCAACGGGCTTCAGCATGTTCCAGCAGCCCAGCTTTTGTAGTGCACAGTCCAGTCCACGTCCAGTCATCTCTCACCCAGTGCCTCAAGCCCCGGGTTTAGGGTGGTCCAAAAATGTTCCCTGTTTAAGCGTGTTTAACCGTGCATGGCGATCTAAAGGCTGTTTCAACGAAGCAACCACGATAGTACTCCATCCATGTTGCTGCTTAACTGGTAATTGGTCCCAGCCTTGCGGTTCAAAGGGTGTTGGCAGGTCCTTTATGGATCGTACTCACTGTCATAGATAAGCTGGCTTCCTTGGATCCTTGGAGGGATTAGAGAGTAGCTCATGTGGTTTGATATTGCGCAAAAGCACCCGCCACGCTTGAGCCCTTTGCTGTTTGCTGTTCTTCCTACCTCCCTCGCGTCCATCCCACCTTGCGCTCTGCATAGAAGCCATATAATCCTGACAGCATGAAGATTACAAGGGCTGAGGCTTTTTCTCTTCTTGAGATAGAAGTGGGTCGGCTGTGGAACCATGCACAAGAGCAGTCTTGGCATCATGCAGGGACCCCACAGCATGGCTCCCGCTTCCAGCGTGAGCAACGTCAACGTTGTTTGTCTGTTGATCCATAGGAAACTACCGACGTTGACGATATCAAGAAGGCCTTCAAGCGCTTGGCACTGAAGTGGTAGGTTTTTTTCTGACCTGCAAAGCGCTACCCTACCGCATCAGACCGCAGCACGGTAACCTTGTTGCCCCTGGAATCAGCCATGCAGCTCGTGCTTATAGCAGCCGATACAATACGCGATGTGTAATCTTCATGGCCATGGTGCTTGCAACGGGCTTCTTTCCACGCTTGAGCACCTAGGAGCTGTGCCCTTTGGAGGGCTAGCTCTAAGGCTTGCAGAGTAGCAGGCGTGCTGACCACGGTACTAGACTGGACAGGGCGGTATGTAGAGGTGCAGTTAGCGTGCCTGAGGCAGCAGGGGCGGAGATTGTTCGATCAGGACATAATTACTTATGGTACAGCAGTACATCATGAAGAGAGGACACTCCAAGGGCAGGCATCTGCCCTGAACCAGGATAGATTGCAGAGCACCAATTCAGGAATGCATACAAGAGGTCAGAACCACAGCCGCATGCTGTTTATGGTGCAAGCAGCAAGCAGCAGAGGTTTTTGCAGGTGGCATGCTCACTGCTGCACCAAATCCTAGCCACACAATTTCCTTCCTCAGTGCAGCTTCGTGTGCGAATGATATGCAAGCTGCTGCTGGTCGCTAGCACCAGCTATCTCCGAAGGTGGAACTCATATGCATTACTTCAGGGCTGGTCAGTATTCTGCTGGAGAATCTGCAGCATCTTCCTCCACTTGCAGAGCTAGTGAAGAGCTAGTGAAGGGGGCATCGAACAGTTCCTGAAGAGGAAACATAATAATGCTGCATGCATCTGAAGGCCCTTGGTCCTGTGCAGGCAGCATGCCAAGATGCCAGTTCACATGCCATTCAAAACTGCATGGGATCGAAGGCCTCAACTTCACTGGTCTTGTGCAGGCCCCGTGATAAGAATGCCAACAACTGCACACAGCTAACAGCCTTACCACATTGTCCTGTGCAGGCATTCTGATAAAGAGGCCAATCATTAGGCTGCATGCATCTCAAAGCTTCTTGTTGTTATCCTGTGCAGGCACCCCTGACAAGAATGCCACTAGCTACAGACAGCATGCATCTGAAAGCTTCTTCCTTTGGTCCTCTGCAGGCGGTTTGGTCCTCTGCAGGCATCCTGACAAGAATGCCGACAGCTGCCGACTGCATGCATCCCAAAGCTTCTTCTTGTTGTCCTCTGCAGGCACCCTGACAAGAATGCCAAAGAATAAGACTGATTGCTGTCCTGCACCAAGAGTCCTGATAAGGATGCCACTAGCTGCCAACTGCATGCATTTCAAGGTTTCTTCCTTTGGTCCTGTGCAGGCACCCTGACAAGAATTCCAACAGTGATGAAGCCACAGAGAAGTTCAAGGAAATCAATGCAGCATATGCCCGCCTCACCAGCGCAGAAGAATCAGATGATGACTTGGATGACATCGACCCAGAATCATTCTTCATGGATGAGCTCTTCGAGGAGCTTGGCATCGATCCCCTCTTCATCCTCCTCTCAGGCCTCTTCGCAGACTCACGGCGCTTCAGGGGCGGTGGCAGGGGTCCCATGGGTTTTGGCATGGGGGGTGGTGGTGGTGGTGGTGGCTACGGCATGGGGGGAATGGGCATGGGGGGGATGCCGTTCATGATGCGTGTGCCCATGGGATTCAATATGGGGGGCCCTCCTCCTCCTAGGGCGGCTCCTAAGGGCTACAGGCAGGCGAAAGGGGGTGGGCCGGCGGCGTATGGGGGGTATGGGGGCCGGGGGGGTCCTCAAGGAGGGCGTGGGGGTGGGTATTATGATGATGATGAGGATGACGAGGATGATGAGTGGGAGACAGACGATGATGATGTGGACATGAGGTGAATGGGGTGTGAGGGGAGGGGAGAGATGGGATGGGAGGGAGGGAGATGGTAGGGGTGGTTCTGGGGTTGTGCTTCTGCCTGAAATGGGAGAAACAGATTTCAACTCTTTGTTTTCAGGCCTGTTTGCGCTGATTGTGAATCTTTGTGCCTGCACCTGCGGGCGTCTGCTGCTGCTGCTGCTTGTTGTAGACTGCTGTGCTCTTGGCTGCCTGCAAGCTGCAGGAGATGGTCGTCGAACCTGTGTTCACATGGAAGTTTTTGAGCTGTTAGGTGATTGATGATGCAAGCATACGGCCATCATGAACCCAATGGTTGGGCTGCTGAACAGTGCTATTTGAGCCGGCAATGTTCAGGCCGGCATTTGTGTCTTACAAACTGCTTAACCGATATCCATGCAGAGCATGTGCTTTGGGCCTTGGGGGCTTTGGCCCTGGACCTACTGTGAATCAATCGCAACTTGTCGCATCGGATCTGGGGGGAATTACCGCACATCCAGTCCAGTACTATGGCAAGCCAGATGCTGGACAAGTCATATCTACCGGTGTGTATACATGCGGGGTGCTTGGTTTATCTTTCGCTGACATCAATGCAACTCTTGCTGCTGCCTTTGCTGCTGCTGTTCCAGTGCTCCCCCACGCCGTGGCTATGCAAGAAAGCCCACCAGGACTGAGCCCAGAGCAGAGGTGGGTACCCCTGGACCTGATATAGATTTGACTGCCCTGTTGTCTGCCTAGGGGTGATGTAATAGTTACGCACAGACAGAAGTTTCAACGCATGGGAATCTACAGGCAACCAGCCACACTGCCGGTTTCGACCTTTTCGGCCTTCATCAGGTGCAAAGACTGATATGCAAATCCATGCTGCAACTTCCAATGTATGCATAACACTGATACAGAACAAGCCACCAAACTGCGAACTGGAGCCCAGAGCAGAGGTGGGTTACCCCTGGAGCTACAGCTTCAGGGCTCTTGAGAATTAAGTAATTTACCAAACCACATGACCAGTTATGCCAATGGCCAGCGAACCCAGGCCATAAACAGAAGGCTCCTGTTCACATTACAAAGCTGCACAGCTGATCATAGACTTGTCCACACACATGCTGAGCTAGATGCAATGGCTTGAGAGTGATGCAGCATACTGGTGCGCTGCATTACAGGATGATGCTAACGCTGTGTGGGATGCTAGGTGTGTAAGTTGCTCAGTAAGACATCTCATTTGCTATCGTACCCAGCTGGAGCACCTTCTGCTTGCTGGCTCTTCTCATGACCGTTAGTGGTGATAGCATCCTGCCATTGCTGCCTTTGTCACAGGGTGGTCGTGAGTGCATTGTGGGTCTGCTTCTTTGCTGTTTTTTTGGTGTTTTCCTGCATATGGAGGTCTTGACTGGCCATCAAAGTCAGGACCGAAGTCAGGCCCTGTGAATCTGGTTGAACCTTAATTACACACTTCAGGGTAATATATATTGTACAACTGATTGGAACTTAGTTATGGTTGTGGCTTAGAGAACCTCACTGAAGAGGGACTGAATACATTGCAATGGCTCCTCCACTGCTGCAGCCGCCCAAGGACTGGAGCAAGATCTCCAAGGCACAAGAAGATGCCCAGCTGTCCAAGCTGACTGCTCAGCTGCCCAGGCCTGTGATGCAAAGCAAGAGTGAGAGCAGCATGAGCATCAGTGTGGCCAGGAGGGGACAGGCCACAGAGCCTCATGTGAGTGTTGGGAAGGGCAGCTTGGCGATAGGAAGGGCAGCTAGGCGATAGGAAGGGCAGCTAGGCGATAGGAAGGGCAGCTAGGCGATAGGAAGGGCAGCTAGGCGATAGGAAGGGCAGCTAACCGATAGGAAGGGCAGCTAGGCGATAGGAAGGGCAGCTAAGCGATAGGAAGGGCACCTAAGCGATAGGAAGGGCACCTAAGCGATAGGAAGGGCAGCTAGGCGATAGGAAGGGCAGCTAACCGATAGGAAGGGCAGCTAAGCGATAGGAAGGGCAGCTAGGCGATAGGAAGGGCAGCTAACCGATAGGAAGGGCAGCTAAGCGATAGGAAGGGCAGCTAAGCGATAGGAAGGGCAGCTAAGCGATATGAAGGGCAGCTAGGCGATAGGAAGGGCAGCTAGGCGATAGGAAGGGCAGCTAGGCGATAGGAAGGGCAGCTAGGCGATAGGAAGGGCAGCTAGGCGATAGGAAGGGCAGCTAGGCGATAGGAAGGGCAGCTAAGCGATAGGAAGGGCAGCTAAGCGATAGGAAGGGCAGCTAGGCGATAGGAAGGGCAGCTAGGCGATAGGAAGGGCAGCTAGGCGATAGGAAGGGCAGCTAGGCGATAGGAAGGGCAGCTAGGCGATAGGAGGGCAGCTAGGCGATAGGGAGGGCAGCTAGGCGATAGGAAGGGCAGCTAGGCGATAGGAAGGGCAGCTAGGCGATAGGAAGGGCAGCTAGGCGATAGGAAGGGCAGCTAGGCGATAGGAAGGGCAGCTAGGCGATAGGAAGGGCAGCTAGGCGATAGGAAGGGCAGCTAGGCGATAGGAAGGGCAGCTAGGCGATAGGAAGGCAGCTAGGCGATAGGAAAGGCAGCTAGGCGATAGGAAGGGCAGCTAGGCGATAGGAAGGGCAGCTAGGCGATAGGAAGGGCAGCTAGGCGATAGGAAGGGCAGCTAGGCGATAGGAAGGGCAGCTAGGCGATAGGAAGGGCAGCTAGGCGATAGGAAGGGCAGCTAGGCGATAGGAAGGGCAGCTAGGCGATAGGAAGGGCAGCTAGGCGATAGGAAGGGCAGCTAGGCGATAGGAAGGGCAGCTAGGCGATAGGAAGGGCAGCTAGGCGATAGGAAGGGCAGCTAAGCGGTATGCATGCATGCTCTATGGCGACGATGGTATCCCCCCTTACCTGTACAGGTGGCGTCTGAGCCTTTGTGCAGGGACAATGGGGGCTGGCTGGGGGGGGCGGGGGGGGTGTAAACAAAGGCTGGTAAGATTGGGACTTGCTAAGTGCAGGTGCAAAATGGGAGTTGCATTCAGCTTTGAAAATAATCGAGGAACATGACACGCCTATGAGCATCAGGTTTGGCCTTGATTGGTTTGGTGGTGGCTTAAGGCTCAGGGGCCTGGACCATCATCACAGCTAAGCAGCGTATCATGTATTGCTGTTGTTGCTAATGATCGCTCTTGTGCGGCATGCTCCCTCAGGCGCGCTTGATGAAGGAGCTTGAAGTGTGATGGGCACATTTGATCGCGCTGGCTCTATTGGCTCCGCACAACAGCATGTTTTGTTTACCGTTTAAGGATTCAGACCACCATTACAGCTAAGCAGCTTATGATGTATGCTGCGACAGAGTAATGGTCCTAACACATCTTTGTTGCCTTTCATGCTCCCCCAGCCACGTTTGATGTATGAGCTTGATGTCCGAAGAGCAGATGGCACAGGCGGCTGGAGCACCACCAACTCCAAGCAGCCTGTGATTGAGGTGCAAGGATTGGACCCTGGTACCAAGTATGCCTTCAGGGCACGAGGGGGCTTCACTAACACATCTGAGGGGTCTTCTGAGGAGGCGATCACATGGGGGGAGTACAGTGTGGAGTCCAGCTACGTCACTTCAGGTGGGAGGGTGTGTGGGGGGGGGGGGGAAGGGGGGGGGGGGGGCGATTGCTCTATGCAAAACAGTAATTGTGCTGTGTTTTTTGGGTTTGTGGACACGTTCCGAGCATGACGGATCACTAATGCACTTGAGGGCTCCACTGAGGAGGCGATCACATGGGGGGAGTACAGTGTGGAGTCCAGCTACGTCACTTCAGGTGGGAGGGTGTGTGTGGGGGGGGGGGCTTGGGTGCCCGGGGGGGGGCTTGTGCTGTGCTTTGTTGGGTTTGTGAGTTCTTGACCAGGAACCTCACTAGTGCATTCGAGGGCTCCACTGAGGAGGGATTTCATGGGGGAGTATATTGTGGGGTCCAGCTGTGTCATTTCATGTGGGAGGCGGAGGAGGGGTGGGTGGGGGAATGGGGAGGGAGGGGGGCCGCACTCGCATTGTGCAGAAACAATGATTGTGTTGCGCTTCGTTGGGCTTGTGGATAAGTTCCGAGCATGAGCATCGCGAACATATCTGAGGGCTTGCATTATGGGGGAAATGTTGATTGTGCTGTGCTTTGTTGGGTTTGTAAGTTCTTGACCATGAACCTCTCTGATGCATTTGAGGGCTCCACTGAGAGGGGGAGTACTGTGGGGTCCAGCTACCTCACCTCAGGTGGGAGATGGGGTGGGGAATGCATCAGGTGGAAAAGTTAATTGCGCTGTGCTTTGTTGGCTCTGTGATTGAATTTACGAGCATGAAGAATAATAAGAAATCCAATAAAGGAACGGCGCACCGCAGAAGGTCTCAGGGTTTGTTACAGCCACAGCTTGTTGCAGGCCTAGTTCACGGTCAACAGAGGCAGAGGCATGGGGATGTGAGATGAGCTGCATCACTCAAGGGTTGCAGGGGGTAGATGGATGGCTATGAAGCAGGGTCTAAGCCAAGCCAAGCAGGTGGTCGGATTGCTAGTTGTGACAAAGGTAGTTTGGGTCTTGGGTCCCCAACGGGCCGGCACAGCGGGCACACGGAAATCAGCAAACCATCTGGGGCAGGGCTCTTCCTTTGCTCACAAGTAGTGCATCCACGACCAGAGGCCTGGCAGGGTGGATGAGTAATAGGTAAGTTCAGAGCATAGCTTTGCAGCTGTACAATTCTATCACCCCCAGGTTCAGATGGACTCCTTTAAGGCAGCAGCAGGAGGACAGACATTCTTTGTTTCTGCTGCAATGAGTGCTCGCCGCGCTTTTGTTTCCCACAGCACAGCAACAGCAGCAGCAGCAGGACCCACCAGCAGCAGGGGTAGGGGCCGGGGGGTCTTCGTTGTCACCAGCATCGCTTGCTTCTAGCTGCACGTGACTGATGACTCCTAAACGCGATTCAGTGACCAAATTGCGGTTGTCCCCGTGTTGTTCCTGCACAGGTCATGCTCCAGCCCGCGCTGCTGCTCCCCCAAGTACAGCAACAGCAGTAGCCGGAGCAGGACCATCCGCATTATCATCAGCACCAGCATCGGTTGCTTTCAATTGCACCTAAGTGATCACTCGTAATTCCCACTCAATGATGATTTGTGGTTGTACCTGTGTTTTTCTGCACAGGTCGTGCTCCAGCCCCAAGCACAGCAACAGCAGCAGCAGCAGCAGGAGCAGGGCCATCCACATCAGCAGCAGCAGCAGGGGCAGGGGTGTCTTCCTCATCACCGGGTGGAGATGATTCCTCTGCAGCAGCAGCAGGGGGTGGGAGCAGGAAGAAGAAAAAGGTGGTGCGGCGGACTGGTGGTGGAGAGGGTGCAAGTGCAGGAGGGAGCAGTGGGGGTGGGGCTAATGCTGGGATGAGCGCACAAGAGGAGGAAGAAGCAAAGGTGAGGGGAGTCAAGCTCAATTGCGTTCTAATTCCGTGTCTGTTGACAGTGTCTTCTTGTTAAGGGAGGCCACTGCACAGCCGTCCGGGCCACGCAACACCCAAGCATGACTCCAACCAGTTTGTTAGGGGTGTGGGTGAGTAAGATTGAGAGAAAATGAGAGCTGAACTGACGCGCGACTGAGGCAAGCAGACCGTAGGCGGAACATTGGACATATCTTGCATTCGTAATGACATTGTCTTCTTGAGAGACCACTGCACAGCTTTTTGGGCTGTGCAGCACCTGAGCATGACTCCACCTGAATCTTCTTCTGTTCGAAGGTTTTGCGATAGGAGCTTTGAATATTGAAGGGAAGGGAAGAGAATGTGATGCTGTGAAGTGGGGTCAGGGGCCAACAGCAGCAGGGGGAAGTGATGGGGATGGGGTTTAGGCAGGCAAAAATGATCAGCACACTAAGAAAAGCAAGGCGGAGGTGATGTAGGTTTATGGCTTGTGGCTTCCCTGGAGCATTCCTGTGGGTCTGCTGGTCCTAGTAAAAAGCACATAGGAGGAAGTGGGTGTGGAGGGTGCGGAGGAGCATCAGCAGCAGCAGCAGGGATGAGGGAGGGGTGAAAGCAGGAGTGCGCAGAGGTAACTGGGTGCATTGGAGTATTGCATTTTATAATATGCCACAGCAAAAAGTGCCAAAGGCTGGCAGCTCACGCTATGACAAAAACAGAGAGGGGGAATGGAATATGGTTTGTTTTCAGCATGCAATTAGAAGTGATGACAACATATGCCAGGCAAGAGGTCCAGCAGCTGGGTACGAGGGAAGGTCGTGCAGTAGTAGGATGATGGCTGGTGGGTATGGTCCTTTGGTGTGGTGGCTTTGAAACAGCTTGAGCACGGGGGGTGCCTTGAGAAGGGCCAAAAGCAACGACCTAACTCGCAGTCATTCTGTCCCTCTAACAAGCTGCTGTTCAAAACGAAGTTGCTAATCAACCACTCAGTGTATCTACATTATGGTCAATTACTTGCTGTTTCCATTCTGGCTGTAATGTCTGGAACCATAAATATGTCCTGCTTTAAGATACGCCATGCGCTGGATCCCCTCCGTTGAAAGAGGTTGCCGCTTTTTGTAGCTTGCTGTTGCCCAGGGTGATGCTTCTCACCAATCTGGGTGCGTTTTTGTCAACGTTACTGCCTTTTGTATGCTTCTGTTTGTGCTGTCTCCTGTGTGGGTAAAGTGCTTATATGTTATGTGCTCCTTGTTCTGTGTGTTCCTTCTGCTTCTTAGCGTGCTGCTGCTGAGAAGGAAGCTGCTCGCCAAGCCGCCATGGAGAGAGCAGCTGCTGAATATGCCGCAGCAGAAGCAGAAGCCAAGAAAGCAGCAGCAGAAGCAGCAAAGAAAGCAGCAGCAGCTGCCAAAAAGAAAAAGGCAGCAGCGCCACCAGCAGCAGCAGCCGTCCCTAGCACGTCTGCTGGTGTTGGTGTTGGTGTTGGAACTAGTGGTGACATGTGTGGTGGCACAAACAGTGCAGAGGGCAGCAGAAGGTCCTCCCTCGGTTCTGATGGGGGTAGGGGTGGGTCTCAAGGGGGCTCCTTCACACGCAAAACCCCAGGGTTCACAGGTACTGCACCTGGGGGAGGGTTTAGTGGGGGTTTTGGGGGTGGAGGCAGGCAGGGTCCTGGGCAGGGTTCTGGGCAAGGGCGGTACAGCGGTGGTGGTGGAGGAGGGTTTAACAGCAACAGCAGCGGCGGCTACCAACAGCAGCAGCAGCAGCAATCTGCGGCGCCTACTGTTTCTGCTCGGGACTACTTTGCAAGTGGGCCCAGTGCTGGTAGTAGTGGCAGGGGGAGTTTTGGCTATAACCCTGCTACGGTAGCAACAGCAGCAGCAGCATCAGGTCAGCCCAGGCGGCCTGGGGGCATGAGTAAGGCGGAGTGGGAGCGGCGGCAGAAAGAACTGGAGGACAGGGTGAGTAGGGCTTTGGGAGTGGTGGTTGCTAAAGGTGATCAGGGCAGACTGATGTTTGATTGACATCTTGTAACCAAAGCAACACCTTACAACCAAAGCAACCCATGCAGCTCACACACACGCCCCGGCAACAGCAGCACGGGAAGTACGCTCCCTGCCGTTGTGTGAGACAGCGGATTGAGGAGTTGCACACCAACCTGTAGTGCTAGGGGCAGTTGGGGCAGATTCTGAGCTTTTAGAAGGGACTGGAAGGAGGACATGTTGCAAGCAGCGCTGATGTGCTTTGGGACAGAGCGCTTGGCAAGCAGTATGCTAGAGGCTTTGTAAGCTTGCATGTGCAAAGGGCTAATGCACCAATGTGTGGGTCCTATACATGCCAGAGATATGACATGCTGGTAGGTGTGCCTTCATCTGTGCAAACATGCGTCTGTATGGCTTGCTTCTTGGAGCAGCTTTGGTCTCTTTAGTGGGGCCGGTCTCCTTACGAGCAAGCTGCGTTCAACGTGTCTACACATGCAGGGAGTACATAAGCATATGTTAACCTTTGTTTGGTTATGTGAAGAGCCATGTCGCCTGTGTTCCCCTTAACTGTCTCCTAGGCAGCTTGAGGTGCAAGGTCTATGGCACTGTTGCTATGGCATTTTACTCGTGCATTCTGGTGTGCATGGAATGGTCTAGGTTTAGGGTTTCACAATACCTGCATGGGGTACGGCTCCTTCACCTGACATATGTGTACTTTGTCTGCTGCCCTTATTCTGCTTGCCACAGGAGTTGGCAGAGCTGGCTTGGGCCATTGCAGAGAGCATGAAGAATGCACCTCCTGAATCCCTAGATCCCCAGCCAGCACCTGCTACTACAACAGCAGCAGCAGCAACAGAAGCAGCACAGACACCATCAGCACAGGCCATGCCGCCACCTCCACCCCCTCGACGTGCACCACAACCACAACAACCTCCAGCAGTAGCAGCAGCAGTGCAGGGGAGCCAGCGGCCGCCTTACTACCAGCAGCCAATGCAAGCGCCTCAAGTACCTACTGGCTACCGTATGGGAGGCCCCGCAGCTCCTCCTGCTGCTTTTGCTGTTCCTGTGCCGGTTCCGGTGCCTGCTGCTGCAGCCAATGGGTGGGATAGTCACTCGCCTGGTGCTGCAGCTGCTCCTGGTATTGGTTTCGGTGCACAGCCTGGAGGTGGCACTCCTCCGGTGAGCTTCCATGCGGGTACAGCAGGAGGGGGGCCGCGGGGGAGAGCTGCAGCACGGGGGCCGAAACCACGGGCTGGGGCACCGGGTGGGGCGGCGGCACATGCTCGGCGGGGGACGGGGGCGGGGGGAGCACCGTTGATGGAAGAGGGGATTGGTGAGAGCTCGGAGCCGGAGGGGGAGAGCCATGGGGCTAGCGGGAGGTATAATGGGGGCAAGGGGCATGGTGGGGGGCAGGGGATTCGCAGAGAGGTGGTCAGGGAGTCGCCCTCGACTACGGCAGCGGCAGCAAGGGCACGGGCGAGGGCCCCTGCGCCGGAGCCTGAGCCGATGTGGCGACCAAGAGGAGAGGCGTCGCAGGCGAGCAGCACGACAACGCATAACATGCGGGGGAGCAGTCCGGGTGGGAGTGATAGTGATGACGACAGTGTCACTGGGCCGTACAGAGGGAGTGGGGGTGGACGGGCGGCAAGCAGTACAAGCAGTATGGGCGGTACGCCCGGGCCGTCCCCGTCACCAGCACCACCACCGGCAGCAGCAGCGGCAGCAGCAGCTTTGGCAGGGATGGGGCGTATGAATCTGGGAGGTGGAGGAATGGGAAGGGGTTACGGAGGTGGTGGGGTGGGACAGGGTGAGGGATATGGGGGAAATGCCACAGGGTTTGTGGCTGGAGTGTTCACCGAGGCGGAGCTCTTGCAGGGGGCTAGGGGTGGGCAGGGGTCTGGGTTCGGGAGGGCTGGGGTGCCCGGGGGGATGTATGGGCAGCAAGGAGGGAGGGGGTATGGTGCTCCAGCAATTCCAGCGGCAGAAAATAATGGGTATGATGTCATGGATGAGTGATGTGGATGTTTCGTAGTTCATAGAGGTGTAGAGGCACATCCAGAGAGGGAGATAATAAGGCATGTATAATGTACGCATTTAGGGGATTTCTGCTACGGCAGGCTCCTTGTGATCATCCTGCCCCCTTCTTGCATGTGGTACTTTGCTTGGTCCAGTGTGGTTGTTGGGGTTCAGTTAGTTTCTTGTACAGGAGAGTATTGAAGAACTTCTTGCCAGTGTATGATTTTTAGTTCCAGGTGAAGGTAGGGGGGTTGCACTTTTTTTTGTGTCTGGCCGTGTTCAGGGTAGTGGTAGTGGCTGGTGAAGGTGTAAGGGCTGTTGGATATGCTCTAGGGGCAGCGTTTGTGATACAAGTGGTGGGTGAAATTGCACTGTGATACAAGAATACACCTCAGGTCCTTCGCAGGCAAACACACACACTAATAGCAGTTGTAGGTAGTCCCCTAGTCCTTAAATGTTTGTTGTTGTTTTAGGTAGCAGTTGCATGGGAGTGGCATTGGTTTGCTGCTAACTTGGCAATGCGGGTGTACGAGCAGCAGCAAGTCATTGTAAGTAGCTTCCGCGTGTATCTTTCAAAAGACGGTTTGTCCTTTGGGCAGCTTGCAACCGCCGATTTGGTGGAAGGTTCTGCCATCCAAGTCAGGAATCCGCGAACGGCATGGACAGGCGGCGAGCAAAAAACACCCATTGTGCTGGGCGGCGACGGAGAAGAAAGCCAGAGTCTATTTCACTACACTCACACGAATGCCTCGTTGAGTGAAGCGGCGGAGATTCCGGTGCTTATGGAGTGCATGACGGCTGATGCGGTCTGACTTAACAGCAGTGCAGTGTCTTTAAACATATGTAGGACAAAGTCTGTCATGCGTCTTCTTTCGGCATGCTACACAGTCACGTGTTGCGCGTTCTATGAGCTTTAAAAGAATTGAAGGTGAACCCTCTGATCTGGTACTTTACCTGACGTGGCACATCGGATTTTGCCTTTTGAGATTCGCCTCTGCTCGTGACCACCCGCTTGGTGAGAAGCAATTCGACGTGTAGCAGCTGCAGAGATTGCGACACAATCCTGTAAAGCGAATATCTTCGCTTGCGCCCTGTGCTTGTACCCTGGAGCATTTGATCCTACACGATGAGCCTACAACGTTCCTCCTTAGGAGAACAGAAAGGCTCTCTTTGCAGCCAGCACCCTGACTGCAGAGCGTCCTAGGCAGAAGTGTGGCCTCCCATTTGCGTGTCATGTGCTCGGAAGTCTTTGCAATTGTGTTCTTCACCCCCCTTTAATTGCGGAGAAGCGGTCACTCTGGAATGCAGACGCACCCTCTTTGTCGGTCACAAGCAAGCCGGGGGCCCTGCCTCCCAGGTCGCCGCACAAGATTGGTACCTCACCACACTGCTCGTGTTGTGAGGCAGCGGCGGGTAGCAGTGGCTGCCGTGCTTGATCCAGTGGACCTTGTGCACCATGCCTCGCAGCTTGCACAACACTTGCCGCTGGCCTATGAGCCAGTCGCGCTGCCATGCTCCTTGATGAACTGTGGGGATGTGGTGCATCGAAGGTGCGCGTCTTCAATGCCATGCCCTTTCCCATGCATCGCGTCTGTTGTGTTCACCCTGCATTCTGTACTTCTACAGCACCCTCGACCCTGTCCTGCGCAAGGAGGTGCTTGGCCCCGATTGGAGGTTGATTCCCTTGATTGCAGCAGCAAGTCTGTATCTTTTCGCCACTCCTGGTAAGCTGCCTAGCCCAGCACCATAGTTCGACATGGTCACGTCACGACGGGACCTGAAGATCACACCATGCAAGTGCTGACCACAGTTGAGTCTAACGTAGGCGTCCTCCCTGGAGCTCTCGATTACTATGTTTCTGGCCCCCTGCAGAAGCGTCGTGCACTCGGCAAGGTGAGCATCGGCAGTCGCAGATGCAGCAGCAGCTGGTTTAGCTCTTAATAGCCTCATAAAAGCCGAGCCATGAAAGGATTACGTTGCAATACTTCCTGTTGTACCCGTGTGCATCTACCTAAACCTCCTCAGCGAGTCCTTACTAGCCCCCTCTTCCAAGGCCTATGGCCTGTGCTGGAGGGTGGGTACAGGTAAAGAAAGCAGGGTCTCCTGTATGGACAAGAGAAGCAGGTTTCGCCATGCAGTGCTGAAACGAGGAAAAGCAGGATGCAGCAAACAAAGCAAGTTGCAACTGCCAACCCAAACCTAGATCTTGGTGCCTGGTGCATTACCATTAGCCATCATGCTGCGCGAACGTGATGTTTTGTGGCAACCCGCAAACTGGCCATTACCGGGCTTGACGAAGTAGGTGTGGTGTTGACATGGTCGGTTAGTCCACCCGGCTCAGGACATGAGGCTTTTTAACTGTTTTCAGCTGCAAGATAACAGGGTAGTTGCAGGCAGCGGCAATGCAGAAGGGCCTATGCACAGGTTGCAGAGGAGCAGTGCGCAGCTTGGCATGGTCTGCTAGGCTATCCAGCTCAGCCCATGAGGCCTTTAAGTTTGCAGCTGCAAGGTCACGGGGTAGTTCCAGGGCAGTGCAACCCCAAGGCAAAATTGTCCATGCTGGGGTTTCACAAAGCAGTTCAGCTTCTAGTGTGGTGACTTAAGCCACCCAAGTCAGCCCATGAGGCCTCCTTAGTCTGCAGAGTTGAAAAGGACGAATAATTGCAAGAGCTAAACCACAATCCGAAAGGCGATAGCGAGACCGAGACCGAGTCTGCAGAGTTAGCAGCTGCAAGATTACAGGGTAGTTCCAGGGCAGCGGCAATGCAAAGGTGCTATACAGAGGTGGTAGGGGAGCAGGTTCTTGGCAGGACCTTTAGGGCCATCCAATGGCCCCTCCTAAGTTTGCAGCAGCATAATTTACATACTTTGCATGTCTGGCAAGTGTTTGGCAGTACGGAACCATAGGACTAACTAGTAACCGACTTCTAGCCGCCTCGTCTCAATGAAACTTCCTTTTAATTTCTTCAAGCGCAACGTCTATGCATGGCATTGGTGAAGCCCCACTAAATGGCTCTGTTGCTCCTCATATGTAATCATAAGGTAATATATATTCATAAATACCGATATGCTTTTTTTAGATTTTCCATTCCGCTGTTCTTTGTGACAGCTTGAGGTGCCGGGCCTATGGCACTTTTTGCTATGGCATATCATGAAATGTAATAAATAATAATGTTTCATGATGTCCACAGGATGATCTGAAGTTGGGCAAGCGCTTGGGTTCCGGTGGCTTTGGCAGCGTCTACAAAGCAGATCTGATGGAAGAGGACGGCAGCACCACACCAGTGATTGTAAAGAAGGCCAAGGAATTTGGAGAGGCAGAGGTTTGGATGAATGAGCGCCTCAGCCGAGCAGCTACTGGAAAGTGTGCGGAGTTTGTGGGTGCATTTGAGGAGGCGGCTCCTGGCAGTAGCAGCGGGAGGACGGCAGCGGCAGCAGCAGCAGCTAATGACTTGGTGTGGTTGATTTGGAGGGATGAGGGGGAGAATACACTGTATGATGTCATGACGGTGAGTTAGCAATGGTGGGAGGAGTTAGGGTTCTTGGAGCGGGAGGGTATGGGTGGTTTTGGGGGTTCTGGGGCGCAGGGGCTTTAAGGGGTTATGGGGCAGCAGCCGTGGTTCAGATGTTCCAACAGGGTTTTAGGGGATATGGGCAGCAGTTGTGGTTGAGAGGTGCAGGGGTTCAGGGCTTATGGGTAGCAGCTGTTGTTGAGAGGTGCAGCAGGGTTTTAGGGGATGAACAAGAACCTTAGGAAGTGGGGAAAACCATTTGTTTGATGCAGTGGCAGTGAGTAGTGTAATGGGCCCGGGTATCAGGGTTTAATTGGTGGCCAGGGGTGGGGTATGATGTATAAGGCTTTACTGGTATGGTTGGCAGGGTGGCGAGGATGTGGAGGTTGGTACAGGTAATTAAAGCAGGGGAAGAGTGCGTACGAGAAAAGCAGGGTCTGTCATGCAGTGCTGAAGTGAGTAGAAGCAGGGTGCAGGGTGCGGCGAAGAAAAGCAGGTTGCAACCACCACCCCAAACCTAGGTCGAAGGGTCATGTTATGAGTGTTGTGATGGTAATTGGAATTGGACTGTGGTAGAGGAGGTGGGGTAGGAATTGACAGGGGAGGGTTTAGGTACACAGTGGTGGCAGAAAGCGGTGGAAATGATAAGGGCTTGTTAGTCGGGGGTGGTGGTAGGGGCTCAAGGGGCAGCATGAGCGCGCCTATGTACTGCAGCAGGGGGTGTGGATCCATCCCAGGATTGAAAAGGAGGAAAAAATGCAAGAGCTAAACCACCATCCGAAAGGCGAAATCGAGACCGAATCGTCGTACCTGAATGCCACCTCCGAAAGTTGCCAGGATTGAAACTGTGAGTTAGTAGGGAAGCAGAATAAATATTGTCATAAGTCACATTCCATGATGTTGGGTGGGAAGGACTTTTAAATGCAAGAGCTAAACCATAACACCACAGGCGATAGCGAGACTGGATCCTCGTACCTGAATGCCGCTCCCAAAAGTTGCCAGCTGGCCAAGCCTCCCGACACCACGTAGTGACCGAGATGTTGGGTGGGAACCATGCAAGATGCTGTCAGAAACCTTACCATTGGAGTGTCAGTTCACTTTTTTGACAGATGTTGCTGTACCAGGAGGTGTGACCTTTTCTTTGCTGTTGTCTTTGTGTCCTGCAGAAGCGTGACTTCCCTTATAACCTGGAGACTATGTTGCTGGGCAGAGAGCTGCGGTTGCCTAAGGTGAGTCACGACAGCCTAGACCCTAAACCCTAACCTGAATACAGTATTTTAAAACCCTAAAACCCTCTGCAGAGAGCTGCGGTTGCCTAAGGTGAGTCACGACAGCTGCTGAAGAACTGACCAACTTGCGGAGGACATTGTAGAGGAATGCAACTTGGAGGGTGGGGTGACATGAAAGAGCAGTGCCAGTCAGGGAGATTTTGGGGGTATGCGCCAGTCATGATTAGTTGTCTTGGAGTACTTCTGCACAGCAAGGGCAAAGAGGTAGTGGACAGAGCTTTGGCAGGAGTGTATGGGTGCAGCCAGATGGGTGAATATATATGAGAGGGTATGTATGATCTGACAGGTTGGGTTAGAAGCTTGAAGATCGAGCATCAGCAGCTCCAAACAACAGGGAGCAGGGCATAGGCGTGCTGTTTGTTTTTGCTGCTGCTCATCGTAATGGCCTCCAACTGCTGCTGGGATTTGGGATCAAGCAATGCTGAGACATTTCTGGTTGGTGCTATCAACACCCATGCTGACCAGCGTCACTGACCGCTAATACTGTTCTATTGTGTTTTAGATGTAAGCACCAACGCCCAAATGTTTAAACCCTGCTGCTGCTGCTGGATCAGGGCAAGAGGGGAGGGGTGGTCACATGCGGCAGCTGTTAGAAGACCTCGTATTTACTGTATGATCTCAATAGCTTACCTTGACGTGCCATTGCGATCATTGGCTGCTGACAATCTTCGGCTTCTGCTCAACCTGCTTACATGTTTGCTTGTTTGTTGTTTTGCACAGGGCAAGAGGCGGCGGCTGGTCACATTGAGACTGGCCATGCGGCAGCTGTTAGAAGACCTCGCGGCGTGTCACGGCACCGGCATCGTCCACCGTGACATTAAGCCGCAAAACGTAATGGTCAGCATCCGCAACAAGCGCCTCGTGCTAATCGACATGGGCGCCGCGGCGGACTTGCGGCTGGGCATCAACTACGTGCCGAACGAGTACTTGTTGGACCCGCGGTACGCCCCGCCGCAGCAGTACATCATGAGCCGGCAGACGCCGCGGCCGCCTCCGAAGCCTGTTGCTGCGCTGCTGTCGCCCGTGTTGTGGCAGATGGAGGGGCCGGATAAGTTTGATATGTACAGCGTGGGGATCACAATGATGCAGGTGAGGGGGTGTGAGTGAGGGGGGTATAGAGGGAGCAAAGGTAGCCCAGGGGGGGGGGGGCTGTAAGGGTTCAGCGTAGTGGGATCACAATGATGCAGGTGAGGGGGTATGAGGCGGGAGGGGCGCCTGGGGTAGTTGGTAAGAGTGGGGACTAAAATATGATATGTGCAGCGTAGCAATGACACTGATGCAAAGGGGGGGGGGCGATTGGGGAGGGGTGTGTGGAGGGGCAGCTGGGGTGGTTTGGGGAGGGGCGCCTGGGGTAGTTAAGAGGAACGGGGCTGGGGTGGTTGGGTGCTGTGGGAGGGGGGTGCTTGGAGAAGGGTCTAGCGCAGTGAAATCGCCATGGTGCAGCTGATAAAGGAGAGGGAAATAAACGGGGGATGGGGCTCTGCCTTGGTTGTTGAAAGGGGTCTCAAAGGCTGGGTGGGTGAGTGTCCCTACGAGCGCAAAGCATTGATGCCTGCCTCATGGCTACGGTCAGGAGCGCAGCTTTTGTGGATTTGATAATGTGCTGAGAGGTTGTAAGGTTGTGAAAAAGCATACAGCAGGAGCAGTCATTTGGTCTGTTCGGCTCCTAGGGCTTACCACAGGCGGAATTCTCACACATGACTCTTTTTCCCTCCCTTTTCCCTCCCTCTTCCCTCCCTCCCTTCCCTCCCCCTTGCAGATGGCGTTCCCTAACCTGCGCAGTGACAACAACCTGATTGCATTCAACCGTCGCCTGGAGGAGTGCAACTGGGACCTGCGCAAGTGGAGGGCCAGTGAGCTCAGCAAGAGGGCCTCAGGCCAGATCCCTAGGGACCTTGAGGAGGGATTTGAGGTGCTGGACCTGGACAACGGAACAGGCTGGGACCTGGTGTGCAAGGTGGGTTTAGGGGTTTAGCGGTTTAGCGGGGCGGGGTTTTTGGGGGTGCGGGGTTCATGGGAGTGCGGGGTTCAGCATGCTAGTGTGAGGGCCTCGGGTCAGATACCCAGGAGATTTCAAAAAGGGTTTTGAGGTACTGGACTTGGACAGTGGAACAGGCTGGGACCTGGTGTGCAAGGTGGGTATAGGGGCTTAGCAGGGCAGGGCTTAGATGGGTGTAGGGTTTGGCGGTTCATGTGCTCAGAGGCCTTGAGGAGAATAGTTTCTGAGGTACGGAACCTGGACAGCAAAGCAGGTGGAGGCCTGGTGTGCAAGGCGGGTACAGGATTGTAGAATGCTGTATGGGGGAGAGGGGCCAAGGTTTGTTCTGGTCACGCGGACAGTAGCACACGCAGCAGCAGTGTTATATGCGGAGTGTGAAATGTTTTGGTAAGGAAGGTAAATGAGTCAGAGAGTTTAGCGAAGCTTGCAGCCGAAGCAGTCTATCCTTTGGAGGCTTGAGTGGTTGTGCAAGGGAGTGTTCTTCTGGGGGCTGCAGCAGGGTCAAAAGAATGCTTCTAAACCCCGAGTATCCACTCCAATGGGGAGCACATGCAACTGCTATGATTTGTGGACCTAACCTGTATGTCCTGGCCTGTGTATGTAGCTACCGGTATAGACAGTACCTTAGGAGATGTTGTCAGACTAGACAGTTTGCCATGCTAACTCAGAATATGAACAGGCAGGCTGTGGGGGCAACAGTGGGGCTATAGCTATGTTGAAGCTGATTATTTTGGAGCTGATCATGCAGGCGGTCTGCTGTTCTGCATATGACACAGACCGGCAAGATTTGGTCCAAACGGAACTGCAGCAGTAGGTCTAAAGACTGTATTAGATCAAAAGAATGCTTGAGTGAAGTGCACACAGGGAATAAGGGCTACAAGTGAGCCCTCGTCTTGTCAACTGTGTCGCCATAATGCACAACAGCTTCAGGTGATTGCAATGGCTGAAAACTTAGAATTTTCAGTCATGGCATTGCATCGGCTTTGCTTGGCAGGTGCTTGGAAGGAGTGAAGCAAGAGCGCATGATGCATTTGCTACTGATTCTCGCCCCGGCATCCCTTGCCATCTTCACCTGGCTGTCTATTGAGCATCAACACATAAACAGAGCTGGTTCTGATTTGTTTGCGTGACCTGCTTGTTTTTGCCGCGCAGTTGGTGGCTTACAAGCCCTCTGACCGTGTCAGCGCAGCTGAAGCCCTGAACCACCCCTGGTTCGAGACGGTGCCCGACACACCCGCCGCCAGTGACGTCATCGGCACAGTCACCCGCTCCGTTGCCGGCACCGTAACCAAAACGGTCGGCACTGTCAGCACCACCGTCAGCAGCACCTTAGAGAACTCAGTTGCCGGCAGGGTTGTGGAAACGATCAGCGCTAGCATGGAGGAAGCGATTACTCACTCGGACCAAGGGGGTTTGACTGAAGCTCAGCTCGCTGAGGAGTTTGGGTACACTAAGTCGGCACCGGTGGCACCCAGGAACCAAAGTCAGACGATTGCTTGGTGGCAGGATCGGCAGAATGAGCTGGCAAGGCAGCGGGAACGTATGGGGCTGAACTTGCGGCGCACTTTGAAGGGTGTGAGCAAGCTTGGGAACGGGGTTGGGGTTGGGAATGGCAACGGGAAGGGGAGGGGTGGTGGGGGGAGTGCGCAAGTGAAAGTGAGGGTGAATCAGAATGGGTTTGCAGCAGCAGCGCAGAATGGGAAGGGTGCAGCAGCGGCAGGTGGTGGGGAGAATAGCAGCAAGCAGCAGCAGAAGCCCTTATGGTGGATCCCTGGGCTGAGCGGGGGCAATGGAAGTAGCAGTGACGAGGAGGAGGACGGGCCGGCAGCAGCAGTGGGGAATGGGAGGAATGGCAAAGTGGTAGCAAAGATAGGGAATGGGAATGGGAAGAAGGTGATTGCTAAGGCTCAGGAGAAGAGCAACGGAGCAGAGGTTGGATCGAAGGTGAAGGAGTTGCTGGGGGTGTTCGGGGGCAGGAAATGATGGGTTTATGGCTTGGATAGGGTTTATGGTTTGGTGAGGGTTGATGGGTTGATGGGTTAAAGCGCTGCTATGTGCTGGAAGGGGGTGGTGTCGAGGGTTGCCGGCTAAGGCACTTGTATGGGCTGAGAAGAAGAGCAGCTAGGGGTGGTGGCAGGAAGGGGGTGATAGGCTGTAAAGTTTGCGGGAGGCGAGGTTTTAAATGCCACAAGACCAGGAGCCTTACATTGAAGGTTTGTGGGGGAGCAGCAGCACTTCGTGGGGTCTCTGGAAATATGGAGGGAAGTTGAGCTATGGGCAATTGGTATGTTTTTACGGGCACAGAGCAGACCTCTATCAAGAATAGGGGTTGCTCTGCCATAAAAAGGTAAATGTTGCTTGCAATGGCTCAATTGATGCTGGGTTTGAGAAGAAACTGGGGTTGTCCTGAAGGTCTGCAGGTGTAATAACCCCAATGTGTTTGTTCCGGGGCTTGCACTGCTTGTACTTCAGTGTCTAAATGGAGTGCTCTTTGCCAACACTTCATGAAGTGATGACAATGCCGGTTAGAGCTCTAGTGTTTGGAAATCTACGGGTGTTAGGCTGTGTGGAGACTGAGTGAAGCGCACTGGGTCTGGCTACCATGGTGCAAAGTGCATGGTTGGTTTCATGCGGCTGATTTGTATTATAATAAAGATCAGGTGTAGTGTGCAGAGAAAAGTACAATAGTGGTGGGATGGGTTAGGCTGGGAGGTACACCTCCACCACCCACTCCTGCTAGCAAACACCATTGTGAGGAGAGAGGGTATAGAGGTTTATATGCCTAAGCAGTTGATGGAGAGGCAATTTTGGAAAGAGGAGGGAATGCAGAGGAGATGCAGTAGGTTTGGCAGGGGAAGTGGGTGGGAGAAAGTTCAAGGTGGAGCCCTGTGGTTGATCTTGTTGAAAGTCTTGAGAGACTCTCAAGAGAGAGAAACCACAGGCACTCACCTTGACAGGTTGCTGCTTTTCTCCCAACCACTTTCTCTGCCATTTGGATCTTGACTTTGATGTGAGATGGTGGAAGTGGAGTGGGCAATAGGTGTTGCCCGGTCATACAGCATGTACGTAATGTGGGACGTGAGTGCATGGTTGTTGATCAGGGCAGTTGTCATGCTGAATCTTAGGCATGAGATCCAATGCCTTTGGCTGATGTACAGATGTTATGTAGAGGAGGGGAACATTCTATGTGAGGTGTGTTGGAGAGGGACAATGCCAGTAGTACCTAGCAAGCATGTTAAATGAAGCTTGCGTATGTTCTGGGTTTGCTTTTATCAATATCAAGGAATTTTGGGCATAGCCAGGCAATGAGGTAGAGAGAGTGGTACGGAATTTTCCAAGGCCTGCTTGGGTCAAATCATTTCCTTCTTCACAATTCTGTTTTCCATGCTGTTGAGAGGCAAGAACTGCAGTGGTGGGCTGGGTGAGGTCAATCTCACTGGTCTTGTCCTTGCAAACGATCCCCCTGCTTTTGCAGCAGGTAGGATAAAACATCTCCCATGTAAAACTACATTGAATCCCATCCTGGTGAGGGCGAATGTTTTCTGTCACTCCCTGTGTTTTGCAGTGCCATCTGTGTGATTTGGTCCCATGGGTGTGAGTGGTGGGTGTTGCTGTATCGTTTTGACCATATCAAGGCCCAAACAATACGGAATTTGCCACCACTCACACTCATGTATTGAATCTGTACAGATCCTTTGATGCATGTTGTTCATGTTGTCATGTTTGATTGATTGAAAGTGATGTGCTTTGTCGTGAGTCCAGTGCACCAAGCGCAAAACCGCAAACCCTAATTTTGACAGCTGGCCTGGTAAACAGTAGTGTTGCGGTACTATGAGTCAGGTGGATGAGAGCCTACGGTGTGTGTTTTTGTACAGCAAGCTAAGGGCTGGAGTGTTTGGAGAGAGGATCTATCTGGTGAAGAGGGGCAAGGCTTAAGCTGGAGAGGTGAATTATTAAAGAGAGACAACTGCACAGCCTCTGTTGTGCAGCACCTGAGCATGACTTTGATCGGAATGTGGATTGGAGATACGTGTTGTGGGCAGTGGTGTGTGCAATGAGCAAACGCTGTAGAATTTTCTGCTGGTGCCTGGTTATGTGCCTCCCGGCATATGGGTGGTTGGTTGAGAGCTGGAACTACAGCAAAGTGACTGGCTGGCTCTTGGCACAGGGACCTGTGGATCCGGTGTCGAATGTGCAGATACGGTGCAGATATACATCTGTTTGTTTGTTATATGTTGTCAAGCTGAAGGGCTGCAGTGCTGTACAGACCACAGACTCCAGGTGACTGGTTGCACTGTTGTCATCCTTAATTATGCATTCTGTTTACATGCACCAATGAGGAAAACAGTGCAACCAGCCACCCGGATTGCTAGTGTGGTATTGCAGCCCCGTGGCTTGTCACCATGGGCAAGAGAACACCTATCAGTCTGCAAGACCACAAGGTTGCAGTGTGGATGTTGCTCGACTGCAAAGCTGTGCTGCGATGTATATATCTGATGTACAGTCTGATGCACTATGTGGGCTCCCTTTTGCATGAGTACAATAGGGCCTATGCTACTTGGTACAGTTTGGCGCTGGGTAGCCCAGAGTGGAGCAGAATGGCGTGGGAAAGGCAATGTGCTTGTCTGGATGGGGTTAAACAATGAAGCTGTGACAAAGCCGAAGTCGGGTGTCTGGGTGGGGTTGAACAATGACTTTGTGATAAAGCCGAAGCATGTGCTGTGTAGTCCAGAGTGAAGCAGACAGGGGTTATGAGCGAGTGCGAACAGCGATTCCATCCATTGGGTGAGGGTAAGCAAGGCAGCTGTGTGGTGAAGGCAGGTGCAAAGGGAATGTGCAATGCATTGTGTGTGTATGTGGGTACACCCATGTTATGCCCAAGGGGGTATAAGCGAATATGTGCTGGGTGGATTGCATGCACTTGAGACTGCCTTGTGCTGAATCTTAAGCACGGCACCTCATAAAGAGAGATGAGGATCATGATCAGAGTACAGCCTGTAACACTTGTTTGTTGGGATACTACGGGGTTTCTTCGTGAGGATTTTGTAGAGTGGATTGACATTGGGCATGCACGCATTCTGTATCTGAGGGTCATAAATGCCATTTCAATGCTGTCCTTGCAATACAACAAATAGAGGCTGGAGGGAAGAGGTGTGAGTTAGTTCTACATGTATGCTGTGTGACAGTTGGGCTGTCATGGACAGGTGGTCTTGTGTCAATGAGCAGTTGTATTGTTATGTAGCTTCCTTACATAGCCACATGCATGGCATGTCACCTAAACACTACTGCTCGTGATTAAGGGTTGTACATGGGTGAAGTGGGGACAGATATGCTTGTTGGGTGTGAAGTGGCGCAGCGGCCAGGGGAGAGGAGCGATGGGGTTGGACATACATGGTTTAGTAGATTATCGTGGGTGCAGGAGCTTTGGAGGTTGGGTATTTGTTATGAGAGACCACTGCACAGCCTTCTGGGCCGTGCAGGACCCAAACATGACTCCAACCAGTTGGGTATTTGTGATTTACAATGAGGTTTTACCAGCACCCAATAAGTAACTGGCCTGCCAGCTTGGCTGGGGACCTAGTGCTGGAGTATGCCTGTTACTGAGCCTGTACTTCAATGATGCAGAGTTGAACATTTCTGTATGTGCGTGGAGTGAGCAGTATTAGTTCCAATTGCTGAATGTCAGTGCTAGTGATGAGTGAGTAATCGATCTGCATGCACAGGATGTTGCAGGTGGACTTGTGTTTCAGCAATGGTTGTGTTGGCTGGTTGATGTCAGGTCGGCAGAAATTTACATTGGTCTGGTGTAAACCATTCATGAATGTGCTGTATGGCAATAGTTGTGGAAGAGGCAGGATGGGATCAGCCGCTGTGAAAGCAGTAGAGATGTTGAAGTTGCTGTTACACCGGGATATGTATGTTGTGTTGAATTATGTTTGTTGAACTTGTTTGTTTCTCATGTTCCATTTTCGCTCTGAATTTCAAGCATGCGTATGTTTGAGGAGCAGCGGCTTCCCAGGGGTATCATTTGGAGGTCTAGAGCAGGAGTATAACTAAGACTAATGGCATGTTGGCCATTGCAATGCAGAGAGGGAAAGAGCATGATGAGTCTTTGGTTCCGTTCCAACTGCACTTGTTAGGGTGCTTGTACTCACGTCAGCATCCTCTCCTCTTTGGCTCCTCAGTTGGGTACATGTCATGTTAGTGGGCACATGCAGGTCTGTAGTATCCAGGATGTGGCGGCCGTCTGATGTATCGTCTGTGCCTTTCTAGGCCACTGTATTGAGCTTTTGCAATTGCCACACCTCATTTTAGTGTTTGTTTCACCACGCTGCAAAAGCGGTGAGATGTTGAGGCCCTGCCTAAGCCATGCAAGTAGCCGCGGCTTCTTCATTTGTATGTGCGTTTACGGTCTGCTTGAATGCATTTTCGCATGTTGAATGCGACCAGCACTTGCAGCCCTGGAAGCTGTACGGCCCCTTCCTGTGGCCCTGTGGGACCTTGTGACTCGGCGTCTTTAAGCCTGCATCTTATGGATTGCTCCGCTACAGCGAGCTAGATATTGCCTTCTGGACCAATCTCACGGACGCAAACTATTATGTGTTCTTCTCTTCTTGTGTGCTGCTGGTGTATGTTTCCCAGCGGCCGATTCACAGTCGCGCTGTGATTGAAAATGTACACCAGCAGGGCGTTAAAATGCAGCACACTTAATGGCGTAAGCCTGCAGTACCATTTAAGCCCCAGACTGGCCGCGCAGAGGAAATGAGCGGCTGTGGCCACTTCGACTTCGGAGGGGTGTCACTCGAGTGACAATGGGTGACCCACGAACGCGCGAAGACCATTCATGAGTTGCTCAGTGTTGCACCGACTTGAAGCAACTGGAAAGCTCAGCATTACATGCTAGTCTAGCCTAGCCAGGAATGAATTCAATCTGCAGCGAGCTCTGCAGCAAATTTGACTGTGCAGCTCTCACCATGTTCTAGCTCTCAGCTTCAACTTTCTGAGTTCGGCACAAGCCCCATTGGTCCCTGAAACCTGATGCAGCCTTCCAGCTCATATTCCCTGTCACCTTCACCACATAGATACTCTCCTTGTATGGTAAGCGTCTAATGCTTACCCTTGCCCCTAGCACTGGTACTGCTTGTCTACTACCGTACGACGATCCTGCTATGCATTGGCTCGTATTGCGCGCATCGTACTTCACAGCATTGTTAATACCGTGTACCTGGGAACGTGCTCGTTTGCACCCGCCTGAGGCTCTTCTGCCGGTGGCGATACTAAGCATCGCGGGCATGCGGTTGTCGCGGAAGAATACCATCAGTCCCTGCACCTCGCAACTAGAGCATGGCGACCTTGAACACATATACACACGCGGACTGTGTATGGCTTCTCGCAGGTAGCGCCGAGGTTGACATACGTAAATTGTTCTCTCAGTCCTCTCCCCAACCGGGCTCTGCGGAAGGCAACTGCACTGCAAGTCACGGGAGCAGCACGGCCCAATTCTACCAGCAACTTCAGGCACAAGTCAACGCAAGGCTATGCGCGCCGATGCAGCTGCAGCCGCGTGCCCCATGCAGCCTCACAGGGGGCCGAGTCCTTGGGGACCGTCGCCTATACGACTTGGGCAGCGCCATGTGGCACGAAGTTGGAGGTTCTACACCAGCCGCCAGCATCTAGCAGCCGGTCGCCCCCGGCGGAAAGCAGGTGCGTGTGCGTGAGGCGATATACTGGTGAATAGTCAGTTTTAACCTTCTACATGACCAGCTGCAGACCAATGGATACCATTGGGCATTCCTGCTAATCCTGAGCCCTCCTGGTTGCAGTGGCTTATGCGACCTCCATGACGGGCTTAATGGTTAGAATCTTGAACTAAGGCTGTGGCAAGCTCTTGCTGCTATTATTGTAACATTTCATTGTATGCCACAGCAAAAAGTCTCACAGACCCCGCACCTCAAGCTCTTGCAAAAACAGCTCCTGCTGGTACAGGCTATTGGACACTTGCAGGAACCATTTCGTCAGACTAGTGGCTGGGAGGGGACACAGTGCATAAACACATAATGTTCCAACTGATCTAGGCAAGGGTCAGCACTATGGTGGCTGCCCAGGCATGGTGGCTGTCCAGACACACTTTGATTGTGCTATGGCTTTTAACAAGCAGACTGGACAGAGACTTGTTTCCTTTGCTCTTTCGTATTTACGCCGCCTAGAGTCGTTCTCCGCGGTCTATTCCGCGCGGCATGGGTTTGGGAAAATCACAGCGTTCCCTCCCCTAGCTGCTGTTGCTGCTAAAACTGCAGCTCACATGCCTGACAGCCTGCGACCTTTTTCTACCTATTGCAACCTTGCTCAGGACTCCTGAACTGATTGTGCTTTCGTGGTAATACACAGACTAATTAGCAGCTTCTTTTTATGTCCCCTTCTGTGTGCAGGCCGCCTATTGTCCTTATCCACAGTCTATTCCGTGCTGTATTGTGTTGGGAAAACCAAGTGCACCCTCCCCTAGCTGCTGCTGCTTCTGATCGCTGCTCACATGCCTGCCAACCTGCGGCATTGTCTACCTATTGAAACCTAGCTCAGAACTTCTGAACTGATATTGCTTTGGTAACACACATTCTAATTAGCAGATTTTTTATGTCCGCTTCTGTTCCCAGGCCGCCCGTAGTCCTTATTCATGGTCTTTTCCGTGCTGTATGGCGTTGGGAAGACCAAGTGCACCCTCCCCTAGCTGCTTCTGCTGCTGGTTGCAGCTCGCATGCCCTGCCAGCCTGCAACATCTCTTAGTACTTGCCGCAACCTTGCTCAAGTAAGCCTTTCAATGACTGTGCTATGACAATAGCATAGATACTGAACAGCAACTTGTATGTCTGTCCTCTTCTGTGCCCAGGCCGCCTGTGGTTCTTATCCATGGCCTTTTTCGCGCCGCATGGTGTTGGGAGGATCAAGTGCTCCCCGCCCTAGCTGCTGCGGGTTATGAGTGCTATGCCCTAAGCCTCAGAGGCCAAGGGGGGAGTGACCTGGGGGAAAGTGTGGCAGAAGTTGCGGCACATCAAGGGGGTGTGCCTCTGGATGTAAATGTGGGGGATATTGCAGCATTTGTGGCCACCCTGCCAGCACCCCCTGTTTTGGTGGGGCACTCTCTCGGGGGTATGTTTGTTCAGGTGGGTACAGGGGGAGTAAGGGGTCGGGTAAGGGGGGTAAAGTGGTGGTGTTTAAGGCGGGGGAGTGGTGGTGCAACTGGGTAAAGGAGTGGAAGGAAGGGGGGGGGAGGGGAGGGGGCGGTTGGTGAAGGGGGGGGGGGGTGACGGAGGGGGAGGGGGGCGTTTTGTGAAGGGGGGGGGGCGGGGGGGAGGGAGGGGGAGGGGGTTGGTGAAGGGGGGGGGGGGCAATGTGGTTCTAGAGAAGGGTGAGGTGGTGGGTAGTTGGGCAGTGATGGAGAGGGGGGGGGATGCGGTGGATAGAGGGCAGGTAGAGTGGCTGGGCACTCTCTATGGGGTATCTGTGTTCAGGTGGGTGGAGCTGACATAAGGTTGGCGTAGTATGTGGTTTGAGGTGAGAGAGTTGGGTGGCCATTCTGGGAGGTGCGGCTTGTAGTTGAGTTTAAGCTTGTGAATCTTTGACGATGGGCTCATCACTATTACCACATGTGTATCATATGCCATAGCAAAAGGGGCTCCCACCTCAAGCTGTTAGGGAAAGAGCGCTGAGTGAGTCAAAACCATGGGCTTCTCATGAAGAGCACCACTGCTAACCCTTTACAGCACTAATCCAAGACACCATTTTACCATGCGTGACTACTTCAGCATGCATGCAAGTGGGAGTGGTTGTGAGGGTGCGTTGAACCATTGAAGAGCACTAGGAGGGGCTCTGAAGTTGGCCATTGAGAGGAGCTGGAAGGAGAACACACAACATAACTGTCATGGCTTTCATTCGCCAGTTGATGAATGTGATTTGTGGATTAGGGTTGTCTGAGGTTGTTATGAGCAGAGCAAGCTTTGCTCGGCTTTCTTGCTCTGTTTTGCTTTTCTTTGCTTTCTTCTCCTTTTAGTTTGTTTCGCGCGCTTTTTCCGCTCCCATTCCTGCAGCTGCCAGCAGGAGCAAGAGCAATAGCAGCACTGAGCAGCAGGTACGACTTCATGCATGCACAGCTCTTTCTACTATCTAAAAAGAACATATTGTTTATTACTCTTATGTATCTATTACTGTTATCGTCTATTTTTATATAGAGTTTGTTAGTATTATTCATAGCCTGCCGTTGGTCTGCTGCTGATCTCCCCTCTCCTGCTCTCCTCCTTCCTGGATCACTCTTGCTTCAGCTGCTTAGGCCATTTCCACCTCCACACTAAACACCCTTGCTGCTGTTGTGCTTCTACAGGAATACTTGGCCCGTCTTGAGCAGCAGCAGCAACAAACACTACCTGCACCCATCACCACCAGCAGCAGCAGCAGTAGCAGTGCTCCCCCTTCCCAGCCTGTCCCACCCCTATCAGGTGCTGTACTACTAGCATCAGCATGTTGTGGGACTGTCATGGCTTTTGGTGACTTCATCAGGGACGTGGGGCTACCAGAGTTCATGTATCAGATGTACATCGTGTTCAGTCATGCGCACCTACGAGATATTAATGTGGCACGATACTGCTGGTGGGGGGAGCAGCTCTCAGAAGATGAGGCTGAACGGTAGGTTTCGGGACCTGGTGGGGGACTAGGGTTTAGTATTTAGGGGTTAGGGTCTCGGTGGGGAGTTTCAGGGTTTAGGGTGGTGGGGTTTAGGATGTTAAATGCAAACTTGAGTGTCTGAGGCAAGGAGGTACTGGTACAAATAGAATTAGAGAGGTAGGGTATAAGATGTATCAGGGTAAGGTTTTAGGCCCAAGTGTAGGTTAATTGTTGTGTGTGTGGGGTGTGGGGCTTGACTGGCAAGCAAGAAGAGGTCGAAGCCGCATGACACTGACATGAGTGAGCTGGAAACTTCAAATGAAGTGCGGTCCTGGGATGCTCCTATAGTGTACGTATCTATAGCTATCCTGCCTAAGGGGTATGCTCCTATAGTGTACGTATCTCTTCATCTGCTACTGGTATTGTCTCAACCTTCCGTAGTTTTAACCCATGCAAGCACGCTAAAAAGTAGGGATGCACATCTGAGCTCTAACCCTTTATATAATATTTGTGAGTAGCCTATTGTCCTGTCTGTCCGCTCCGTGGGCATGTTAGGTAATCCTAGGAATTCTTTAGCCTCTAACCTAGAGATTCTAAACATGTTAGGTACTCTCGATGACCAGTTGCAGCCATCTTACAACTTGGTCCCAGTTTTCAGGAGTAGAGAAACATTATGCACCTCCATTACCCATCACTATGCAGATGACAGGGAACTCTGCATCTCTCCCTTTGTCCCACTGTTGTCCAGGTATTTTAAGGCAATGCAAGCAAGCAGCAAGGTTTGCCCTTACATCACCGCCGAGGTTTCACGGTGGCACCCCGCCCCTCCTGAGGACCCTAAACCCTTACCCCCTACCCTAGCCCTTGGTGGGGCAGAGGACAAGGTTATAAGGCCCTTCCAAGTGTCAGCTGCAGCTGAGCGGTGGGGTGCTAAGGTTGTGGTTTTAGAGGGGGTGACACATGACGTCATGTTGGGCCCTCAGGCGGAACTAGTGACATCTCATTTGCTGAGTTGGCTGGATACAGTGCCAATGGCAGTGACAGCGGGAGCAGCAGCAGCAGCTAATGTGCATAGCAGTCAGCAGCAAGTGGAGACGTGGCAAAGCGGTGGAGGCACAGTAACTAGTGTTGCAAGCAGCAGTAGTGGTATGGGTGGTGTTGGTGATAGGAGAGGGAGCAGCGGGGGCAGCAGCGGTAGCAGGGGCAGGGTGGATGCGAGTGTGTTCAGCCGGAATGGGCCTGACCCGCCAGCTGCTTTCAGCTAGATGAGTGAGCAACGCTGCTTTTGGGGCTCAGGCATGTATGCACTCCGGCTTTCTGTGGCGGTGAGCCCTTGGTGGCAGCCAGTGTGAGACTCTTGGACAGGAACTTTGAGTATGCATTGGAGCCTAAGTTGGCTCCTTGTGGGTGGTGCTGCTCCTGCCAGCGTCCCATTGTAATGGGCCATTTGGTAATCTGTGACGATGCTGACGGTAGATAGCAAGAAGAATGTATGAATTCGTCGTACAGTGGCCTTGCCCTTCCCAAGTGTGTAGCTTCATCGCTGATTCTGGATGGCCCACTTGTCTAGCTGATCATAGTTAATTGCACCCGCATTGGTGATTGCTAAGCAAGGGTATCGCTCATTACCCACAGGCGTCCGAAAAGCTCAAGGGATAGCATCTGAGAGGCTGAACCGCTGGGGCGAGCCTGTCTCTGTGAGTGCATGTGCTCAACGGCCCTGAGGTGTGGTACGGGAAACGCAGCTAGTGTCCTTCTTCTACTCTGATCTGTTAGGCAGACCTTATGATTCGGCTGGACAGTGAGTACCGTGAACCCATGGCCAGGCCGCCTGAAGGTACGTAGGCTTGGGGCTTACTACTGTGGCCCCAGCGCCGGCAGGATCCATCCCCATACATAATGCGCCGAAATGGAACCCTAGCAATACCATCTTTTTACCGTTTGACTTCCATCCACAAGGGAATGTGTTAACCGTCAATTAATCCGTATATTGAACCAGTGTATTGCATTCCTCAGTTATCTAATGGCCCTGTTTTCGATGATGTCTTATATGGAGGCTGAGCACGGAGCCTCCTGCCCAACCAGCTTCCAAGCTAAAGAGCATTTTAAAGGATCTAATGTACCTATGGGCTCATGAACAATGCACCCCAAATCCTCCCACAGCGACGCACGGTATTGTGCGCAGAATAGCGGAGGAGCCTGGTGACGCATCCGGCCATGGTGAGGTGTGATTCGGAACACGCAGACAGTGCCCTTTTTCTTTTCCGATTTGTTAGCCAGAAATCGTAGTGCGTCTCGCTAGTCTTCTTGTACCGTACCTTCTATGTTGTGACTTCTCAGCCCTGCCCTGGCCGCTCCTCCTCCCACACTGATCCTCCTCTTTACGCTGCCTTCTGCCACCCGCCCCATCCTGCTGCTGCTGCTGCATTCCCGACGGCCTTGCTGCTGCTGCTGCTGCTGCTGCTCGTTTCCCCTTGGTGGGTTCGGGCTCAGGCTCCCTCACCTACACCAGCAGATCAACAACCAGTACCACACATATTAGAAACATCAGAATCCCATTCGTCACCTATTCTCAGCATCACAAAATCAGGGGCGGCAGCTAGTCTGCTTCAGGTCAAGTTCATTTGGAACTGTTGCATGTTCAGATCCATACTGGCTGCCGTCTGTAAAAGCACAAAATAGCAGACACAATCACACATGTTAGTTGCACCTCGCTGATTGTGTGACAGCTTGATATGTGGGGACCTAAAGGGCCTCTTGCCATAGCCAATAAATATGTGGCAAAGGATGCACCATTGTCCTAAGACCAGGAATTATTTGCTCCAACTCTTCCACTGCAAGACAGAATCCTAAAGCATCCACGGACATACCATAGACAAGCCATGAGCTGCAGCAAAAAAGTTGTGGTTCCACAAATAGAGCCCCGTTTGAGTATCTCAACCTCTTCGCCAAAATCAATGCTCCTTCGTAACACTACTTTATGCGATATGCCAAAGCAAACTGCTACGTGCCCGTAGGTCACGCACCTCAAGCTATCATAAACACAGCAAGGTGGAAGACCATTTCATTTCATGATATGCCATAGCAAAAGTGTCATAGGCAAGTTTGTACTATGTACAGGTTTTTGAGTATGCGACCACATATTTACCTGAGGTCCATGCTCTATATGGTTGGTGGCCTGCTACTGTACCTACTTATTGCGCGATGGCCTGATTAAGCTACGCAAGAAGGTAGTCCACGCCCTGAGACAAGAGAATGTGGAGGAAGCACAGCTGCCCGCAGAAGTGTGCAAAGCAGTTGAAGCACTGAACAGAACAGATGTGCGCAGCGGCAGTTCTCCTCAACCCCTCAAAGACTCTCTCAAACAGATTAAAACCAAAATCCGCAAGGAACTACGGGTCCTTGACAGTGAGCACCAAACAAAGCGCAAGCAAAATGCCATTGCCAAAAGGCAGGCACTGTATGACCAAAGGCAGAAGATAGGCAACCAAATGATTACTGGCCAATTCAAGGGGCGCAACAGCATGCAGCTTAGAGCAATTAAAACTGGAGAAGATAAGGTAGTTACAGACCCAAAGGGAGTCATGGAAGCCATCACAACATATTATACGCCCAAGCTGATGCCAGCAGCAGGTGCTGGTAGCAAAACTGGACTGTACCACCCATCAGAGCAAGCAAGGTCATATCCCTGGCTACAACCCAACGCCCCAGATACCTTTGACCTGAACACAGCCATCACTAGCGGTGCTGCTCCACGACGATGGCTGCACAATGAAATAAGGGACCAGCAAGCTTTTCAGGCCTGCCTCAAATCCCTGGCTCGCGGCAAGGCCCCGGGACCCGACCAAATAACAAATGAGATGCTGAACATGCTGCCTCCCCAAGGACAAGACCTCCTACACGGTTACATCCAATTGATGTGGGCAACAGGCTACACCCCGAAAGCATGGAAAGAGAGCACCACAGTGCTCCTGTTCAAAAACAAAGGCACACCCCTCAAACTGCAATTCTACAGACGCATTGGCCTAGAGATGACAATATACAAACTATGGACCAGAATGATCACATGGGTCCTTGCTGACTATGCCGAAAGACACAACATTCTGAGCTACACCCAGGGTGGGTTCAGAAACAAACGAACCTGCATGGACCAGCTGGCGCTGTTCACCCTCTTGCTTGAGGATGGCCAAACTGACCCGGAAAGACATCTATCTCCTTATGGTTGACTTTTCCGAGGCTTTTGACACAATTGACCATGACAAGCTGCTGCAAATCATGTATGACCTGGGTTTCCCGACAGATGCCACAGAGGTGGTCAAAGACCTGTACACGGGTGCAACAACAGCATTTACAACCCCATTCGGGAATACCGAACCAATGCCCATGGACAGAGGGACAACTCAAGGTGACAGCCTCTCACCGTTTCTGTTCATCTTATATCTGGAGCCCCTGCTACGCTGGCTAAGGGTAGGTGCCAGAGGATACATCCCAGGTGCATACAACAACCGTGATACGCTTTTCAAACTGAAACAGCAGATCCCAGATGTCACATATGCGGATGACCTGAACCTGATATGTTCATGCATTGGGGATTTAACCAGCCAAGCTGACAAGGTCACCCTGTATGCTGACTGGGGACACCTAAAAATAAACAACACAAAGACCCTCCTCACAGGTGCCAGATATGGGGCTGACACCAAAGACCCTTTTAATCTGGAGAAGCTCCGGCGTAGCCTAACTGATGTGAAGGTCCAACGGTCCCCTGCAACACTCCACGACCCACGAAAACCGTTCCGTTACCTGGGCCTGCAATTCACCATGCACCTTGACTGGTCAGCCCAATATCAACTGACCAGGGATACCATTCGAGACATGTGTCACAACATGAAGCACTCATACGCTACAACCTCCCAAAAGATGCGCACCCTGAATACATGCATACGGACAAAAATTCGGTATGCATTCTGTGTGGCCCCTTACACCAAAGCTCAGCTCAAAGCGTTAGACAGCCCCCTCTGTAGGGCAGCCAAAGAAGCATATGGTCTTCCCAACAGTACTGCCACGGCAGTAGCACATGAAGACGTCAGTAAAGGCGGTCTAGGGTGCCCCTCCCTACTAGCAGAGTACAATACTGTACAAATACAGCGGTTGACAGAGGCTCTCAATGACCCCGGACCAGTGGGAGAGCTCAGCCGTACACGCCTGCAGACAGATGGCAGCTGCCTGGACAAACTGACAGCAATGGCTCGCCCTGCCCTAACACACCACAGCCTGAGGCTGAGGCAGGTGATTGCATGCGCAAGCATAGATGTCGAGCTCAAAAAGCAGGGACTTGGCCCAACAGAACTACCCGATACCAGCCCATTCTTGCAAGACCTGCAGAACATGCAGGCACTTGCAAGCCCCCAACCACCAGACCTCCTCCTAGCTGACCTTCACCAACTCAGACAAGTAGGTATGCACCGACTTCAGGACATTATGTCTTCCACAGGTAGAACTGTCCTTACAACAGGACAGCTCATGTTGAAACTGGACAAGGATATCACCGCTAGGACGCTGACCGCTTTTAAACGTATTGCATACATGCTCACTCTCCCGCCAGGCATAACAAAAGAAACCTACTGCAGCAGGCCACCTGTGCAAGCAGGACATGGTCCAACAATCCATCCGGAGTATGCAAGGCTGCTGAAGTTCCACAACATCATCGATGACATAGACATACGCAATGCACCTCTCCCAGCATTGTGGGCTGCACAGACACATGCCCCAAGCACAGAGCAAGCCCTGACAGAGATACAGGCTTACCTGTCCTCACTCAGCGCACCACCAAGAGGCCACACTAAAAGCAGCAGTGTGCGCCAGACTGCAACAGACATCACAGCCCCACTGGTGTACCGAATAGAAACAGGCTATCACGTTTACCAGCGAATCAAAGATGAGAAAAGACAGCCCTTCAAAGATATGCGAGAGCAATTATATAACAACTTTGCAGAAGGGCAGGACCAAGTAGAAGGTATAGAAGGTCTGGCAGTGGCGGCACGCCACACCGGACGGAGCAAAAGAGAAAGAAAGTAGCAACACAGAACCAGGTCATTGTGCGATGGGCCCCAACAGTTATGCAAGGATGGGTGGTGGAACTGGCTAAGCAAAAGGGCTATCACATTGATGATGCTCCAGAGCACGCTCTACAGCCAATGACCCATCATGAAGTCTGCAACACACCAAACCTCCCGACTGAATGCTGCTGTCCTAACGCCCACCTGCCAGCACGACGAATCCCTGCACGTACAACCCTAGCACATTGCAGCATATGTAGCAGACGATATCATATTGATTGTCTCCCGCTAACCCATCGCCCTGCAGGGGACATATTGGACGAGGATGTCACGACAGGCTGGACCTGCATTGAATGTAACAGGGATCAGTATGCCACTAAAGGCCTCCCTCTTGATACAAGGCACTACAACGTCCATTGGAAGCCCAGTCGAGAAAGTGAGAGCGACCTCATCGCACATAATCCAGTTGTTGCTGAGATGATTGCTGCTTACCGGTTGCAACAGGCAGCAGCAGCAAATGACCGGTCCCCGGCAACTCCTGCACTTGGCGAGCTGGCTCAAGCTCAGCAAGGGTTATCGGCACTGCAGCAACAAGGCGACTACTACCCCGATCACCCTCAAAGATACAACATCAACATTGGACAGCAGTACAGCAACATTTTCGACATGGACACATCACCAATGAACCCCCATGCTGATATCCACCCCACAGGAAGACACGAAGTCTATATTAGAGAAGTAGAGATGTGCATAGATGGACAACTGTGGATAAAAACGCTCGCCTGCATATACACACCAGATGGCAAATGTCGCTACACCCTCACCCCTGAAAGGACAGCAATACTGTACCAACAGTACTGCCACAGCACTCGCCACAAACCAAAGGTTATGCGGAAGTTGAAGGCAGGTACCTTTCCCCAAGAACTGTATGCCCTCATGTGCAGGTACAGAGATGGAGCACAGATCAAAGATCACAAAGCCATTAGGAAGGTCCAAATAAAGAACCACTGGGCCACTCCCCCTGAGGTGTATGAGGCTCTCAGGCAGCTCACAGACATAACAAAAGAGAGATTCGCAAGCCCACTCAATTACAACCCAACATTTACGATGTACTGGAGCGCCCACAAAAGGGACCAAATCTTTGGGGCAAAATGGGATAGCTACAGATATAGGTGGACCGGCGGAAGCGTGCACAACCCAGAGTATGAGGACGAAGACCTGAATAAGAACATGGCTACTGCCATAGCAGCGGCCCGTAACACAACAGCCCCTGTCTTTGGCATACATATCCTGCCTGCCTGGTCCGATGCAAACAGAACTGCCTACCTTGCATGGCTACAACACTTCCCAGAAAACTGCATGCATCTCCTACAAATACCCCGAAAACACTTCAGGTTCCAGAAACCCACAACTTGGGAACGGGGCGACATGTATGCAGGAAACCCTAGATGGGACGTAAATATCATTGTCACAGGCAACGCAAAGGGTTTTGAGGCCCACCTCCGTTACTGGGAGAGCGGCTACATGACCAGGTTTCTGCAAACGCTGCAGGATGCCATTAATCAGTCCCTGCCGGACGACAAAGAGATACAAGACATCAGCATGTACTACAACCCCCCAAGCAGCAATGCCCCGCCCAGCACATCTCATCAGCCAACATTGCTGACGCCAAAACAGCTCAGCAAAATGGGTTACCCCAAACAAACAAACGGCTCTGAGTCCCCCCGGGACGATTCTGCCACCAGTCAAGACCCTCCAGCCATGGTTGACGCCAGCACTACACTGGATGACCTGGAAACGCAATTAGCCACTGCCCTACCAACAGCCCCACCCCTCCGGTACAATTGGAAAAACTATGTCTACACAGATGGTAGCTACAAGCAAACAAGCCACAAAGCATCACCAATAGATGCAGAGTGTGATGCCCCAGGCATAGGGGCAGGAGTGTACTTCCCCCCACAAGCAGCCAATGAGGACGATGAACGTGGGGTTCCAATTGTCCCTGCAGGCGACAGCCATCCCCAGAACACCATAAACAGAGCAGAACTGGTTGGTATCCTTGCTGCGCTGAGGCATGGAGCCCACATGATAGCCACCGACAGCCTCAGCTCAATGTACCAAATCAAAAAGATGCTGAGACGCCCACAAGATCTCCTAAATCACCAGCACTGTGAGCTTATTAAAGAGATAGTAACCGAGATCGTCAACAGGGGACTGAGGACAACCCTTCACAAGGTCAAGGGCCATGCTTCCATAATCGGTAATGAAAAAGCGGACGCAATCGCTAAGGCGGCTGCGACAGGGGACACCTCCGACTATGAGGAATGTGAGAAGTACGAAAGTCCTAGTAACAACAGGTTGACCCAATATTGGCCGTACAAGACCCAATGGAACAATCGTTGGTCACTGACCAATGGGCAGCGCACGTTGATTGACCGTTTCAAGCGGGTGAACCCTTTGACAGACCTTCACGACTCGGTACGTCATTACTGCCACCAAAAGAGTCGCTTTGGGATGGCAAACAGAGCTACCTGTTATTTCGAGGCTTTTAAAAGGATTGAGGAAAGACTGGACCTGCCTGCTAGCAACGAGTACATGACCTCGGGAAAAATCAAGTATGCAGAACGAAAAACCGCTTTGCGCTACCGGTACGGGACCATGTGGACAAGGAAGATGGCCTATAGGTGTGGACATGCACCTAGTAGCAAATGTCTCCTGTGCGGTGACGAGGATGGCGGACACCACACAGCCTCAGGATGCCCAGCTTTGAAAAGAATGTACATCAACAGGCATAACAAGGTCGGCCGACTAATCATGACAAGAGTGTTAAGGGGACGCAAAGGAGCATTTGTCATTCAAATGGACCTTGGATCAACTGAAAATTGTGCAGAAGACGGCATCATGGCCCACCAGTCTAGAAACATCCCGTGGGAGCTCCTTCCAAGGGGCCTAAAGGAGGCAGTGCAACAAGCACAAGGCACCACCGATAAGCGCCCTGATGGTATGCTCTACAAACCCAAGATTGGAAACAACCCAGCAGAGTACTGGATAATAGAGGTCAAGATCTGCAGGGATTCAGACCCAACAGGCCAGCAAAGCAAAGCTGATTATCAACACCAAGTACTCATTGACAAAATCAAAGACATAGACCCCACTGCCAAAGTATGGTACTATCCCTTGCTTGTCGGAGTTGCAGGCACCATATACAACAGTACCACCATGAATCTGCAAGCCCTCGGTATCAAAGGGCAAGCTCTAAAGCAATGCATTTCAGAAGTACATACTGCAGCAGTTAAGTCCTTACACAGCATATACACAACAAAAAGAAAACTGGAAAAGCCCAAAGAGCCTCAATGGCACAGGAGGAACTACAAGAAAGTAAGCTAACAAAGGCGGGTGGGCGGAAGCCCACCCACGGATGTAACTATCCTATGGTAGGCTGGCCCAGTGTAATCCTTACACCAATGGGCCCCTCCCTTAATCTTACGCGGGAGGGCACCTCACGCCCCTCCTTGCGTAGCTCTCTCTCTCTCTCTCTCTACCTACTTATTGCTATGGCTATCATGAAATGTAATAATAATACTGTACCTACGCTGTGTGTTGCACATGCTTCGTTCCAAGCTATTCCACAGCTACAGCATGGCCTCCCGACCCCATTCACTTTAAACCACCTCCCTTGCCTGCCATGTCTCATAGCTTCCAATTACGTATTGCATCAGCCAGAAATCTACAGCCAGGTCCCGCCACACCAAACACCACACAATAAAACCCCCTTGCAATCTGACACAACGTTTGAAACAGTCCCTGCAATAGAAATAGATACGTCTGACTCAACGTCTAACATGTCAACTCCCAGCTGAGAAAAACAAGAAGAGCTATGCGTTGCTAGTTGTGCTACTGCAGGAGGCAGAACCTCGGCTGTCACTACTCCCAGCTATGAAGTAAAAGAGTGGCCTGTGAATCTCAGGTTTAGGGTTTAGGGTTTAGGGTTTAGGACCTAAACCCTAAACCTGAGATTCACAGGCCTGCTTGTCAACCTCTTGCTTCCTGGTTCCATAAGCTGCCCATAGTGCCATAGCGGTGAACCCCATGCCACAAAGCACCCCAAGCCTAGGTCAGAGGTATTGTGCTGCTTGGTCTTGAGTGATCTTTTTGCATAGCTGATTTGCATTTTGATTGATTGATTGACCCCAAGCGTAGACCCCGATCTTACACCTCCCTATCCCTCCACCCGAGCGCCTCCACGTTTGATATCCCTTAGAGCCTGTCTCGGCCCCTTCTCACAACCCACCTTCAGATACTGCTCTCAACATCTATTCAAACATCGGTGGTATGTACCACCTCTCATCTTCTCCTCCCTCTCCCTCTCATCCCACACTTCTAGTGCTGCTGCTGGTACTCACCTGCCATGGCCATGCTGCAATTCTACCTCTCTCGCCATAGTCCCTCCCCCCCTACACTGAGCCCTGTATGCTCCCTACGCCTCTTCTCCCGGCTCTGGCACCCCCACCCCCTGCATCACCTTCACATACTGGCCTCCACCGTTTCTCAATTGTTTATGGTAGGTGCACCTCTCATCCATACACCCCCCCCCCTGCTCCCCCCTGCTGTCCGCCTCTACTAAACTTCTACAGAACCTCAATCAGTCAGCAGGTTGTGGTTTGCGGTTCATAGATCTGCCCCTGTGTGGCCACATCCCTCACACACCCACACGTGAGTGCGGTACTGGTTGACCTCGTCATGGTGGTTGTGGTAGATGCTGATGGAATAACAACCAGGGGGGTGCTGGTGGTCTGCCACAATACTGCACATGTAAACAGTCCACACAGATAAGAAATCACCGGGCCGATATAAAGACGTAGCGTGCAAGGAGGGCTTTCGGGCTCAGGATTTCCCAGTGTAAGCCCCAGGGGGGCATTGGTGGTCTGCCACAGCTACTGCACATGTCAGCAGCCACACAGATAAGATGTCACCACAATAATATGGAAGACAAAGCTTGCAAGATGGCTTCTGGGCTCAGAATTTCAGTAAGGGATTTTCCGGCTGATCATTGTGGGGAGTAGGGCTGGTGACAGGCTGATGGATAACCACGAGCCGTGGGCCATTGGGCCGGTGGCACAGTATTGCAAATGCGAACAGTCCACAAAGAAAACGACCATTGATTAGGCAGCACAAAAAGTATACTGATGCAGGAAGATAAAGAGGGCATGCATGACATAAAGATGTGTGGGGAAACATGCAATATTGCCACAGCCCTTTCCCGCCCCAAGCCCCATACAGCTGCACCTCCTACCTCTTGTTGATGTGGTTCATGACTGCCTGGAAGCGTGGGCCATGGTCTCCATCGTCTCTCACTCTTGCTAGGAACAGGTGTGCATGTATCATCTCATGGAGCAGTGTGTCCTTCAAGTCCCTTAGGGGCCGGTATTTCAAAAGAGGCTCTGACAGCTTGATGATGCAACCACCAGCACGACTGTATTGACATGTGCCTGCACACCTGTCAGCAGGGGGGGGGCATAGAGGATTAAATAAGAATATGATTTCGGGGAACAGAGAGATTTTTTTAGAAAGGAGATGGAGATGGAGAAGGCCATTTCCTTATGAAGGTTGAGGCAGGGGAGGCATATGGAGCTGAGTAAGAGAAAAGGGAGAGGAAATGACAGGCGCGAGCAGTGTTGTAGGACAGGCTGCTGGTATGGAGGTTGGTCAAGTACAAACACCCACATATATCGAATCTCAATATTTGTGATGAAATCAGAGCACTTTGCATTGGCATGTGGCTGACAATCTGGAAAAGGCCGGAGAGAGGGGCATGTGAGTTGGTGGGAAGCAGTCAGGGAACTGGGGACCATGGGTAGAGTTCATGGCAGAGGCATGACATACAGGAGTAGCTGCTTGAATTGACTAGGGAATAGCAACACGAAAAGTTTTAACTGTCCTTATATGGGATGTTAACGAGGAAAAGGCGTAGCGCGCCTCCCCTTAGGTGGGAGAAGTGTGTGCTTAATGATCTTGGAGTTGTAGGTGTCCCTGAGGAGGATTGGGGGGGGGGGAATGTCAGCTCAAGTGTGTTTGTAGGAAGATGCTCTGGGAAATTAGTCATCCAGGGCAAGAAAGCAGACCTCTAAGGGCTTCCAGGAGGAGGGGGCAGCAAGCTGCAGTGCAATATGCAGAGCGCTACTCATTACTTTGTCCAGAACCAGCAGCAGCTGAAGCAGAGGTCAGCCTGTTTTGGTGGGAGCTCCCACAGCATTTTGCTCAGTCCAGAGGGATCTCCTCTACCCATGGCTCCGTCAATGTAGGCTCCAGTCTTAACAGCCCTCTTGGTGTGCACGCCGTTGCATCTGGCTTCAACTCTATGTTGGAGTGCTTTTGTGGCCTAAGTGGTTCACCTGTATGAGGGGTATCCATGTGGTTGGCCGGCATGATGGGGTTGGGGTTGCGTGACTCCAGTTCATCAGGGGCCGTGTGCTGCTTGGTCTTGAGCTGGCATAGCTGGTTTTGCGTTTTGATTGATTAATTGATTGAACACGAAAAGGCAGGGGCGATGGAGAATGAAAAGAAAGGATGGCTATTTTCCATTTGTTTGGGGTAATCACAGGTTGCTGCATAGCAAACAAAGGCTTTTCATTGGAGACCATAAACCACAGTGTATCCTATATGGTTGCATCCAGTTTCTGCAGTGCGCGTAGCCAACAAGTTATGTATTGCTTTACCTGTGCCACTTGCAGTCCCAAATGTCCGAAAAGGCTTGGCATCAGCAAGCCAAATAAGATCAGCTATTAAGCAATCCAGCTTGGCCAGTACTGTAAGCGCTGGCAGAGAAGCTAGCAGCAGTGCATGGTAATGTGCATAGCACACAGGAGTACGTAGCAGCTCGACAGGCGGAAAGCAACTACACCCCCATGGTGGATCAAGTGAAGGCTTTGGCGAAGCAGCCAATTGAAGCTAGTATAGCAGCGACGAAGTTGGCCATGGGGTTAAGCTAAATTACATCCCATACGACAAGTGTCGTTCCCTGGCCGACTTTGACGGCAGCTCTCGGTGGCCAATACCTGTCACTGCCAGTACAGAACGTGCACCCGAGGACACGACCATATGGTGCAAGGCACTTGCTGCCTGAACGCACATGCCTTGTAAACGTCTCCGTATTATTGAAACGTTACGGAAATGTAACATTGGATTGCATGCTGCTCTGTAACTTTCTCACCGGGCAGATAGTGAGGCTGGACTTTGACATCAGGGCAGTCTGGAGGCAGTCCTCATCAATGGTAGTTCAAGCATCGCCTTGTCTCAATGCAGTACGGTAAAATATGATGTGACTATCGAAGGATACGAAGCACAAACACACAGTTTGTTTTGCACTGAGCTGTAGCATCAGCGAACGCCCAGGGACCTGTTCAAGTGAATTTTGCGCAAGTGGTCTGCTTGTTTCACCGGTGGCATCGACCTATAGTGAAGGTGTACAAACACACGTCTGGATCGCCCCCGGAAAGCGCGAAAGGATGAATCTGACACCTCCTGTCCAAGCCATGAACGGGGTACTCAGTAGGCAGCCTTCAGTGATGAGCACACTGAATTTTAAGGCTAAGCCCTTTTATCCAAGTTACGCCAAAGACAAGGTACGCCTAGGGTAATCTGGCTGAAGTCATACTGCAGTGTTTGGGATTGCCCTTTTTTCCTAGTCACTAGCGTCCATGCCCTGTTTACCGTACGCCTCTCATGCAAATCTGCGAGAAATGGCAGTGGATGAGGTAGCCTAAGTAACTATCTTATGTCATTGATCTCTGACATCGCGTCTGATTGCAGTCTCTGCAACTCCAGGCTAGTTGCAACTCCAAGCCTGCAGCTCATCATCCGTCACCTTCTATGAAGCATCCTGATCAGTCAGAGGACTGCTTCAGCGAACCATGCTCCACGAGGGTTTCCAGCGCCAGGACTTCAAGCACGAGCGCGAGCAGCACGGATTGCCCCTTGACCCCAGGGGGGGCAACACCTGGCCTCAGACTGTCCATCATGAGCGAGAAGGTACGCTCCTAAAGCCTGCAAAGCTACCTAACATGCTGTGGGCTTTTTATGACAATATACATCAGCTTTGATAGCCCTAGCCATTAGTGATTTTCTGGGTGTACACATCTGTCTTTTGATTTGAGCTGAAGACTCTGGCTCGTTGTGCATGCAGGTGTCAGACTCTGATGATGGGAACACAAACACCACCCTTAGGTCCACCTCACCTATCCAATTACACCTGGACCCCCACCACCCATGTACTGTATTGTACTGTTTAGACTTCCCAGCATTAAGTGCTGCAAGTCCTGTCACCAAGGTGCTACCAGATGTCCACTGGTACTTGGCAACACATGCCCATGTGGTGTGCAAGAGACCTGGTTCTGCCTTGCTTAACCTTCCCAGCCCAGTTTGCCGCACTTCTCAAGCAGTCCTGGATGCCAAGCTTGCCAGGCAAGCCAAGCTTCAGGTGGGTGCTGCTGCAGAAGACACAGCTATCAGGCATATGGGTCTATGATACCACATGTCAGCATATCATGGCAATCTAAAAGGATTCACGTTTTAGTGAGTCCCACCCCTGGATGCAGATGCTTGTGGACATCGCCTCATAAGTACCCAGTAAGAGGCTGTCTGCCTGCAGACTTTACAAATTTCCATCCTTTTCTGTGCAGGCTGAGAAGGCTTCTGCAACGACAGCTGTGGTCATCGCTGGTCCCGTGGCTTCGCCTGTTGCTGAGGAGCCAGCTCTGAACTCCTCCATCCAAGCGTTAGACAACCTAATGATGAGCCCCAACCCTACTCAGCACAAGTCTGCACTGAGCCCAAAGAAGCAAGTCCAGGTCCCAAACTTCTCCTGCCAAGAGGAGCTGATCGCAACAGCCTTGAGGTCCACCGCACCTATCCCTACCTATCCACCCCGGAAAACTCAGCCACATCGCATAGGGAAGATGGAAGCAAAGGCCATTAAAGCAGCCAATGCTGCTGCTCAGAAGCCGTGGAGCAGCCCTCGTGCTACTGTACCCCACCTTGCGCACCAGGTAGCAGCGGCAGCTTCCTCTACTGCAGTCTCAGCCCCTGCAGCTCAGCCCTCAGGCACCCCAAGGGTTGTCTCTTCTTCCTCCAAGGCCCCCTTCCCCACCGATCACCTACCACCTGTAGGCAGTGATGCTTACTATTTGATGGTAGTGATGAGGCACAAAAAGAAAAGGGAGGCAGCTCGCCAAGCAGCACAAGCAGATGCAGCTGCTGACGCCACAAAGGACATGACCAGTGACGATGGTGCAGATACCCCAGCACCACCCATGGCTGACCTGCATTCTGTTGCAGCACCGGCAAACAGCAGCAGCGTCAGCAGCAGTAGCACCAGCAGCAGCAAGCCCAACACCGCTTCAGCATCAAAATGGGAGCTGACACCTGAGATGGAACAGGAGCTGCTTCAGAGCAGCACCGTGTGTCCTCCTCACCACCCCCGCAAAGGCTACAGCAGTGGCATGGGTCGCCTAAAGGCCAAAGCGGCAACGGCAGCAGAAGCCAAGGTTGCCAACATTGCTGCTGCGGCACGGAAGCCTTGGAGCTCACCTGCAGGGACTGCTGGGCACCTGAGGAATGCCGTCAGTGCTGCTCCTGCAACTTCTCCAACATCTCATCCACCTGAGCCTGGTCCAGCCTTGCTCAACCTTCCCAGCCCAGTTTGCCGCACTTCTCAATCAGTCCTGGATGCCAAGCTTGCCAGGAATATCCAGATTCTGGTGAGTGTTACTGCAGAAGACGCAGCTATGGGCAGGCATATATATCTCTTTACTTCACACATTTGTTAGCATATCATGTATCAATGACAATTTGAGAGGGTGCACCTCTTACTGAACCCCATTTCTGGATGAGGATGCTTGTATAATCAGCCTGTTCTGTACCCAGAGAAAGGATGTTTGCCTGCAGACTTTACAAGCCTTCATTCTTTTTGTGCAGGCTGAGAAAACCTCTGCAACAACAGTCGCGGTCGTTGCTGGGCCTGTGGCTTCTCCTGTTGATGAGCAGCCAGCTCTGAACTCCTCCATCCAAGTGCTATACAGCCAAGTGAAGAGTTCCAACCCTACTCACAAACCTCCACCAAGTCCAAAGAAGCAAGTCCAGGTCCCAAATATCTCCTGCCAAGAGGAGCTGATCTCAGCAGCCCTAAGGTCCACCTCACCTATCCCCACCTACTCCCCTCGGAAGGCTCAGCCACATCGCATAGGGAAGCTGGAAGCAAACGCCATTAAAGCAGCCAACGCTGCTGCTCAGCAGCCATGGAGCAGCCCTCGTGCTACCGCATTGCACCTTAGCTACCAGGCAGCAGCCGCAGCTTCCGCTACTGCAGTCTCAGCCCCTGCAGCTCAGCCCTCAGGCACCCCAAGGGTTGTCTCTTCTTCCTCCAAGGCCCCCTTCCCCACCGATCACCTACCACCTGTAGGCAGTGATGCTTACTATTTGATGGTAGTGATGAGGCACAAAAAGAAAAGGGAGGCAGCTCGCCAAGCAGCACAAGCAGATGCAGCTGCTGACGCCACAAAGGACATGACCAGTGACGATGGTGCAGATACCCCAGCACCACCCATGGCTGACCTGCACCCTCTAGCAACACTGGCAAACAGCAGCAGCAGCGTCATCAGCAGCAGCATCAGCAGCAAGTCCAATACAGCATCAAAATGGGAGCTAACACCAGAAATGGAACAGGAGCTGCTTCAGAGCAGCACCGCATGCCCTCCTCACAGCCCTCGCAAAGGCTACAGCAGTGGCATGGGTCGCCTAAAGGCCAAAGCTGCAACGGCAGCAGCAGCCAAGTTTGCCAACATTGCTGCTGCGGCACAGAAGCCTTGGAGCTCACCTGCAGGGACTGCTGGGCACCTGAGGATTGCCATAAGTTCTTCTCCTGCCTCTGATCCGTCTGAGCCTGCAACCAGCACTGCTCCTTGGGTGCTGCCTTCCCCTGGTGTGAGGAGTGCTGCAGCTGCTGCATCTCCCCTTGCTGCTAAGGGTACAGCGGATTGGTGCAAGCAGGCCCTTGCAGAGCAGAGAAGAAAGCAGGGCTTGCTGATTGCATCACAAGCAGCACTTGCAGCAGCACTGGTACCAGATGAAGCACCCATGCTTGCCAATTCACCTTGTTCACCACATCATGCCACCTCTAGGCGGGGACAGGACGAAGCACGCGCACAGCACATGGTGATGGTGGCTTCTGCTAGCAGCGGTGTTGCTAGTCACCCCATCATGGGGGTGGATGACGAAGGTAGCGTGGAAAGGCCCAAGAAGGGTGCAGCTCTTCTGTGGAGGGTGGTTAAGGCTGTGGTTTGCAGCTGGTGGTGATGTTACTGCTGCTTGGTTTGTCCCTAGGGTAGCTAACGCCAGTGCACATGAGCCGATGCCGGGAGGCGGCGGTTAGTAATGTTGACGCCACCCGCTGAGTCTGCGCGGGTGGTAGGGGGAAACATGCGCACAGGCAGCCGTGTTGGACGCGGCTATAAATTAACTTTTAGTCTACCACACGCTCTATAAGGTTTTCATACACCACATGCCGGCTTCCCTCCTGGGGCAGGTGGTGGTTGGGGTGGTGGTGGTCTGACCTAGGGACATTAGCAGCAGCAGTGATGTTTGCTTGGGTGTGTTCACAGCAAGTCAGTGAAGTGCTCAGCTTGTGTTTGTGAGTCACTGAATGATCACATGATCATAAGTCACGGCAATGACAAAGCGGCTGTACAGGCACTTAAAGGAAGATGTTAGAGCATCTGGGCGTGAAAAGAAGCAGTACAGATGATGCGGGGAACAGATTGAAGTGTGACATGCGTATGTAGCAGCTGGCAGCTGTGGTTATAGCCCCCGTGTTTGTGCTGTCTTTGCTGAGGTATAATGTGCTGGTTCAATGTTCTTGAGTCGTGGCCAGTTGTTCTGATGTGCTGGACCCTGTAGTTTGGATGATCCCATGGTGGCAGTAGGCAATGAGTTTGGCTCCGGGTTGTATTGCATGTTATGGGGCTGGGTTGTCCAAGAGAGGACTGAAAGCCAGATCTCATCAGTAGGGGCATCTGATGTGAATATCCTGTGCGGACCTGCGGAAACCTCACCGTCTCTCCTCAGACGGTGAGCTTTGACTAGTGACTTGTGTATTCTGTGAGTTAGTTGTCTCAGTTGAAATTGATGGACATGCCATGTACTCCTTCCATTATCTGTTGGGGGTTGTGGTCAAATTGTGCGTTGAGTTGGTAATTATGGCCCTGAATTATAACTATAATATAAGCTTTCATTGTCGCCAAGAGATGCACTGCTGCCCCCTAGTTGGTAATATGATAAAACTCATCACGGGGCCGAAAAGGCGCCCCGCGCCCGGTGCTGACTCCGGGCCGTGGTAGGCTTAGCCTGGCTATCGACCCCGCCCGCCACTCAGCCATGGTGGGCCCGGCAGACTCCGGCCTCATTTAGTTACTAACGGGCCTTCCGTATCAATTTGTAATAGTGCTTGTACCTCTCACGTTCGGATGAGTGATACCTCGCGCTAGCTGCTGAGGCCCACTGGAAGGTGCAAGTCGGAATGATGAGTGAAGGGCACTCAGAAGTAAGCCGACAAAAGGACAATCATTACATTTACTCCAAGGCAGGAACCGGCAGTACTTTCACAGGGCATTCCAATGAAGCCAAGTCAGAGATCCAGCCCACTCATGAGCAGTGTCAAGACCACTTTAGCTGCCACAGCACGTGTTGCATCCAGACCCAATACCACCGCCAGCTGCGCTGCAACCTCTTCACTGAGGACGGGGTCTGAGAAGTCCCACCTATTGCGACGTCCTCTGCATGCATCTTAGCACACTGCTGTCTAGAAACATTACTGCTGGTGCTGCTGCCCCCTCCTCGTCTGAGATGTTCACTGCTGCTGCCTCTGCTGCTGACCCCACAATCACTACATACTACTTGTAGCTGTGGGCACTCACACATCCATCAGGACCGCCGACGTTGCTGCGGCTGCTGTTTGCAGTGGACCTACTACACAGGCTGCTGCTGCTATTGATCATGGTACATGTTGAACTACTATTGCTGCTGCTGCTTCTTCCCTTGCCAATCTTCCTTCCTCTCCTAGGCCTCTGTGGGCGCATCTTCTTTACTTCCCTCCCCAACAGCACCAAAGCATGCAGCGGAGGCTACAACTAGCGCGCTGCTGCTACTGCTACTCCTACTGCTGCTGCTCACGGTCCTGCAGCTGTGGCTGCCCTTCTCCCCTCCAGCAGCATCTTCTGCCCCTCCACCATTAATTCCCGTGCTCGCACAACCACCAAGGTGCAGTAGCGGCATCTGCTGCTGCTGTGGGAGATCCCGCGCTACTGCTACTGCTGCAGCTGCATCTATCTTCTGCTACAGCAGCTGCCACGGCCAATTGTGCTGCTGCCAACTGCTGCTGCCTGCATGAGAGAAGCAAAAGGAAAGGAACATTGTCAACAGAGTGACAAGGGCGCAAGAGCCCAGTGACAACCATACCAAGCTCCATTAGCATGGATATTGGCCCTTCATGGCAATTGCTTATTCTTTACTTATGCCACATCAATCATGCAATGATGCAGCAGATGTTCTGACAAGTTTAAATCTAAAGGATGCCTTATCATTTTCCCTTTGCCAATGTCGAAGGCCACAACCCAAAATGGAAGTGGTCAGTACATACAAACATGATGCATCCCACGTCTGCACAGTACTGACAGGTATTCTCGTTTTCAAACGACCTGCATACTGTAAACAACCTCCTATCCATGCTTACTGTGCAGGGACGAACCAACATTACACCCCTGCATGACCCCAGGCCAAGTTCCCCCCTCTTCCCCTATTGTCCGAAGGCTATTTGCCCAACCTTTCCAAAAAGCCAACGCCAGAACCAGTTTTAAAACACTACTGCAGATGACCCATTAAGCATGAAAGTGACTGGTATAGAAGAAGGAGTAGAGAGCTACTGCAACACAAGCTCAAATGTCCAATCTGTGAGTTCTGTAAATGTACTATACTCAAACCCTCACCTCCAAAAATACTCACAGGCACACTACCCCATTATTTAAGTCCTCAATCTGGAGGGTTGTACAAGGGTATTCACAGGCATGCTACCTTATTATTGTAAAGCGTTAAAGCTCCAAAGGGTACTCACAGGTATGCTATTCTTAAGCTCTGATTTTGCAGGGTACCACAGGTATGCTACCATAACACCAGTATTCTTAAGCGCTAAAGCTCGAAGTGGTACTCACAGGCATGTCAAGGTAGCTGCGGGCCACCCCAGTGCTGCCGCCTCTCCCAGTTGCTCCTGACTGATCAGCAAGGCTCCAGAACCAGAGAGAGCAACAGCAGCATCTAGCTCCACTGGTTGGGCAGATAGCAGCAGCTGGTAGGAGGCATGCAGGCCCTGGAAGGCAGCTGCTGCTGCAACACTTGCTGCTGTGCTGGTGGTGGGGTCACTGATACTGCTGCTGTTTACAGTGCTGTTGTGAAAGCTGGGTGCCGAGCTGCTGCTGCTGCTGAGGCTGGTGGTGCTGCTGCTACTTCGATTGCCCAAGGCTAAAGTGACAGTTGCCGGTGGGAGGCGATGGTGCTGCTTGTCTGGGTGCCTGAGACAGACATGCAGAAAAACATCATGATAAAGGATCAAGGAGTTGTGCTTTTCATCCGGTGGTGACCTTCTGATGAAGGTAATCCAACGGAGTACGTGGGATAGAAAGCAAGTGACATATATGCAACACACATGCAGCAACGGTGACAGAGCCTGACACTACATGTATATGTTTTTGGGGAAGAAGACTCTGGATGGCAGTGACAGTGCCCACAGGTTCAGGCAGCAGCAAAGTATTTTCGGAGTGCAGTAGGGCTGGTTCCTTACCAAGGCAGTGCGAGTCTCTTATATGTGTCCTTGACGTCACTGGCGGATGCTCCGACCTGAACAACATACAAAGCTGCTGGCTGTTGCCACCCACATCCACCACAGATGTGCCCTGATGGTGATTTTGCGAGCACCCAAATGCAAACCCACCGGGTACATGCCCAGCACAGCTACCACAACCACCACTGCTGCTGCTCCTACCTTCAGCATCAGCAGCCCCTCCTGCTCCTGCTTCTGCCACCCTCCTTCAAGCTGCTGCTGCTGCAGCCGCTGCTGGCATGATCCTATGATCATCTCTGCTACTGCCGCCCCCCAACACCCTCTTCCTCCCCTGTTGCTGCTGCTACCGCATCAGAGTGGCTTGCTAGGTTTTCCCTCCTCCTCTTTGCCCCATTCCTCCCCATGCTGCAGCAGTTGCTTCCCCTTGTTCCGCACCACGTGTTACTCCCCTGCCAGCCAGATCACTGCTTACTTCTCCAGCTGCTGCTACTTCAGCATATTCTCTACCCTCTGCTGCTGCTGCCTCTTGCTCTGCTGCCCCCACACCACCACTACCAGCAGCAGGAACCATGCCAGCTGCTACCATGAACCCACAGCCAGGCCTGACAGAGGGGTTTGGGGTAAGCCTAGGCTTAATACTGTGGCCCTCGCCACAACAGGAGCCAGCACCATCCCCTGCAATAATACTATATGCCGTTAGTGAACCCTATCGGTACCCTCTTTGACCATGTGGCTGCACACCAGGGCAGCGTAGTGCCTAAGGCAGCTGGGTCTAAATGTCCAAGCACACCAGACCACCTGCCACTACCCAGCCTGCCTAATGAGCAGACGATCATCCACAGCGCCTGTTCAAATGTGATTGTGACTATGCCAGTAACAAAACAAACAAACATCCTCCCACACCCTCCACACACCTTTTTGCCAGGAGCTGCTGCCTGCCTTCTTTTGCAACGACTAATGCACTGCAAACCCTCAACGGACTATGGTTGCCTGTAGCTTTGGACACTTGAAGAAAAAGCAATTCAGCAGTCGTCAATACCAGTCACGTACAACACTCCCTCAGCCCACTGCTAGCTCCAATCTCTATGTGTCTGTGAATCTGAAATTGGCAAACCCATCGGCACGCGTGCGGTCTATGATGAGCAGCAGTAGGCAAGACTTTCAGCACTTGACCAAGAGAGGAGGCAACACAGAATACATACTGATGTACGCCATGCCTGAACACAATGATTACCTTGCACTCTCCTCCTCCTGGCTTCCGCTGATGAAGCAGGACTGGAGGGCAGAGCGCGCAGCGACCACACGCACTTTGAACCCTGCCTCCTTCTGCTATAAATGCATTATGGTGCCATGGCACTAAGAAGAGCCACGTGCCAATTTCTTCTCAAAAGAATGATCATGATCTTGTGGATCCCGTCGCGCACTTTTTTGTATTGGCATCCAACCAGCCGTCTGTAGATGATCTCATATTTATAGTTATAAGTAGATTTACGTCAAACTGTTCCCAGAGCTGACGGAAAACAAGACAGAACCCGTAAATGCCAGTGACTCTTTTATAGATAGTTGTCCCGAATGCCCTATCTGCACCAGCAGGATGACCCTGCCTGTTTCCAGTCGCACAAGTACCCAATGGCCTGCCAACACTTATCACTAAATGAATTTGCAGACTAGCTATTTAAACGGACTTGCAAAATGAATACAGGTGCTGATTCACCATTTAGGCATCCATAGCAATGAACAAGGAATGCCTAAAAAATGCCCTAGTAACATAGCTGGAAGGCTCCCTTCAACGGTGCCCTTCCCTTCCGGTGACTTCTCATTACGGTTGTTAGGCGGACAGCCTTCAAAGTGCTTGGAGGCAAGCACACGTACAGCAAGCGGGCAGCAAAACATAGTGACAGGCAGCAAAGCAGCTGCCGACAGTAGATAACCTCCTGGCATATGGACAATGAACATGTAACACCTCAATCATTACCCAATCTTCCATTGACGTGTAGTACAGCTGCAAATTGGTATGGTACACACACGTTGAAGACATGCAGCCAAGAAGCCCATATCTCTACTGTACTTTCAACCAATACACCTTATGAGGGTTTGGCACCTGCTGAAGGCTTGAGCAGACGGCTCAATACCTAATGCTACATCATCTGCCCACTTCAATTAAAATTCACACCTCAGAACCACTATCATAAAGTACCTGGTCTGCTGATGATGCCACACTTGACATAATAAACAGCGGTCTAGTGACCTACAGCAGAGTAGCAGATCAAAACAACATCACATCTCCCATTTGAACAATGCCCATTTGATAGCACCATCTGGACGCTATTATGACACTCTTCTTATGGTTCTTAGCTACATGAAGCGCATCCAAAGCTGCTCATCAGGAACCTAATTCCGTCCTGCCTGACACTAGACATCAGACCCAGAAACCAATCTACTTTGGGCTTGTCGGTCCACACGCTTGCATAAACCCCTCTCCCCGGCCTGGCACAGACTGCTACAAACTCTTCACCCATAGCATACAAACACAAGGAGCTATTCTATGCCCCAGGAAGTGAACACCCTTTCCGACTTATACCAAGCCCAACTCCTTCCATTCCTTCACCATGCAACTGACAGGTGCATTAGGGCTCAGCTTGGCAGCCCCAGCCAGAGGCACCATCTGCATACCCTCCACCCTCCCCACCAACTCCTGCCTGAGCTGCTTGTACCAAGGGTGTTTCAGCAGCTCAGCAGCAGTCTTACGATCTGCTAGGTGCCACTGTGCAGCCCCTACTAGCACATCCAACCCCTCTTCCCCCAGCCACCCCCCAATAGTCCCCCCCAGGGGCCTAGGGTACTCCCCCAGCACCTCCCTCACATCCCTCCTCTCCAGCGCCCCCAGCCTCTGCTCTGCACTTGCTGAGGGCTTTGACACCACAGCTGACCAAGGAGTGTCCCCAGTTGCCATGTGCACAAAGGTAGCAGCCCAGCTCCACGAGTCTATCCTCACACCATATGAACGCTGCATGGTCAGGGAGCAGTCCAGGCGCAGGATCTCAGGGCCAGCATAGTCTCGTGTGCAAAGCAGGGTAATGGGATCACCGGTCTTCACATCGTCCAGGTACTTGAAGGAGCCCAGGTCAATGAGCTTGGCAGTGTTGCGCTCGCCCACCAGAATGATGTTACCCGGCTTGACGTCTCTGTGTGCATACTTGATCATATGAAGCTCTGCTAAGCCCACCAGCAATTGAAAGCTGATGCGCTGGGCATCTTCCACGCTGACACCATCCTCCTCCTTGTTGAAGGCATTCACCACATACTCTGCTAAGTTGCAAGTCCCCAGCTCAGTCATGAGGGCAGGAACCAGGTCTGAAGTAGTGATAGCAATACCATAGTAGTCAGCAATGTGAAGACATTGCCGCAGCCTGACCTCCTCCCAGACATTCCACTCAAGGTTGAAGTCCAGTGCAGTAGTCTTGGCCTTGGGGATCTTGAACGCTACCTACACATGCCAAGGTGCAACAACAGTTTGAACAAAGCACCCGAGATCACATACATAGCAGAGCATAGCATAATCACACTTGACAAAGTCAATGCAAATTAAATGATCATAAAAATCTCACAGACATGAGCGTCAATTGTCTCTTGGCAGATCATGGAGATTGAATACATGTAGCCAAAGAGAGGAAGTGTGGATGAACACCGGGGTAATGGCCCTGCAGAGATCAAAAATGAAGTATGCAGGGGCACTGCATCTAGCGTACAACCTACTCTGCTGAGCTTGGGGACTCCCGCATGCACCCAACAAGGCTGCTTTATACACAGTGCATTACTGCAAGAGCAACTTGAATCAGCGGATAACATCATGACATTGAGCAAACCATCACATTCATCCTGAAAAACTGCTGGCTATACTCTGGGCATCAGCACCATGGACAGCACAGGCTGTCCTAGGACATCACCCTGTTGCTGGTGCTGATGACCACCTCCTACCTGGCGGGTACTCCCACAAGAAGTGCCAAAGACATCTCCAAAGCTCCCTGAGCCCAGAGCCTTTGCTTGGTATATGTGTTGTACTTTGCCATCATCTTCATGAAACATATATCTGATGTGCTTGTCATCCGAGCACAGCATGATGTCCTTGCCGCTGGTGAGGGCTGCCTTGAGCTGCCTCTGGATCAGAGTGAGTCCTCTTGACTTCTGTTAAGCAACAAAGGGATCCATGCATAACCCTCTTTGATTCCAGTTTCGCAGCAAAGGAACAGCAAAGGGACCAAGATATAGGCCACCTTCATTCTGTTTGATGGCAGAGGTCCAGATACAGTTAAAGTCTAGCCAACTCCCATGATGAACGAAGACAGCGATTGCACATATGAGCAGCACCCTACCAGCAATTCCACCTCTACCCCTCCTCTGAAGATCCCATTCACAGCAAGCATATCGAGTCCTGCATAGCCCCTCCTCAATCGATGTCCTCAAACAGTGTGGCATGCAGATACGAAGAGGGCACATGCCACAAGGCAGGAGTTGCCTCGTTTATACTCTGGATCAGGCAACCTACCTTGACATTTAGGGGCGGCAGAAGTTCAACCCCATCGCCTGCAGGAGGTGCACCAAGCCCTGTACCATAGCTGTCCTGGACTGCTGCTGAGCTGCTGCTGGAATTGCATGCAGAGGTGCCTGGGGTGGTACTTACTGTGTTGCTGGTGCAAGTGGCTGGTAAGGCACCTGCTGCTGCTGCTGCTGCTGAAGACGATACAACGTGTACTGATGTTGCAGTGGCTTCAGCTGAGGCTGGAGGTGGGGTTTCTGCATCGTAGATGATGCAGACGGTCAGGGTGTGCATACTACTGCTGGTGTAGAACACGGATGGGTCAAGCATGAAGTACTGCAGAGCAGCGGGAAGTGGGCCTTCAGAGGCTTGTGCAACCTTGTGCTTGAAGGCCTGCTGCTCAGGCCGAGCTGGCTAATGGCAAACAGGTGCACAGGCCAGAGGTAATGGATGAAATTATTGAAACACATTGCTGCACATTCCACATGAGCCTCTGCAACCATATTAATACAACCATGTTGAATATCTCTCTGTAGATGAGATACTTGCACAACGGTAGCCACATGGACGATGGCAGCATGCACATGGGCAATAGGGCCAGCGCTCAAGCCCACGGACCAGGACCAAAAACAGTTGTTATACAAAAAGCTATTGCAGAATAATCCCAATTAGTATGTATTGTGCAACAGTGCCATACCTTCGCTGCCTGCTCTAGCCTCAACTTCTTCCTATTCAGTGCTTGCACAGCAGCATGGCCAGGCTGAAGCCAGTCTGGGAGAGAGTATGTAGGCAGGACCAGCTTGCGGCTAGGCACAACATCCACAACCTGTGCATCCCAAATGAAAACATACACAGTGTAAGCAGAATAAGTGTACGCTATGCTGGAAGCTTAGAGAACTTCTGGGAGACAGTAATGAATGCGTTGCTTATCATGTAAACAGCTCCAAGGCTTGCACGACTGCAGTGCACATGTGAGACATAGCTTTGCAGTGGAATTTACACACACAGTTAGCGCAGTGCACATTGCACTTCCCACTTGCAGAAACCCACAGAAAGGGACATTATGCTCTTGCCAAGAAAGCTCCATCCAAGCTAACATGGTGCTCACCTGCCCAATGAGGGCTGCTGCTGCTGCCTGGGCGGGGGCCTCTTCCTGTAACATAATGGATTGCTTAGCCAACATCTACCAATGGGATCTTGGCAGTGGCTTGCTTTTTGTGTGACATTGTGCAAGGGGTATAGGAGGACAGCTGTAGCATATATGCTCACCTGCTTGTTGCGCTTGGGTGTCTCAGCAGTTGCCTTGGCAGCCAAAGGAGGACCTTCCCCCTGCAAGGAAGGGCAGAGAAGGTGGTCGTTAGTGAGGTAATGTTTCATCTTCAAGTCAGGCAATGGGCGCCTTGTTGCATATTAATGCTGCAGCAAGGGGTTGTGCAAAGACAGCGGGGCGCTGCTGCTCAGGAAGCTCACCCTGCGCTTGCGTGTAGGCCCTCTGGCAAAGGAAGGGGTGCTGTTGTGTTCTGAGGGCTTCCATGCAGCAGCCACATCATGGATGGCATTGCAAAGGGCCTCTGGCAGCTGGTCCAGGTCTGGTCCAGGTGCAGGGAAATTGAATGTCATGACCCTCATCTTGTCTGTTTGCAGTTTGGTCTCACCAGGGGGTTATAACCCCTGTACGTTCATCAACAACATGGAGTTTATAGCATGTCAAGTAATGCGTAGTGCCCCAAAGATCCTCTTGACCATAGCAAAGAGCCCTGCAGCCCACTGCATCTCATCTTATAGCATGGTGCTGTCATCAGTATATGAGCCCGAAAAGGATGATAATTGACCAAAACTATGCCAAGAACAGGTCCAAAGCCATGGATTAGGTAGACATATGCATTAACACCTCCAAGCTTTCGACAAGGGAGAAGGCAGCAAGGCCAGATCTCCATTACTGCTGCCAATTGCGGGCTGCAGTTGCTCACCAGTCTGTTTGCTGCTGCTGCCTTGTGTTGGGCATACTTTTCGACATTGCACATGCCATCTGACATCACGCAACAATACTCTTTGGCCTCCAAGACAAGAAGTGGGGATGAGGGTTCCGCTATCTGAGTGAGCACATTGTGGAAAGCCGTGACATAAGCTGCCAGACCACCCTCGGGTGCCTCAGCTACCTCTGGAAGATCCAGGACCTTGAGCAACGCCACACTTGGCAGCTGGAACAGGGTGCGTTTCAGAGGGCAGCCCGTTACGTTCAGCGGCTGCAATACTTCCAGGTCTTTGGGCTGCAGCGTCAACATAGCACTCTGTAGCACCTCCGGGTTGAGAAGGGACATCGCTGCTTCTCAAATGAGGTGCCCTTGACTGTGCGCCAGTTCCTAGCATGCCCAATGAGCAGCTGACTCGTCGCTCCGTGGCCGCAAGTGCTGCTTGCTTGCCAATCAACGGTGAGGAAGCCACGCACGCTACACAGCTTAAGGAGCAGAGCACCATATAGAGTTTTTATACACCCTGGAGAGTACCGCCACACCCACACGATCCTAAAAGACCGAAGGAATGGCAGTTAACTGGCGAACTGAAACGATGGCATGGGCTTGCCTGTCAACTGTAAGCTCATGTCCCACGGCCCTGAGCAGCCATAGTATGTGCGATGCGAAACGTAGCTAGTCTCCTTCCTAATCTTAAGTTTTTAGCCAGATGGATACGGCTCCACCATGACTGACATTTTTAAAGTGCGCGTTCGTCACCGGGTGTAACCAGAAGGATTTCAGTGGAAGCTGTCTTGTTGAACTCTGCATGCTGGCCCCAGTACTGTGCGCCGTGCCATAAGTGAAAGGGTCGTAGCCTGCTTGGCGTATGTAATTAAGCCCAGGATGTTCCTTGCATTTCTGGGAGAAATGCGTGTGTGCAGATCTGAAGGTGCTTGGTCAAGATGAGGGGAGCTGGGAGGCTTCATGTCAGATTAAGAGTGCTTGGAGGAAGAGGTTGTGGGATCTTACGCACCCTTGGGAAAGCCAACGGTTAGTGAGGTGTAGAAGGCGCACTAAGCAAGCTATTGATAAGCATGTGGAGCGCTATGTGGTGCCTTTCAGTGGCTGGGAGGATGGTGGTTCACCAGTACCTAGGTGGTGGGAGCCACCTCCAGCCCCTACTAGGGTGGTGCTTGATCCTGCTGCCTCCCCGCCACCCATGTGTGATGGAAGTGGAGCAGGTTTTGGGTTTTAGTGGTGGTGTTTGTTTCCCCTTGGTGTGCACGCCGTTGCATCTAGCCTCAGCTTGTGTGTGGCAAATCCACCATCGGTTGTGTGGCTTCGTGATTGTGATCAGGAGCCTTGTGTTTGTGGCCTAGGTTTGTTTGGCCATTGGCATTGCTGGTCTTGCGTTTTGATTGATTGATTGATTGATGTTCCTTGCATAACTAGCAGCTCTCTTTTTACCTCAATGCATTAGCCATGTATCATAACCACTGCTGAATATGGACAACATAATACTGTGCATGCATAATGCTTCAACTATGCTACTAGCCACTTATCCTATAGAACAGCAACCATGCTCAACGCAAGAACTATCTAAGTGGTCCTACGGCCCAACGTGCAGAAAAGACTGCCAGCAATCAGGGGTCATTCAAGAGGACATCACCATATCCCGTGTCGGAGATTTTTGAGGGTTGAAGAAAACCCTTTGAGCAAACGGGGGCTTCCATCAGTACCGTTGCTGTGTTGCATCAGTACCGTTGCTCAGCTCCTCCGCCTCTTCTATGGCTCCCTCTGGCACCTCATGCTGCCTCAGCAAGCCACGGAAGGCTGCCAGCTGCCTCTCAGCACGCACAGCATATTGCATCTGTCCAATCATCAGGCTGCGTGCCACTGCATCCCAGTAGCTCCAACCATACCAAGCCACAAGCTCCACTCCTGCAGCATGCACAACAGAAGCCCCACTTGCGATAGGATTCTTTTGCAACACTTTCACTGTTCAGCTTCAATCCTTTGAGTCCAAGACACAGCAAAAGTACCAAGCTTGCTCCGCTTTTGCCAAAGCCGATGAAGTATGAGTTCTCTGTTGACAAAGTCCTAAGAGCGCTCAAAATTCTCTGGACCCCTCATACCCATCAATCTCTATATACCCATTACTGTTTTGAATATATCAACCAGGTGCTACTGAGTGAATCAAACACTTGCTGCCTAGCTGCCTAAGATGGCAGCACTCCATCAACATGCAGGGCCACCGATATAGTGCTTGATGCAGAGTAGCAGGTCTGTTGGCATATGCCAGCAATATCTATATGCGAACGCATTCTGCTACTGCCAGCATTATGCAATTGCGTTACCAGTGATTCATCAAGCAAAATGCCCACCAAAATGGCCAAGAGTAATCAGGGATTTGGCATGGCCCAGACCTTAGGAGTCTGAAGGGCTTCTGTTCCAGTTTCCCTTGCTCAAATATGTGTATCTTCGTTCCACTGGGCCCCAGTGCAATAAGCCTACATGATAGCTGCAGGGGCATCAAGCAGCTGCCGCAGTAACCCCATAGGCTGCCCCTGCTACATCTGCCCCAGCATCATTTCAATTGCTTTCATCACAACTACGATCACCATACCCTGCTACCCTTTCCCCATGTCACCAGCATTGTACATTTTCAGCAGAATCCTCTCGAGTGAAAACTGGAAACTCTGCTCTTGTTGCTTCTGCTGCTGGCACAGAAGGTCCAGGGCCTCCGGCTCCATCGCCTCCATCATCCCCAAGCCACTGGAAGTTCAAGTGACCCTTTGCTGCTTCCACCTGCCATCTCCCTCCCCCTGCCTCACTCCTTCCTGCAGGGGCAGGCTTGCCCCCTGCCCTCTCTGCAAAAAATATGCCCCCTGTGCCCACCCTTCAACCCCTCTCTCTTTTACCTTTCCCCTCCCCCCTGCGTCCTTTAACATGCGCCCTCTCTCAACCCCCCTCACCTCTGTCAATTTCCTTTGTGGCATACAACACCACCACAGGCCGCTTCAATGTTCTGCTCCACTCACACTCCGCCTCCACATTGAACCCTCTCTCCGGCTCGCTCTCATAGTCACAGGGCCTCATGGAATCTCTCCCCCAGCAGCAATTCATGAAGCGTGCAATGTTCCCCTGCTGCTGTGCGTCTATCACCAGCCCCCGCCACTGCTTGCTCATAGAGGCTGCTGGGCAAGCGGCCTTGAGCTCCTGCTTTGTTATCCCATAGGCATAGCTCTACAAACAGCAAACAAATTGTGAAAAGATGATTAGTAAGCAGCGGGGTGGAGTGGGCTCACATTCACTGCAGTTTTGGGCACGGGGTTGCCCAACTCGTAGTATCTGTTGGGAGGCATCTTCTGTCGCTGGCACCCGTCTACTTCTGCTGTTGCTCTCTTTTATGCCTGGAGGGTATTGCCTCTTCTCTGTTGTTTTCCCATGCCAGTTATGCTATCTGAAGTGTGTGATGGCATCTGCTTGCTTGCATGCCAATGACAACAGATACCGGTTGACTGCATCTTTTCCTGCTTTTTCCCTCAATGTTGCCTAGGTACATCAAAGCCATGCAAGCAAGCAAATAACTCTTGACCTTACAATACCGCAGAGGTTTCAAGGTGGCACCCCACCCTTCCTGAGGACCCTAAACCCTTACCCCTTACCTTAGAGATCTGGAAAGACATCCCTGAAGGGCCCTAGGTGCTAGTGTGCTACCGCTGTTCTGGTGGTGGTTGCCTTCCTACTCCCCAAAAATGATTGGCATAGTAGTGATACGGGTCTCAACGTGACCAGGTACATGTTGGGGTACTGGAGTATATTCCAATCATAAATAATCACACATCTGCTTCTATCATTTATTAATTTGCTTGTATTACTCATTTTCATTCAGTGCCAGGGCCACCCAGCCAGTGACAGCTTGCAGGACGTATCCTCAGTGCTAGATCCTTCCCTTGAGAGTGCGTGATCTTGGCGGCATGGCATGCCCCACTACCAGCTACAGTCTTCACCCTAATACAAGCATTTTCCACTCATTGGAAACTCGCCTACATTAAGGATGGACCAGGCATTACAGCGCTCAAGAGCATGACAACATAGTCTCCCCACTACCCCAGGATTACTATTGTGACATTTTGTGATATGCATAGAACATTGCCATGGGCCCCGCATCTCAAGCTGTTACCAACGAGGCGGAACAATACATGGGTTGTCTTTGGTACGCAACCAGAAATAACCACGGCATGAACCCCAGGGTTATCCACTGCCCATGTGCACCTGTGGTTCTGGTCCCATCCTGCACTCCAGCTGCACCTTGCCAACATATGCCCCTATGGCCTCTCCAGCAGAAATCTTCTCCTTGGCTATCAGGGTCCTGGCGGGCTCATCAGGGGCCGTGCACTGCCTGCAAACACAAAAAAGCAGCAGAATTGATGTAGGGTTTAGTAATGGCCTAAACCCTGAGTGAAAATGAACCCTTGTACTGGTTCATCAGGGGCGGTGCACCGCCTGCAATAGAGCGGCATAGTGAGTTTAGCGTTTAGTAGTAGCCTTAACCCCCATGGCCCTAGAGTACACAGCAGTTTACCTGGGTCTCCAAGACAAGTTTCCGATATGACCACCTGAAAGTGAAAGAAGTGTCTTTCCAACTAGGACCGATGGTTATGCATTTTCAGCCGAGCAAGTGTCAGAAACGTGGACCCTAGTTCAGTTTAGGGTTTAGGAGGTTTAGGGCTATAATCCCTAAACCCTAAACCTAAGCACTGCCGGCTGGTGTTTGCATGCAAGCAAGCAACCCTGTCCAGGCAGTCCCACTCAAATAAATGGAAAGTGGTCCCTGTAATGGTGCAGCATAGATGGCTGATACCATAATGCATTGCACCAAATGGTTTCCATTCATAGAGAACAGCCATGTGTATGAGTACGGTAATAATCCTTCTTAAGACCTTCTTAAGAGCCCCAGCTGTATCTGCCATCCATGCCAAACAGCAGCTTTGAGCCTCCATGGACAGAAGGTGCTGCTCATGCACTGACTTGAGGGGGCTGAATATGTCCTTTTGAGTCCTGCATTACCCCCTGTCCAATACATGCCTGCATGATTGTACTTCCTAACGCAAGCCTGCATACAGCGCTATGCTGACACGTTTGCATATGCCCCCAAACACAAGCCATCTTAAGCTAAACCGTGAGGTGGGTCAACTCCAGGGCTCTTCTCTGCGGATGAGTGAACAGTTAGGTCTTCAGATTCTGCTTACGCCCAAGCAATCCCAAGATCCGCTGCTCCCCTTACCTCACAGCATGGTGCATGTCCATCACTTCTGCTACCGCTACCTTGGGGAGTTGACCAGAAGCTGCCAGCTGCTCAACAGCTTCTGCACAAACAAGAGCAGTAGAGGCTTTGTAACCTTATTTTGTAATTCAAGATATGCCATAGCAAATATGCCCTAGGCCCCACACTTCAAGCTGTTACAAAACAGCAATGTGGACCAATGTACAGTTTGTCTTAGGTAGTCGTTTAACTGTCTTGATTGCAAGTTCTTAGTAAGGCCCGGGTTGATATATTAGCTTTGTTCTGGTTCCAGGTTATGAAGCAACCACATTCAGATAAGCACCTTAGCGTGTGCTAGGGGTCGAGACATCTTGCCCTGCCAGCAAAACCCAGTCACAAATTCTCAAAAGCGCAAACATTCAAAAGCGCAGTGTGACAGCCACATGCACCAGGCAACGCTTGAACCTGCTTACAGTCTCCATTAGCCTGCTGAGCACATAAGTAGCAGTAGAAGGAGCAGCAGAAGGAGCAGGAGCAGGTCCAGGAAAGGGAGTTGGAACAGCAGGAGCAGGAAGAGCAGAATCCACTGAGGCAGAAGAAAAGCAGGAAAGGAAGGCACGTTGACCATGGTGTGTCACGGACAGGATAGCGCAGGAAATTGTATCAATGCCGGGCCATTCAATGTCAAACACAGAGTGGGACAGGCAGACAGTCATACAGGCATACCAGAGTATTCCGGGAAAGGCCAAGTGCGGCTGAAAACACATCATCCCTGCTCAGTGTCAGACATAAATGATTCTCTATAGGCAGCAGGAACAGCACCAGGAACAGCCGAGCCAGCAGCAGGAGCAGCAGAAACAGCAGCAGGAGCAGCAGAAACAGCAGCAGGAACAGCAGAAACAGCAGCAGGAACAGCAGACACAGCAGCAGGAACAGCAGAAACAGCAGCAGGAACAGCAGCAGGAACAGCCAACACAGCAGCAGGAGCAGCAGAAACAGCAGCAGGAACAGCAGAAACAGCAGCAGGAGCAGCAGAAACAGCAGCTGGAGCAGCAGAAACAGCAGCTGGAGCAGCAGAAACAGCAGCTGGAGCAGCAGAAACAGCAGCAGGAGCAGCAGCAGGAGCAGCAGGAACAGCAGCAGTAACAGCCAACACAGCAGCAGGAGCAGCAGAAACAGCAGAAACAGCAGCAGGAACAGCCGAAACAGCAGCAGGAACAGCCGAGACAGCAGCAGGAGCAGCAGAAACAGCAGCTGGAGCAGCAGAAACAGCAGCTGGAGCAGCAGAAACAGCAGCTGGAGCAGCAGAAACAGCAGCTGGAGCAGCAGCAGGAGCAGCAGCAGGAGCAGCAGGAACAGCAGCAGTAACAGCCAACACAGCAGCAGGAGCAGCAGAAACAGCAGCAGAAGCAGCAGAACAGCAGGAACAGCAGCTGGAGCAGCAGAAACAGCAGCTGGAGCAGCAGAAACAGCAGCAGGAACAGCAGCAGGAAAAGCCAACACAGCAGCAGGAGCAGCAGAAACAGCAGCTGGAGCAGCAGAAACAGCAGCTGGAGCAGCAGAAACAGCAGCAGGAGCAGCAGCAGGAGCAGCAGGAACAGCAGCAGTAACAGCCAACACAGCAGCAGGAGCAGCAGAAACAGCAGCAGAAACAGCAGAAACAGCAGCAGGAACAGCCGAAACAGCAGCAGGAACAGCCGAGACAGCAGCAGGAGCAGCAGAAACAGCAGCTGGAGCAGCAGAAACAGCAGCTGGAGCAGCAGCAGGAGCAGCTGGAGCAGCAGAAACAGCAGCAGGAGCAGCAGCAGGAGCAGCAGGAACAGCAGCAGTAACAGCCAACACAGCAGCAGGAGCAGCAGCAACAGCAGCAGAAGCAGCAGCAGAAGCAGCAGAAACAGCAGCAGGAGCAGCAGAAACAGCAGCTGGAGCAGCAGAAACAGCAGCTGGAGCAGCAGAAACAGCAGCTGGAGCAGCAGAAACAGCAGCAGGAGCAGCAGGAACAGCAGCAGGAAAAGCCAACACAGCAGCAGGAGCAGCAGAAACAGCAGCAGGAGCAGCAGAAACAGCAGCAGCCACAATGTCGGTCGCTAGGTATCCCTGTCCTGTTACGAGCTCAACCTTTGACCCCCTAGTATCCACTCTCCACCTCCTCCCCACCCACCTGATGCCCCCTTCCTTGCTCCGCATTGATCCATCGCCCGCAGCAACACCCCCGGCACATCACTCCAATCACATTCAGTAGTCAGTTGAAACCCAGATGCAGTCGCCCACTCCTCCACCTCTTGCTCACTCATCTCTCTGAAAGCAGCACCGCCGTTCCCAAGCCTCCGTTTCCGCTGCTGCTGCTGCTGCTGTAACTGCTGCTGCACCTTGTCCTGCTGCTTCTGCACTGCAGCATCACGCTCTAGGTTTCTGCGCCCTCCTGCTGTTGCTGATGCTGCGATTAAACCCTGGCGCCACTCTTGCACCACCTCACCCTCCTCTGCATATTCTGGTTCTTCGTCCTTCTTGATAGGAACCATAGCACTATAGGAAGACCTCGCCCTGCCAGCAGCAGGTGCGGCGGTAAAAATACCACCACCAGCAGCAGCAGCAGCAGCAGCAGCAATAGATGCAGGGATATACCCAGATCCTGCTGAACTGCACTTCCTATCCCGAGCTGCCGGTGCTACTGCTGCTGCTGCACTGCACTTCATCTCTCGAGCTGATGCTGCTGCTCCAGCAGATGGATCAGACTTCAGGAGGCCCCGTGTTACGGGCCGAGGTCGCACTGCTGCTGGTGGTACCACAGAGCCACTGAGTCCCACTGCCGCTGCTGCTGCTGCTGGTGCTGTCGGTGCTGTTGCCTGAACCAGCCGTTGCTCCACAGGTTCCCGCTTCACGTAAACCCCTGTTGCTGCTGCTGCTGCTGTTGTTGCCTGGGCTAGCGGCTCTTCTATGGGCTCCTGCTTAATACACACCCTTTTTGCTGCTGGGGGTAGTACCACTGCACCACCTCCCATAGCTGCTCCTGCACCACCACCACCAACTGCTGCTCTTTCTCCTTGGCCTCCCACTCCTCCTACAGCTCCTGCTGCTGCCACTACACATGCTACTGCAGGGACCCCTCCTGCCACCCCAAGTGGTTTAGTATCATCCCCCTGCAAAACCCTACCACCCCCCTGCAAAACCCTACCACCCTCCTGCAAAACCCTACCACCCCCCTGCAAAACCCTACCATCTCCCTGCAAAACCCTACCAGCTCCCACACCCCCAGGAGCAACAGTGAGAGGAGGAGCACCACCGCCCCCCTTCCCCTCCCTGCTGCTGACTAATACCACAGAGCCCACAGATGTGCAGACACTATCTGCACCTCTACGCAGGTTTGCTCCTTTGCCCGGGAACCATCCTGGCGCAGCAGGGTGCCTGGGTACCAGGAAGCACCCTTCACCTTCTTCACCTCTCTGCTCCTGCTGCTGCTGCTGCCCCTTCTGCTCCTGCTGCTGCACATTCTGCTGTTGCTGTTCCTGGCAAACACTCTGTGTTGTCAGGATGCTGCATGCGGCTCCTGAACCCCCAGCACCACCCTCGTCCTCCGTCGGCGTCAAATCAATCACCATAATCTCCAGCGTCTTGGTATATGTGTTAAACCGCAGGACCTTCCTGCTGCGTTTGCGGTTTGTGGGGTTTGATCCCCTGCTGCTGCTGCTGTTGCTGGACTGTCCCAGTGTTGCTGGCAATCCCCTAGCTGCTGCTGCCTCTGCTGCTTGTATTGCTGCTGAGGGGATGTTGCTGCTGATGCACAGCTGCTTGAGCTGCTTGATGCGAATGTGTTGCTCGTGCGCATAATCCGCCTGCTGCATTACCTGCAGTTCGAAAATGGAAAACCTAAAATTAGATTTGAAGCGCACAATACAAACAAGTTGAAAACACAACAAATACATGGCAATTAAAAACAATCAAAACCCACCAAGAACAAATGGAACATGACACCAGCGTGATGGAAAGCTTCACCTGCAGCAGCCACAGCAGCAGTATGCATGAGCTCTATGCGGGGCACCCTGAGGTTCATGCATACATGCCTAAGCCCATTGTTTGTTTCAGGAAGAACAAAAACCTGGGTTCATGGTTGGTCAGGGCTGGTGCATAACTGCCCTGACCATTTTTGGGTGCGTGCCCATTGACATTTTCAATGTCAATCCGGGGCACGCACCCAAAAATGAAAACCTAAACCCTAAACCCCAGACACCCAGTGACTGTGGTGACACATTTTGTTCATTCTGTTTGTGGCCATTCATTCTTTCGTGTATATATGTGTTTTCGTTGCATGTGCTCAAGTGGATCTGATGATGGCCAACAGGCCGAAACGCGTAATCCCATGCACTTGATGTAAGAATTCACGATCGAAAGAAGAATGGCTTTGGCGTCCAACTATAGCTGCTACCTCGAGCAATTTTAACACGATGGAAGGCTTCACCTGCAGCAGCCACAGCAGCAGCATAGTGTCAGTATCAAGGATATCCGCTTTGAGATGAAGCACATCACTACTTCGCGATAATGGTGTTCCTGGTGACTTCTTTCATAGGACTAGATAGCATTGCATCTTACAAACCATAATCTGGGATTTTCACAGCAGGATTTCCACAGGATTTTGACAGCAGGATTTTCAGGATTTTCAGGATTTTGCAGGATTTTCACAGCAGGATTTCCATTTAGAAAGAGTTTCTTACAGCAGCATTTTACCAACAGCTTAACCCAACAGCAATTACAGCAAGGTCGTAATCTGCATATTAGAGCATTGCAATCTTTTAGGGGATTGTGTCCATAATCTGCCTCGTGGGATAAGTACAGACGGTGATCCAATGTAAAGAACGCTGCTGACCAGAGCGAGCTCGTGCTATTCATGAGTGTTACTGGATTGCTGCACTGCCTGAAGCCCCAGGAGCACCTGCAAGCCAGTTTTCAAAAAGAGCGATGACAGCTGGTATGCACAGCAGTATTTGCATAAGGTCCTCGAGTGGTATCTCTTACTGTTTTCATGGAATTTGACGGTCGTACAGTATCCACAGCGGGTCTCCCTTGTTTAGTGAGAGAAAATTGTGCCGAGCAAGGTTGTAGTGTAATTTACCTTCAAAATACATACTAGCACGGCAGAGATTCTCAAAGATACGCTCCAGTTACAGCAATCTTCACACAAAACATTCCACCTGCTGTGTTCCTTGCAAAAACACAGACCTTCTTGTAGCTACTACACAATCAAAACGTCTTAAAAATAGCAGCATGTTTCCACCAGTATGGCAGAAGTTGGCTGCAGTATTCCCCATTGCTACCCCTCTCTATTGCTTGCTCGCTCGCTTGAACTACGACTCCAAGACGCTGCTGGACTTGCTCACCAGAATTTGCTGGCAGCTCCTGAGGCACCTCTTGCCGTAATCCAGCAGCCCTTCTTCTCCAGCCTTCACATCTCTGGTGGTGTACATCACTACCAGCGGTACAGGTAAACCCCCGTTATTAGGGTCTGCCGACAGCTCAACCCTAGCTTCTAAGTTGTTGCGTTCTGTGGCACCATCGATCCATGCAGCGTCCTGGCAGTAGCGCATGCAGTGCCCGCAAGCCTCGGAGACCATAACCAAGGGTTCGCCCGTGTAGCTGTAGTGCTTGAGCATCCACGGGTGTAGGTCATAGGCCCAAAGGTGCATTAAGCTGTCGGCGGGGTGTCTGTGCTTGCTCCGCTCCATCAGGGTGCCCCAGTAGGCCGCCACCGGGCTGCCCTTTTTCAGGTTCTTGGTGTACATGATGGTATAGTTCCCTGGCGACTGCACGTCCCTGTGTAGCTGCACGTTCGTCATGCTGCCTAGCATGACCTTGCGCAGTTGCTCCTCGTTGCATTCTTGCATTGCGTGGCCGCTGAGATCCATGAGAGCAGCCCTGTTCTTGTCCTTCAGCTGCACTTCCACTTGCGTCGTCACCTTGAAACCAAGGGTGCATGCAGCCGATACATCAACAGGCTCCAAGCCCGATGGCACATCAGAGGCCGAGGACTTTCGGGATAGATATAATGGCTGTAGCGCGGCCCGCGGCCGCTTCCCTTCGGGGAAATGGCCCACCTGCCCCAGCCGGCATGTGCGTTTTCGAGTATCCATCTGTTATGCGCATTTGCGCGTGCCCAACAGAATGTAAGACCAATGGCAGATCCCGTCTGGGTGGATGCCCTGGTGTGCACCTGGCAAGTACGCACAGATGTCTGCAGACCTGGGTCGAGAGGCATTTTGAAATTTCGTCACCGGGTGTAACCAGAAGGATCTCAATGACCTGTCTGCTTGAACTTTGCATTCTGGCCTCCATTGACTGTGCCTGCCATGTAAAAGAATCGTAGCCTGCATGGGGCTCATAAAACGTGAACAGGAAAGTAGCCCAATTGCAACGTTGATGGACATCTACGTGACTGTTGGCGAGGTTGTGCGGTGTGTCTCATGCGAGGCGCATTCCCCTTGAGAACTGTAAATAGCGCATAATTGAAGCATACGCTTTCCTGTAGCAGAATTCCTGATTCTCGTTGCTACCGTCCTTGGTTTAGTAGATCAGTTACTGATACTGTCGCTACTGAAAGCCCACATCATCGGCTATCGGATTGCTGTAAACCCAAGCCGTTACATCTACCGTCAACCGCACGTTCGCCTCCACAATGCATTCTGGCATCGTCCTGCGCACTACCGGGCGGGCAACTTCATGGCATGGCCGTGGACGTTCCGCAGCTACCCCAAGAACTCCAGCCTTTGCTGCACGTCATGAGCTTTTTAAACACCGGTCGCGCTTGCTACCACGACCCAACAGCATCACACCCCGAGCTCCCGGCAGTCCGCGCGTCCTCTCCCGCTTCGAGGTGAAACTGGCATCTCGGAAGGTTTCGCGGACCAGAAGGCCTCGCAGGGCAAGCTATAGCTCTCCGGGGCCTCTTGCAGGGACAAATGCCGTGGAGCGGAGCGTGAGCATGCCACTACCTGGCAGGACCCTCTCCCGGCTAGACAGCTTCCCGGTGAGTGTTGTGAGGATTTGCCCCTGGTCCACAGAAATGCCACCGAGGGTCTGTACTCCGAAAAGGCCCTCTGCCACAAGGGCCTCGACCGTGCGGACATGTAATTTCGCTGAAGATATGGGATATGCATAGAACCAGCATGGAATTGTTGCACACTGGTCTGCTGAGGCAATGTCTCTCAGCAACTGGCCTTGTGCATTTGTTTCTGCGCTTGTCATGATATCGTCCCTCTGCCTTTCCGTCACATGCTGTGACCTATTGCATCGTGCTCATACACGCGCAGGTTGTACTAAGTGAATCATCCAGTGAGGGTGACTGGGAGGAAGGCGACCTCCTGCTGCAGGAGCTCCAAGAGGAAGGAGGCCTCATACAGCTACAGGAACTGGACCAGCAACAAAACAACCAGCAGCAGCAGCCTGCACACTCCGAAGCTACAGCCACAGATCACATCCAGGCTTTAGCTGCCTTTGCAAGCAGCACCACAGACTCAGCTGTTGCAGAACCCTCCCTGACCAGCACCACTAGCAGTAGCAGCAGCAGCAATGATGGTGTTGCTGATACCTATGCCATCCCAGCAGAAGCAGTTGCAGTAGATGCTGGACCTGCTACTACCCCTAGCAGCAGCAGCAGCACTGCATTGGTCGCCGCTGCTCCTGCTGCTGCTGTGGCTGCTATAGTTTTGCCGGTGAGTGCTGTAGCTGCTCGTACTCCCTTTGAAGCTGGCGGTACAGGGGCTGCGCTGCCAGCAGATACAGATCCACATACCACCACCGCCACCAGCAGCAGCACGACCAGCAGTAGCAGCAGCAGCACGACCAGCAGCAGGCCTACCCCCACCAGTGCGAACTCTGCCTTTGATGCTGGAAGTAAAGCAGCTCAAGTTGGTGCAGTGCCTGCACTCTCAAGTGCCACTCATCTTACCACTGCTGACCTGGCTGCTACTGCCAGTGCCGGTGTTGCTACTGCTGCTGCTGCTACTACTATGTCCACCATTACCACTGTAGCTCCAACAGCAGCAGCACGTGGTGCAGAAGATTTTGTTGTTAGTGGCAGCAGCAGCAGAGAGGGTGAGAGGCAGACAGAGGGCATCAGGAGACGTCACCTTAACACTACCACCCACACAGCTATTGCTTCTGCTGCTGCTGCTGGTAATGGAGCGAAGGCTGCTGCTGGCGGCAGTAGTGCTGTGCCTTCTGCTGCTGCTGCTGGTACGGTTGTGCCTAAGGATCCAGCCGGACGCAGTAGCAAGCAGCCAACTCACAGGACGCAGCAGCAGCAGAAAGAAGGCAGGAAGCTGCTACGTCCACTGGTGTTCGCTCTGCTGCTGCCTATGGCAGTAGCAATGCTGGCTGCGGTGCCTTACTACAGCCAGCTGCTGGAAAAGGCAGCAGCAGGCATAGCACGCAGCAGTAGCAATGGCAGGTCTCTGACCAGTGGTGGCAGTAGCATGGAGTCTTTCGCTCATGCACTGCGAGCTGTAGCAGCAGCAAAGGCCAGAACAGCAGCAGTAGCAGGGGCAAGAGCTGCAGCAGCAGGGAAAGGGTGGGCAGGAGAATCATCAGCAGCAGCAGAGGCAGGGTATAACAGGGCATGGGATTTCGCTGCTGCAGTGGGTGGTAGCAGTGGCAGTAGCAATAGCGCTCTGAGTGGCAGCAGCAGCACACCCGCTGGTGGCTATGTCACCAGGGCGATGAGAAGCGCGATATCAGCCACAAGAGCATTGCCTTCTGGTTGGGGTTTTACCAGTCGCAGCAGAACAAGCCTGGCTGCTAAGCTTCTGCAAGGCAGTAACAATGCTGCTGCTGGTGGTGGTGGTAGGGCTGCTGGTGTGGGGACATCCGTCAAAACGGCCGCGACCAGCGGCAGCAGTAGTATGGGGGGACTTGGCAGTAGCAGCACCAGCACCACAGGCAAGGGCGGCAGGAGCAGGAAAGGCAGTAGCATGAAGACCGCTGCTACTGCTTTGACCAGTCAACTACTAGCGGAGTCAGCTGCAGCAGGTGGTAGCGTGCATATGTTGACTTTGGTCAAAGAAGGTTTGACCAGTCCATACAAAGGTGCTGACTGGGAGAGGGTTTTGAGGCACATGTCCCAGAGGTTAGAGTGGACTGATGAGCGATTTGTGATGACTGTGGTGACTACAGCACAGCTTCAGGTATGCCATGGGTGGACCAGGCTTAATAAAAACCTAGTCGTTACTTTAGGATTTGTGTTAGGGTTTCCTACCTTTGGATGTAGGTCGGATGGATTGGGCAGATGGGTGAGTAGTGGAGGGGTGGGGTGGGGGGTTCTGGACCCCTAGGGGGGTTGTTAGACGGAATTGAACTTACTTGGAGTGCCAGGTACTTAGCTACCGACATTGGGGGGAACGACAATTAATTTCTAGTGAAAAGAAACATACTTAATGGGGTTCATCACAATTAATGCTTGCGCGTGGGCTTGAGAGCCCTTCTATTCCCAACTCGGTGGGAGGCTCTTAACCCCACTGGGGCAGCGGAGGTTAGTAACCTCAGCCGCTGGACTTCATGTCTAGGCACATGTCGCCACTGTTTCCGGTTGTATACAAAGCCCATCTGTAGTTTGTTCTACCTCTCTACTTTTGTAACAGCCTGAGCTGCAGCGTCTATATCACTTTTGCTATGGCATACCATGAACTGAATGCAACAATGACAGAAGTTACCCTCGGAGGTTGGGTACAGGTAATCAGAAGCAGGGTAGAGTGATGCGACAAGGATAGGCGAGGTCCTGGAAGCGACATGGCAGGGTCTATGCGGACTGAAAGGCCAAAACTGACACAAGTTCCCCTGTGCTCTCATTAATTCTCCTCAGGACCCGGGGTTTAGGTCTTCCCTCCAAGAGAAGATCAACAACCACCCCATCGCCTTGTTCCTAGGAGTCGGCATCACCTCCCCAGAAGAAGTTGAATGGACAAACTCCCTGACTGCTCGTCTTCCCAGTGCATTGTTCTGGGACAGTGCCCCTGAGCTGGTTAAGAGCAGTCGTGTAGATGGTTTTGCTCCTGCTGCTGCTGGCCCTTGGGAGCAGTTGCTGGCGAAGGTGGGGGCGTGGACTAAGGAGGGGAGGGCGGCAGAAGTCATGAACACGCTGCAGGAGCTGTGGGGAAGACATACTTCAGGTAGGGCTGGGGGGCTAAGGACATTAAAGGCTTGATACTGGGTTGGGTTTGGTTGGGTCTTTGAAGCCGGGATGGTAAGGACTGCAGGATCATTTGGAGAGGAGACTAAGGAAGGGAGGGCGGCAGAAGTGATGAACACGCTGCAGGAGCTGTGGGGAAGACATACTTCAGGTAGGGCTGGGGTGGTAAGGGTGAAGGGAGAAAGGAGGGGGATCTAGCACTGTGTGGACTCGGGTTGGTTGGGTTGGGTTTAGGTCGGGCACTAAAGCTGACAGGGAGGTACAGAATGATCATGGCAAGATGACTAAGGAGAGAAGGGCAGCCGCAGTGATCAATACATTGCAGGAGCTGTGGGGAAGACATACTTCAGGTAGGGCTGGGGTGGTAAGGGTGAAGGGAGAAAGGAGGGGGATCTAGCACTGTGTGGACTCGGGTTGGTTGGGTTGGGTTTAGGTCGGGCACTAAAGCTGACAGGGAGGTACAGAATGATCATGGCAAGATGACTAAGGAGAGAAGGGCAGCCGCAGTGATCAATACATTGCAGGAGCTGTGGGGAAGACATACTTCAGGTAGGGCTGCGGCGACACACGGGCTTTGCTTGCCACAGAGCGCAAAAGATGCCTTCCATAGCAAGGAGACCCTCAACCCCTCATAAGGGTGAGGAGGGGTTGCTGCTGCTGCTGCTGCTGGTAGTGCTGGTTCTGCTGCTGCTGGTGTGGGTACTGCTGCTGGTCACTGGGAGTGGGCCGGGAAGGGGGGCATTGAAGCTGGGAGGTTGGGGGGTGAAGGAGCACATGGCAAGGGGGGGAGAGCAGCAGTGATGAACATGATGAACATTTACTGGATGGGGGAGGGTGAGGACTGAGGGGTAGAAGGAAAGGGTATGCGAGAGGAGGAGAAGTTCCATATGTGCTTGCTTTTTGTGGTCCAGACTAGCTGCTCTTGGAGGCCCATGTTGATCAAAACTTAAACCCTAACCCCCTCCAGCTGCCCTTGCCCTATTTTTCTCCCTCTGATCCCTTTGCCCCCGCTGTTCCAGGATTCTGTTCTCTTGATTGGCCTCTCTGCATTCTTATGTCTGTGATTGGTACTGATCTTATAATGAAGTCTAGACTGACCCTCTCCTCTCTTGTGCCCTTAAACCCTTGCATGCAGATGATCTGTTGTACATCTGGCTGGTGGTTTTGAACGAGTATGTCACCACCGTCCCTTCAGTCGCAAACACCACCAAGGGCACAGACTTGGCCAGTTTGCAGTGCATGGTGCAACACTGTGGTCAGAAGATTCTTGACTGTGTCACAGACACGAGGTGCAAGACTGGGTTGGATTGCCTCCAGGGATGCGCTTTCAACGATCAGGTATGTTTACTTGCTTGCTATAGTTTACATGACTGGTGAATGAAGATAAGAGGTAGGCTGGAAGGCCCCTTAGGTGAAATACTTGCTTATGAGATTCTAAAGCAGGTGTTCTTTGGTCTGTGAAGATGCCTCGGGGTAGCAGCTAGAGAGCAATGTCGGCAGAGCCATTTCTTCTTTCTACAGCAATCATTTGCATGTGCGTTTGCACCGGATGTAATCACGTGTATTGGCCTGTTGGCCGTCATCGAAGGTCTGCTGAGCCTTGCAATGTAAAGATATACATACACCGCCAGGGCCACAAAGCAAATGAACAGAATCTTTCATGCCAGTCACCAGGTGCCTGGGGTATCAGGGTTAGGATTATGGTTTCTGAATATACTCAGTATGAAAGCTATAATGCCTGCGTTCTTGCTATCCACCATGGGGCTTCCTCAGTGCCGTATGCAGAGCACTATGGCTGTTTGCCTCTGTTCTTGTCTTGTTTCTGTTTTGGTCCATCTCGCTGCTTTCATGACGATGCAGGGCCTATGGCTTTATTTGCTAGGGCAAGGTTACATGGTTACATCTACGCACACACCATTTGTGGCATACAATTAAGGAAGTAGGCCTACTTAGTTAGTGCTATGGCGTATCATGAAATTTATTATGTATGGTCGTTGTGATGGCACAAGCAGGCCGGTCTTTGCCATTCAATGCTCCTGGCTGTGAAGTGTAAGTGCACATCATCCATTTGGTTTGTTTTGGAGTTGAGCAGTTTGGGATTCACAGCCATAATCCGATTTAGCATAATTCGTTCTGCCACAGCAGTAGCAGCAGCAGCACAGCAGCTCCCCCGTCAGTGATCTCATTGCAAACACTATAGGGCCCTCAGCATTTGCAGGCTTGTGGCCACCTCCATTGCTATTTGTGCATTCCTCTCCTCATGACCTCCCCTAGTATGGCTGCAGGCACTCTGTACTGCCTGCCTGCCTAAACTGTGAACCCTAAACCCTTAATGCAGGTGTGTCAGTAAATTGTTTTGGAGCAGACATGGGGCAGAATGAGCACACAACCATACTGAAAAGGGAGTGGCTGAAATCTCATGTGCTGTCACTTGTACTGCCTGCTGCAGGTGCGTCAGTCAATTGTTTGTGCTGCTACTTGACCTCATGTGCTGTCACTTGTACTGCCTGCTGCAGGTGTGTCAGTACCGCTGCATTGTGAGCTATGAGACGCCAAAGTTTGGGGCGTTTGCGCTGTGTATCCTGCAGCTGCACAACTGCAGAAACCTGACTGCAGAGATGCCAATGAAACCAGGTGTGTACACAACAACTGATACCTCCTAGGCTGTCCAGTCAGTTGCAAGGTGCTGTGTGCTCTTATGAATATAGTCTTTGACACCCCCATTGGGCCGGCACAATGGTCAGCAAACCATCTGGGGCTCTTTCTTTGCTCACGAAAAGTGCACTGCTGACAAGAGGCGAGGCAGGGTGGTGAACTTTTATGCAGTAATCAATATCTGTATTTTGGCTGCTGGGTCTGTTGCCCTTGTTGCTATGTGCATTTTGCGGCGCATGCAGTCTACATTGGAAGTGTGGCTATGTTCCTGTTCCTTGCATTCCTGAATGCTTTCAGCATAACACCTTCTGTCAAAAGTGAACTTTTGAGATGCATGCAACCAATACAAATTTCTGCCTGCATGTTATTTTTATCTACCCTTCCTGGCCTGTTGTCAATTTAGTATAGATGTGTTTACAAGATGCATAGAAAGTATAGCTTCAGGTAGCCTGTACTTTTACCAAGAAACTTTTCCGCCTTCTATTACTTACCACCATTACGTCCATGCATCTCCCATTGCAGACCCTGCTCCCATGACTCATTGGCGAGGTCAACCTCTCACCCATGAACTAGCAGAAGACCTTTTTATTGGATGGTTACCAGGCGGACCAGGAGAAGCAGCAGGAGCAGCAGCAGCAGCATCAACGACAGCAGAAACAACAGGAGCAGCATCAGCAGCCAAAAACGGCATCAGCAGCAGCAGCAAGGGAGCAGCAGCAGCAGCAACGGGCGGCCCAGCAGGAGCAGGAGCAGCAGCAGAGGCCAAAAGTGGCAGCAGCAGCAGCAGCAACACTCGGCCCTGGTCATGGTTGATCGCTGCGGGGAAGAACCCTGCTTATGATTACTTCCCCTGTCAGCATCAGTTGTTTTACAGGGGGAAGGGCAGGGGACAGTTCTGGTATGAACCCGTGTTCAAGGCCATCACCTTGGATGGAGAGGAGGTGGGTATGCTAGAGAGGAGGGGGGGCTGGTGGGGTGCTTGGGTACATAGAGCCCGGCTGCCGTTAACCCCGGGTACCAAAATCTGATGCAGCCTGTTGAAGTATACGAAGCTCGAGCCTTAAGTAGTTGCTGCCTTCATCCTTTCTAGATCACCACAGTGAATGATGGTGCTGGATGGGTGTGCGATTCTTAACAGGGGCTACAGGTAGTGTTTTGCACTACAGCCAGCAGGGAGGCTGTAACCCCCATTGGGGCAGCAGTGCTTATGACCTAGCTGTTGGACCTCATGTCTAGGCATATGGTGTCAGTATCTCTGGTTGCATGCCAAAGACACCCCGTGTTTCGATCCAGCTTGAAGTGGGGGGCCTATGGCACGCCCCAAACGCTTTGCTATGGCATATCATGAAATGTAATAGGGCATGCCCCAAACCCTTAACTGACAGGCTTCAGGTCAATGTGTTAGGTCTGTGCCTGATCACATTCCCGGGTGGTTCGATGTGTAGAAAACACTTTGAAGCTGCTTATCAAGAGCATATGGGCTATGGGCTAATGTCTGACTTGGAGCGGTCTGCTAGGCCTTTGTTACCTTTGATGCTGCACAAAACCCACATGATCGAGCAAAAGATAGAACCCAACAAAAAGAAGCGAGCACCAAAGCAGCTTGGCTTTGAACCCCACATGGCTGCGGCTCCTGTAGATCCTGATATGTTTCATAAACCCTAATTTGTTCCTTCTGTGCAAGACTCCATGATATGGTATTGCTCTAGACGTGCTCTTTACCAGGTTTCTTCTTACTGGTAAGTTGTACTAAGTCGTGATAATTGCCTCCCGCTGCATTGCCTGTTGCAGGTGTGGCGTCGCCGCCGCTACCGTGTAAAGCGCGGCACCACCCCGGGCACCTTCTTCTTCACTGTCCTTGACAATGGTGTGACCTCCAACGAATACTGGCGCATCATAGATTGTGCCGATGACCTCTCATACTGCCTCTTCTACTACAGCGGTGCTGCTGCTGCAGCCGGGTTGTCTTATAGCGGCGCTGTATTGGGGACCGTGGATGGTGGTTGGCCGTTAGGGTATGAGGGGCGCATTAAGGAGGCCTTGCAGCGCACGGGGATAGAGGACTGGGAGTTGAGCGATGCGAATAATAGAGATTGTGTTGGGGCGCCGTTGGATATCAACGGTAAGCCTGCTACTGCTGTGCCGACATGAGGGATGGGGCTTAGTTACGGCACTTCTTTTGCTGTGGGAAGTTTTGAAGTGTCATAAGAATACTGCTGTGGCAACTTCAGGGCGAAGTGATGTGGGTTTTGGATTGAATTTTGGGCAGGCTGGATTCGCAGTGTAGTTGTTAAGAGGGACCACTGCACAGCCCTCCAGGCCGTGCAGCACCCACGTCGGAAATTTTGGGGGGTATTAGTAAACCGGTTGATCGGTTGATGGAAACACCCGTTGGATCAACTTAGAGAGAAGCTCCCTCTTTCTGATTACCAATTACCAATTACCAAATGGCCCTGTCCAAGCAGGGCGCCGGTGGGGACAGCGCCACCCACAAGGAGCCAACTTAGGCTCCAACGGCATACTCAAGTTCTTGTCCAAGCTGAAAACAATGGCTGCCACCAGCCCACCCTAAATCCCTTGCTAGCCAATGTATGTCAGGCCAGCTTTCTGTAAGCTGTATTGGCAGAAGGTGGGTGTGATGTCAACCGATTGATTGAACGCGTTAACGTCAAAGGTAATTGACGAAAACTCCGTGTATGGAAGGCCCCCTGTGCACAGCAACCCCGTTCATGTCAACCACGGAAACCCTGGTGACAGTACTGGTGGATTACCAGCACCACCGCTTCTGTAAAGCCATGAAACACTGCTTCTAGAATAGGTGTTTTTCTCTAAGTTGATGGCAACAGGAGGCCTTACAGATCTCGGCGTTCACGGCAACCGAGGAATGGTGTTTCCAGCATATTACATTATGATATGCCATAGCAATAAGTGCCATAGGCCCCGCACCTCAAGCTGTCACAAAGAGCAGCGAGGTGGAACAGAATACGGGTAAACTTCGACATGTATGACAATATATGCATGCCTAAACATGAGGTCCAGCAGCTAGGTCAAAATCACCCAAAACCTCCACTGCCCCAATGGGGGTAAGAGCCTCCCTCCTACTTAAGAAAGCAAGGAGGGCTTGTAAGCCCGGGTGCAAGCAATAGTTGGTAACAAACCCCATTGGTTGGACCTCACGCCACATCAGAAGGGTGAGCATAAGCATTCCTAATCTTCCAAGCAGCTGCAACATATTTAGCTATACACTTAAATGCATGCTTGAAAGGGCCATATACTAAGCCAGACTCCTCATCGACGTCCACACCCCAGAACTCTTCATTAAGCATGCTATGCAGCTTCTCCTCATCAGATTTGCCATCCAATATCTGACATTTTGCAGCAACATCAGGGTCAGAAGTCAGCTTCTCCCACAGCTTTTGCCTTTGTGCCTGGTAAACAGGACAGTCAAACAAGAAGTGTTCAGGAGATTCAACTTCACCTCCCAATTCAGGGCCAAGATCACAGGACTTGCAGCACTCCCTACGTGCACTTTGCCTGCTAGCGCTCTGCCTACCGAATTTTGCTGTCATAGCGTTGAGAGGAAGAATACCTGCACGCAGCTGCATAATGAGTTCCATGCCTTTGCTCAGAGGGCCTGTGCACAGATATGGCTGCGGCTTGAAATAATTGATATCGTCATTGTAATGCTGCATATATGTCGCTAAAGTAGATTTATTCCTAGCACCCTCCTCCCGAACAGCCCTGTCTCTTTCATATATACTCCACCTGACATATGCCCTGAAGCTAGGTAGGTGTCCCTCTCTCACTCTTGCTTGTAAGGTTTCCTCCTGCATGCCTAGTTCAGCCCTGAGTTTATTGAACCTCTTCTGCCAAGAAGTATAATTCCTGTGGCTTGGCCAAGATGCTTCAAGTGCCTGCCTGCTAAAGCTAGTAGTATCCTTTTGCTGTAATTTGAACCACCATTCAACCTTCCTCTGGTCCAACCAGCTAGATAGAGGTCTAACACCAGCTTCTGCCCTCAATACCTCATGGCAGATGTTTGGCTTGCAATGCAGTGATCTCTTCAAAACCTCTATTTGGATCTTAGACTCTATGGTATTTGTCTGCTGGGATGATGCCCACCATACCTCAGAACCATACTCAACCCTTGGTCTTATCAAAGCCAGCAGCATGGCTCTCTTAACCTCAAAGCTTACATGACGATTCTGGAAGAATGTTTGCAATGCATTAATGGAGGCTGTAGCTTTTTCAATCATACCTGCAATGTGAGCGTCCCATTTGCAATCACTAGTGAAAACAATCCCCAAGTATGTATATGCATCTAGTACTGGCAAATTCTCACTGCTAAAACTTACCTTTGGGGACTCTTTATTGGGGGGCAAAGGACCAAACACAACAACAGCACTTTTAGTTGGGCTCAGCTTAAAACGCCACTTACGACTGTAGGCATGAATCGTGTCAGCCATCTTCTGAAGCTCTTCCTGCGATTCTGCAAGCCCTACAAGGTCGTCAGCGAGCATTAGTGCTACCAACTTTGATCTACCTTCAATGTTACTCTCATCAGCCCTTCCTATGCCCTGTTCCCCACTACCACTATTATCTACCTCTTTTGGTAGGGGAACCCCCGGGTGCTTTTCCCATATCTCTTTTAGGAGACCGTTGATGAACAAAGTATACAACAGTGGTGATAGCGGGTCCCCTTCCGCTAAGCCTAAATCGCTAGAAAAGTATTCTGATGACTCTCCATTATGCAAGGCACATCTAGAGAGGCTATCGTATAGATGTACAAGAACCCTAAACATTTTACCCCCAATGCCCATCTCCCAGAGCTTGTACCAGAGCCCGTCCCGCCAGACTGATGGGAAAGCTTTGACCACATCTACAAACAGTGCGTACGTCCGGAGTCCTGCACGCATTCGTCCGGATGTGACTGCATGCAATGTCCAGACATGATCAATGCAGCCTCTGCCTGGCCGGTACCCATTCTGGCTCTCGTGAAGGAGTCCCTTTGCTTCAGCAAAATTAGTTACCCTGTTGTTGATGATCTTGGTATAAACCTTGTCTACTACGCTTAGCAGCGTTATCCCCCGGTAATTAATACCATCTTCCTTATCCCCTTTCTTAAAAAGGCTGACTATTACCCCAGGGCGTTGGAAGGTGCATTCATGCTCCCAGGCCTTCTGATACATGCATAGGAGCATGTCTGTCATGGGTTCCCCGCCATACTTTAAAAGTTCAGCAGAAGTGTTCTCTAGAGGACTACCCGCTTTGCCTGATTTGAGACTTAGTCTAGCTCTGGCAACCTCAGAGCTTGTTAGGTCAGCATCTAAATTCTCATCCCCTGACCCTTCTGGCTCTGCTGATGCATTGATGTAATGCGCTACAGCAGCTTGGACTTCTTGTTGAAAGGCAGAGTCAAAGTCAGCATCAGCATTGAAGGTGGCAGAATTCCCGAGCTGCTTGTAATGCTCTCCAAAGGCATCGGCGATGGGTTTGTCGCCACATGCATATGAACCATTTTGCTTTTTAAGCAGGGAGGGGGCTGAAGCTTGTGCGTTTTTTGGTCTGTATGCAGAGTTGAACGCCTGCCAGAGGCGCTTGTCTCCCATTCTGGTTTTCCGCTCTGACTGGCATTCGTCAAATGCCTCGCAAATGGTTTCATCAGCAGATTTTGTATTATTATTACATTTCATGATATGCCATAGCAATAAGTGCCATAGGCCCCGCACCTCAAGCTGTCACAAAGAGCAGCGAGGTGGAACAGAATACGGGTAAACTTCGACATGTATGACAATATATGCATGCCTAAACATGAGGTCCAGCAGCTAGGTCAAAATCACCCAAAACCTCCACTGCCCCAATGGGGGTAAGAGCCTCCCTCCTACTTAAGAAAGCAAGGAGGGCTTGTAAGCCCGGGTGCAAGCAATAGTTGGTAACAAACCCCATTGGTTGGACCTCACGCCACATCAGAAGGGTGAGCATAAGCATTCCTAATCTTCCAAGCAGCTGCAACATATTTAGCTATACACTTAAATGCATGCTTGAAAGGGCCATATACTAAGCCAGACTCCTCATCGACGTCTACACCCCAGAACTCTTCATTAAGCATGCTATGCAGCTTCTCCTCATCAGATTTGCCATCCAATATCTGACATTTTGCAGCAACATCAGGGTCAGAAGTCAGCTTCTCCCACAGCTTTTGCCTTTGTGCCTGGTAAACAGGACAGTCAAACAAGAAGTGTTCAGGAGATTCATCTTCACCTCCCAATTCAGGGCCAAGATCACAGGACTTGCAGCACTCCCTACGTGCACTTTGCCTGCTAGCGCTCTGCCTACCGAATTTTGCTGTCATAGAGTTGAGAGGAAGAATACCTGCACGCAGCTGCATAATGAGTTCCATGCCTTTGCTCAGAGGGCCTGTGCACAGATATGGCTGCGGCTTGAAATAATTGATATCGTCATTGTAATGCTGCATATATGTCGCTAAAGTAGATTTATTCCTAGCACCCTCCTCCCGAATCTAGCAGATTTTGTAAAGAGAGACCTTGCATCCTTGACCATTTTATGCACCTTTTCTCTTGCTTCTTCATAAGCCTGCCATGCTTCTGTACCACCTTGGCTGCGCCATTCAGCATGTATTTGCCTTCGAGCTTTGATAGCATCTGTAATCTCTGCGGTCCACCATGACTTTGAAATCCCTGGAACAACCTTTTTGGAGCCAATGGCTTCTTCTGCGGCAGCTTCCACTAGTACATGGAATTTCTCCCGCACTGCCTTATGTGCCCCCCATGTGTTCTGCTGGTTGTATGCCTCTTCAACAAAAGCCTCAAACTCTGGCAGCCTACGTCTTAAGCATTGCATGTAGAGACCAATGTCCCTCTCCCCATGTCCCCATGTCCCCATGTCCCTCTCCCCATGTTCTGGGTCGTGGAACCTATCTACATTAAAGACTTTCTTGCATTGGGCAGCCTTGACCCTGGTCCTTTTAGCCCTACGTGGAAGCTCAGCCAGCAACAGCTTGTGATCGGATGATATAGCCCCATCAAGATCTGACCGGTGTTTCCAGCATACCCGGTGATTCTGGAACAGGGCACTTTTGTAAAGCCATGAAGCACTACTTCCAGGATATGCATTTCTTCTTAAGTTGAAGGCAACAGGAGGCCTGATAGAATCCCAGCGTTGATGATAACCAGTCAGTGGTGTTGCCAGCATACCCATGATTCCGTCAACATGGTAAGTGAGGGTTAAAAGAAACCTTCAATGCATTCAACCACTACTGCAAAACACTGCAGCATGATTGTAACACACTCTCTGTTCTACCTTGGATTCTAAGGGATGATGGGAACCAACAGCTACTGCAAGCGTTTGACTGGCTCCTGCACTGCTGCTGCTCCTACAGACTGTCGGCAGACCTAGTGCACATCATGCTCAGCCCCTGCACCACTTGGAGGTAATTCAAGCTGCCCTATCAGATGCTATTGCTGACCAGTGCTGTAGCTGCTGCTGAACAGCTCTGCACATCAACAGTCCCCTGTGGCAATAGCAGTCTGGAACTCTTTTCAAGATCCAGGACTCAGCAAGACATGGCACAGCATACTTGTAGAGCGGCAGCACCTATCTATGTAGTTTACTTCAACCAAAGTAGGCCAGTGCTTATCCAGCTGCACAGTGTTCTCCTTGCAGCCATGGCCAAGGAGCACTAGGACTTGTTGTGCCTTGTTACTCGTTAAGCAACAATATGCATCGCGCTTTCTCTTGCACAGCACTAATAGGATGTCTCGACAGTACTTCTCTCAGGAGGCTTCACCTTGGTTCGAGTCTTAAAGCCATTTTCGTATGCAGCAGCACCCAAGCATAATGCCTACTTTGTGTTGAGATTTGAACATGCGGGAGCGTTGCTCGCCCATCCTGGCTACTTAGCTGGTTGGTCGAAGGGTGCGCCAACTTGTCAGATGATCGCCGGAGAAAAGTAGCTCAGAAACGCGTAGAGCACGCCCGAGCTTGGTAGAGCACCGCATCAGTTGCTGCTTCGGCTGCTTTGAAAGTGGCTAACACTGGATAGCAAGGGCAGCCTGCTCGGCAGCGTTGGGCCACAGGCGGCGGATCACAACTAACCTCTCCAAGCTTACATTGATACATCGTAAGGCACAAAGCATAGTTGGGGCCCGTTCCGCTACTTCCTTCCTATTGTTTGACATCAAGTAATGGTAGCTTTCTTTGAGGTGGGAGCCCAACAAGGCAATCGGTGGCTTGCCTGGAGGCAGTACCAGTGCCGGTACCAGTGACATGCTATAGGTGCCTTCGGAAGCCACAACTCGTCAAGCGCAAGTGTAAGCTATATGGTCATGGACCTGGCTTCACCGTATGTCCCATCGTCCACAAGGGCATGAAGCAAAGTACCTTAGGGCTTCCCTCAGATGTTACATAATGTGGTGGAACCGAGCATTGTGAAGACAGCCTAGACAGGCCCCACGAACAGACAGCGACAAGGGGATTTAGCTTAACCAAATAGCACTCCCAATGTTTCATCCATTATCTTTAGCTGAGTTGTGAGGTCTGGCGTGTGATACATTTTGGCCATTTGGTTGCATACCATCGGCCAACCCTACCCTGATCCAACAGACACGCACGTTTAACGCTATACTGGCATCCTCTGATGACTGACAGCATTGACGGTTATTTCAGAAGCTGTTGTTAAGGCAATATACCGTATAGCGGTTTTCTGAAGTGGGGTGCCGTTAGTACGGGGCTGCCACAATCCCTATGTTACCAGAGGGGGTTGGGATTTATTCAACGCTGGTTGAGTAACAGGTTTGTTGTAAGTACAGCTCTGAAGAAATGGGTTTCTGTAAAGAGAGTATTGCTGTCAACCAGAACCCCTGCTTACCGCAAAGGTAGCTTCTGGAAACGTGTTGAAGCATGCCCCTATTGCCGTAAACACTCACTTCTTCAACACATGTTACGCCAATCTCTGTTATCAGAAGTGGTCAGGGTTTATCCAGCACAGGTTCAGTAACAGGTTTGCTGTAAGTAGGGGACTGAAGAAACTGTGTTTGTGTAAGGAGAGTACTCCTGTCAACCCGAACCCCTGTTTACAGCGATGGGATCTTCTGGGAACGCGTTGAATCATGCCCCTGTTGCTGTAAACACTCACTTTTTCAACAAACATTACGTCACCTCCCGATGCCGTCAACCCCTATACACAGCAACGGGTATCGTATGAATCAGTTGACTGGTTGTACAACCGGTCAACGCATTGACGGCAACAGGTAGCTATTTCAACGGTGTTTACTAATACCCCCCAAAATTTCCGACGCAAGCATGACTCCAACCAGTTTGTTAGGGTTGTGGGGTGAGTGTAGTTGAGGTGCAGTTTTGGTGAGTGTCGCGTAGCAGCTGGTTGACAATGCTTTGCTGCTTGGAGGCTATTGCTTTGAGCGCAGTTCCTGTTTGAGCTCTGGACACTGGGACCAACCATGAGATATTCAAGGGCCTGTGGTATCGTCAGCCTGAGAAGAACCACCGAGTATTTCATGGAAGGTCCCATTGTGCAGATTACTATTACTACATCATGGCCGATCTCAAACAGAAAAGTGCGCAGATTGAGCCAATGGCCTTCTTTGTCGGTACGCCAAGCTACTGCTCAGTCAAAGCCCATGATAACCCTGTGCGGTCTAACCCATGATAACCGCACCAAAACGCTGTGTTGCACCGGCCTAAAACCCTGTGCGGTAGCAGACTACATCCACAGCACCCGAGTCTTCCGGTGCCCCATCCAATCACCATCGGATATGCTCGGCCCTTGACTGCCTGCATGCATTGTGTCCCTCCTTTGCACGTGCATAGTAGCTCTGATGTAAGAGGTAGCACTCGCCACAATAGATTTATCTTCACGCGTTCTAAGCGGAGGAAGCACCAAGAAACCGCAGCTGACTTAAGTGCCTGGGCCTTGGGCTCAAACGCTCTTAAAACTCGTCTTGAAGGTCATTTCGGCCTTCAAGAGGAGCTTCAAGAGCGCCGCTTGAGCCCAAGGCAAGCAGGCAAGCAGCTCACAGTCAAAACAGTGTCTAGCAGCTCGACGCGCAAACGTGCAGGAACCGGGTCTGCCTACTCGCTGCCCATTTGGCTGCCCATATGGAGGACAGCAGAACGCCTGCATATTTAGCTCCAACATACTAGTCAAATCCCCTGTGCTTCTCTGCCTGTGCCACCCGCTCCACAGCCACCAAGAAGCCTGCCACCCTCAGGGGGACCTTGTGCATCTCTGCCACCTTGTACATATGCGCAAAAGCATCCGTCATATACCTGTGGGGATCACATACACCAGCAGAGCAGCTAGTGAGGTTAGGTAAGACTGTAAAAGGAAGCTCTATTGAGGCGAGGTGGCTAGAAGTCGGTCACTAGTCAGTCGTATGGATGGTCCCGTACTGCCAAAACTTACCGGACACTCCATGTAGCGTAGCCCTGACATGTGAACACGGTAACAAGCACTGGCTGTATGCTTAAAAGTACTCGAAAGCGCGGGAGGGAAACACGAAGAAGTACAGGTGAGTTGCTAGATGCGGTTTAAGTAGATAAAGATGAGCTAATTCAAGTAGTCACCCTGTATGTATTAAGAGAGACCACTGCACTGCCCTCTGGGCCGTGCAGCACCCAAGCATGACTCCAACCGGGTTTGTTAGTGTGGTGTGTTGAGTAAGAGCGAGTAATAGAGAGCTAGAGGGCTGCGAGCGAGGCGGATACAAGTAGTCACCCTGTATGTGGCCGTATGTGGCCGTATGCTTCATCTGCTATCGACCTGGTGGGGTCACCCAGATCTGCAGAACAGCTCAGATTAGATACCCCAGCCTAACAATGAATACACTTATACATATGTTTGACATAGAGACATGCACCACATCAGAGAGTTGCAGTCCCTGGTGAAATGGCTCTATTAGTGTTGTACCTACAACTACAGCGTCGTTTAAATCAGAGATTCCATCCATCTGTGTTAAGCTTTTTTTCTGAGGCTTTAGGGCCAGTCTGAAGAAAATAGTTACTATGGAGGAGTGGAACCAAAAGAGGGCAGCTAAATGGAGGGAGCAGATATCTGCGGTGACAAGCTGTAGTTGAAACCTAGCGATCTTACAGTGCTAGATCTGAAAGCAATTCCAATGGCATGCACGGAACGCACATGAGATAGATCAGAACCCAGCTTCATAGGAAGCCATGTGATGCCTCCGTGAGATGACTCCAACCACTTTGGCAGTTAACGATTAAAAGAAGTAAAATCTAGATTTTTGGCACTGCATGTAAATGAAAGTGTTACCGCCGGTGGAATGAGCGTGAGACTGGTGTGTAGCAGCGAGCTCAGGACCTCATTCCTACGGCTGAGCAAACTCTTAGCCATTAGTATTACTCATAGGGTATGAATCCACCACTCAATGCCCTCATCATTGCAATGAATGTTCTGTAGGTTCTGCACCAAGTCACAAGTTGACACCTAAACCCTAAAGTAGACCCAAGCCCTAAACCCTAGGCCATTCCTTAACCCATACCCCGGACCCCACCTATCCAGTTTCAGCTCAATGTCCTCAGCGTTTCGCTGGAAGTTCTGCAGGCTCTGCACCCACTCGAAGTACTCCATCTAAAGCCCAAACAGACCAAACCCTTAAACCCTAAGCATTGCATTATTTCTGCCCTAAATTATACCTACCGAAATTCTCCTCAATGTCCTCAGCATTTCACTGGGAGTCCTGCAGATTACGCAACTACTCGAAGTCCTAAACCCTAAAGTAGACCAAAGCCCTGAACCCTAGGTATTTGCATAACCCATACCGTTAGACTTACCTATCCAGTGTCCGCTCAATGTCCTCGTCATCCCACTGGAAGTTCTGAAGATTGTGCACCCACTCAAAGAATTACACCTAAACCCTAATGTACACCAAAGCCCTAAACCCTAGGTGTTTGCTTTACACGTAGCCTAGACCTTACCTATCCAGCTTCCGCTCAATGTCCTCATCATCCCACTGGAAGTTCTGCAGGTTTTGCACCCACTCAAAGAAAGACACCACCACACCGCCACCATTAGCATAGATGTCTGGTAACACAGGGATGCCCCGAGACCGCAACACGGCGTCACCAGCTAGGGTTGTAGCAGCATTAGCAGCTTCAACTACAGCCTGCGGCAACAAGAAAACAGCACGTTTTGTAAGAGCTCTCGGAAATTGGGTACAGGTAATCAAAGCAGGGTAGCCGTTTGTCATGCAGTGCTAAAACGAGTAAGGCAGGAACAGGAACGAATAAGAGCTCTGCATGCAAATCAATCAGATGCGCTGGGGACTGGGAGTGCAACCCCTAGGCAGTACAGACACCTTTGCAGAATTGCAGACGCAGAAAATCTGGCCTTATGCTGCAGGGAAGAAGAGCGGCAGCAATGTAGGCATATCTTGTCATGCTTGCATGCCCAAAAGACAACCCATATTCTGTTCCACCTCGCTGTTCTTGGTGACGGCTCGAGGTGCAGGGCCTATGGCACTTTTTGCTATGGCATATCATGAAATGTGTTAACAGCAGTGGGGGAAGCAGACAGCAGCAGCCAATACCAAGTACTACGCTAACAAGAGTTGAGAGCACACAAGGGTACTTCTCCGCAGACCTCCTAAACCCTGAAGCCTATCGTCGTAACATTCACAACATGCCCTGGCAGAAACAACAGAGCAGCAGCAGTGAGCAAAGCAGAGCAACAAGAAGCCCAGCAGAAGCCAGGCCAAGGTAGTAGCTAACAGGGCTCAACAACAGTACCCCTGGCCCTCCGATCCTAAAACTCTAACCACTTCTGTTGGAGGGCACAGGGGCGTAGAGGAGCCGTGTTTCCATCGTTGACCAAGCATTTGACCTGAATTCAATCACAGTGGCTGCAAGTGCAGGGCTACGCAACCTCAACCCCCATCATCTTACATTGCCCCCTCTCTGCCACTGTAGGCCCTAACCCCCCTGACACACAAAACCCTAAACCTTTCCGCCCTCCTCAGCTTGCATTGCACTTTCTTCTAATCCCTGAACCCTACGACGCAGAACCCCAACCCCTACCACCCTCTTTATCTTACACTGCTCCCTATTTGCAACCCAAGTCCCTGCACCCTCTGTCGCCCTAAACCCCAAGCCCTCCCACCCACCCGCTCACATTACATTTCATCGTCTCTGCGACCCCAGGCCGTGAACTTCCGCAAAAGTAAACCTCAACCCCTCCCACCTCCTTCACCTTACACTGCACCCTCTCCTAAACCCTAAACCCTCCCACACACCAAACCTTAACCCTCCTCCCCCCCCCCACCATACACTTCACCCTCCCCTAAACAGTTTAACCCTCCAACCCACTAAACCCCAACCCCTCCCAAGCCCCTCACCTTACACTGCACCCTCTCCGAAACCCTCAACCCTCCAACCCACTAAACTCCAACCCCTCCCAACCCACTCACATTACACTGCACCCTATCCTTACTGTAAACCCTCCACCCCACCAAACCCCGTCCCCTCCCACCCCACCACCCCTGTTGCTGGACCTGCACCGGGGGCAGCAGGTACCCCCCGCTTCCTCCTGGGGTGCACCCTCTCTTAAACGCTAAACCCTTCAACACACTAAACCCCAACCCCAACCCCTCCCACCCCCCCTCACCTTACACTGCACCCTCTCCGCAACCCTAGTCCCCAACCCCCCGCCAACCACCTCCGCACCTTATATTCCACCATCTCTGCCAACCCCAGGCCGTGAACCTCCGAGACAGTAAACTTCACCCGCTCCCACCCCCCTGGCACCCTCCCACCCCCCTCACCTTACACTGCACCCTCTCCAAAGACCCTAAACCCTCCCACAATCTACACCCCCCCTGCCAACCCCCCACCCCCTCACCTTACACTGCACCCTCTCCAAAGACCCTAAACCCTCCCACAATCTACACCCCCCCTGCCAACCCCCCACCCCCTCACCTTACACTGCACCCTCTCCAAAGAGCCTAAACCCTCCCACAATATACACCCCCCCTGCCACCCCCCACCCCCCGTCACCTTACACTGCACCCTCGCCTAAACCCTAGAACCCCCACGCACTAAACCCCAACCCCTCCCACCCCCCTCACCTTAAACTGCACCCTCTCTTAAACCCTAACCCCTCCAACCCACCAAACCCCAACCCCTCCACCCCCCCTCACCTTACACTGCACCCTCTCCGCCACCTTATCCGTCAGCACCCCTCCCAATGCCGCCGGAATGAGCACATCGCACGGCAACGTCAAGAAGTTAGGGTTGCTCGGCAAGGGAGCGCCACCCTCAAAGTCCAACAGCTGCCCGCCCCGTGCCGTGTGGCCAATGAGTCGTGGGATATCCAGACCCTTCTCACTGAAAGTGGCGCCACGCGCGTCGGCAATGGCAATGACACGACCCCCAGCTTCGTGCAGCATGCGAGCCGTCCAGCTGCCCACCTTGCCAAAGCCCTGCACAAGGCAGGTCACAACAAGAAGCCTAGTTTCTCATTTGGACTCCACAAATGGTGTCTGTGTCAATGCAGACATATGAATGAAGCCCCCAGGCCGTTGAAAACGTATCAGAGTTACCTAGTAATGATGACTGGATTCATCGAGCATGTGGGGGATTGTCCAGCTGCCCGCTTTGCCAAAACCCTACACAGGGGAAGGGACGAAAAGCAGTCTACTTTCTCAACTGCCTGCTACAAACCGTGGGTCTGCACTTACACCAAGGAAAGAAGCACCAAGGTCATGAGGGTTAGCTAGTTATAGGAACTGCATGCATCAAGCTTGTGTAGGGCCGTCCAGCCTTCTCGCCTCAAGGTCGAGAGGCGGGGGTGGTGGGATTTAAGAAGGGCTCTGGTTTTTGGGTTGAAGGCATTCAACCAAAGGCCTACACAGTGAAAACCAGGAAAAGCAGCCTACGTCCTTCGTTTCCTGCTGGGACTGGTGTGTGCTTGTGTCAATAGTCACAAACTAAAAAAAAGGCAGAGATTGTTTACCACATATCAGGGTCACACTAAACTCCCTGGTTAAGCACTAGTATCATCATTGCGTTTCATGATCGCCATAGCGAAATCTGCCATGAGCCCTGCGCCTGAAGGATGCGCAGAAAGAGCCGCGAGGTGGGAAAGGGTTAGCAGTAATAGAAACTGGATGCATCGAGGCTGTGGGAAGCTGCCCAGCTGTCCAGTTTGCCAAAGACATGTGCCCTTAGATTAGAGACAGAAAGCAGCCAAATCACCAAGCAAGGTACAGAGGAGATGGATGGCTTATGGAGCAGGAGGATGAGATGGCATGCTCTGGGAGGGGAGGGCTTTGGCCAGTATAAAATTACCCTGTCCCCGTAGCTCAATTGGTAGAGCACCCGACTTCGAATCGGGAGATCTGAGGTTCGAATCCCCAGCGGTGACGCTCCTCCTAGGCCGAGGTAAAAGGGCTACTGGAGTTGACGGCTTTCTGAAGAATGGTCTCGACCGTTCCATGATTGTCCTGAGACGAAGGGTACAATTACAGTTCAAAGTAACCCCCATGACTCCGTAAGGGTCGCAGGGCTAGTGCCTGGGGTGGGTTTCAGTCCCATGGAATGTATTGTATTGTATCCTGGTCCTCTCCTGAAGGCATCTTCAGCCCGGTCCCCCCCCCAAAAAACGAGATATGCGGTACACTACTGTGAAAGAGATTGCAAAGAGCGTTACGAGTCTGCTATGGCAATGACATGGCCCCAGGCTTTATGGAGCATGTGTGTGTGTGTGTGGGTGTGGGTGGGGGTGGGGGTGGGGGGGCGTAGTTCAGCTGCCCAAGTTGCCAAACCCCTACGAATCCTCAAACAAGTGGTAAGAGGTGACCTACGGGGCTTCTCCTACGGTTGGCCAAAGTCTTTAGGCATTTGCAATGCTCATACACAAGTGTAGCAAAAAGATGAACCTGCAAGGAGACCCCGTAAGGGAAACGTACAGCAGGTACATTTCCTGACCCTCAGCTTAGCTGCCAATGCTTGCTACTTTGCCAACACAATGACAACAGAATCCCCGGATACCCACAGCATCCAATGACCCCAAAACCCTGCAACCTGGAACCCCCTACAATCTACAGCCTGCAGCCCCCAAGCCCCTAAACCTATTATCCTGCCACCACATAAAGATCCCTTGTCCCCCATCCCACCCACCTGTATTACAAAGGTGCAGTCCTGAACCTTAGTATACAAGCACTCCTTTAGGAACTCCCTGGTCCCAAACAGCACCCCTTTTCCTGCCGCACTGTCACGCCCCCGGCTGCCGTGCAGGTGCAGCGGTTTCCCCGTCACAACTGCCGGGCTAAACCCTCTGTATTTACTGTACTCGTCAAATATCCACGCCATCACACGTTCATCAGTGCCAATGTCTGGGGCAGGGATGTCAGTCCAAGGACCCAGAACAGACTTCAAACCCTAAAAAACAGAAGCAAGGGACAAGACGAGAGTCAAGAGCGTATAGTTCCTGCAGTCTGCTGGCTTTTCCAGGACCTAGCACAGACTTATAAATCCTATAAACAGGATGGGGGGCAGCATGTGGTGTAATTGCGGAGGTATGTAGCTTACTAGGGGCACCCAGCACCATTGGAAGACATCCGTCTCCTGCCCCAGCACGACTAGGAGACAACAGCAGGGGAAAAGGGGCAGGGAAGCAACCGATGTTTAGCAGGATACACGGCAGACTAAGAGCAGTGACAATGGTTTTTGGAGCAGGGATGTCAGTCCAAGGTCCCAGTACAGACTTAAACCATGCAAGAATAAGCAGGCGACAAAGCAAACGGGAGTCAAACTGTAGCCAAAAGCAAATAAACTACTATCTGTGATGAAACTAGGTAGACAATACTGATTCAGAGAAGCAGGGCGGAGCATTACTGCCAGGTTTACTGCAGCTGGAGGGCTAGTGTTTTGAAGGAACCGTACGGACTTCAGACCCTACATACAGGACACTGGGGTGGGCAAGGGAGGGGAGCAGACAAGGACCTGATGTTTAGCAGGGCACATGGCTTTATGCAGGCCTCTATGCAAGAACATATGCCTAAGGAATGGTCATTGCGATATCTGAGGCAGAAATATACTGCCTGGGCGGCTGTACAGGCTTCTGACACTGTCAAAGGGAGCAAGGAAGGTAACAAGTGGAAGTGGGGCCCAGAGAGTCTGTTTCAAGGCAGCCACCACTGAAAGACTTTTGCATGGAGCCTACTTGTTGAGGGCATTCCGGTCCGGGTCCCCACTACCAATTTCAGACCCTACAAACAGGAACGGGGGGGGGGGGGGGGGGGCAAGCAACTGCTATTCTGCAGAGCACAGGCCTCGGTGCATGCAAGAAAACAGGCCAAAGCAGTTGGTCTAAAGATAACTGGTGCAGAGAGGTGAGATTCAGGGGCCCTATACAGACTTCCAGTCTCAGAGGAGGTCCAAAGTGGCAAATTGCGATGAAGAGAGCGGGAGAGCTAGGCAAGGCGGATTGCTCTATTCCTGCATAAGTCAAGGGGGTGGACCTCCACCCATTAGCACAGTGTTCAAAGGCCGCTGCGTCTCTACAATCTTAATTGGAACTCTACCATACATGCAACACCCCCAGGCCCCAAACCCAAAAAGACACCCACCTACCCACCACCATATCCTCCCCCACCCCCCCACCCTGCCGGCCTGCCCTAAACCCTGGGCCCACCTGTACAAGTTTGCGTGTGACCTTCTCTAACTCCCTTGGTGACAGTTTAGCAGGGTCCATTGACACTCCTCCCTTAGCACCACCAAATGGAACATCCATGATCGCGGTCTTCCACGTGTTAATAGCAGCAAGCCTGGTGAAGGAACAAGGCACAGCCACATGTAAAGTAATAGGCACCAAATAACAAACTGGAGACAGGCAACCAATGTGAGCTAAGGGACTGTCGTTCATGTGTCAGTAGCAGCAAGCCACACAGGGTATGCGCACACAGATGTCAAATATTAGGCTTCACACGACAAACATTAGGCATCACATAGAAAGAATCAGGCATCACACATGAAATAGTATGCATAGGACCAACCAGCTGAAGCGTGTTGAAGTAAGAACACAGATGGAGCATCCATGATGGTGGTCCTTCCACGTGTTAATAGCAGCAAGCCTAAGAGAACAAGGCACAGGCACACCTTGGTATTGGCAATAGTAAGGAGCAACACATGCAGAACCAAAGAGCACAAAAAGAAGCAATGGGCACAGCTCCACATGTCAACAGCAGCAAGGCTGAGGGGGGAAGGCCCACATACATGTCAGAAATTAGGCATTAGGCATAGTAACCAACAAAGCTATGGGCCGCCCAAGCATGCTGATTGATGAAAACAAAAGAAAAAGTGCTTGCCGGCTTTCACGTGTGGTTGCAGCATGCTTTCAAAGCAAATAGGCACAGTAATATAACAATGAAACACTGTCGGTCATGCTGAATGGAAGGACACAGAAGTGTGTATAGAAGGCAGACAATGATCGTGAGCTGGTGGGCTCTTTCCAACGGTCAGATTACTCTTAGGTAACCGCACTGTGCTCATAAACAAAAGTACACAATATATCCGGGCTTCCATGTTTGAGTAGCAGCAAGCCTGAGAGAACGAGGCACAGGCACAGGTTTAGTCTTGGCAGCAATAATGACAATGCCATTGCGGCCGAAGCCTGCTGAAAGGGAGGAAAGAATACGACGTGATGGAGAAACACAGAGAGAATTAGCTGACAGGCTCTTTCCAATGGCCAGAGTAATTCATAGCCAACTGCATTGTGATCATACACAAACGTACCCTATATTGCCCTCTCATGCAGGCATGGGATGCTCAGCTCGGGCACAACCCACAAGCGTGGCTCATACTCAGCCCCGCGGACCTGCCTATCTGCTCAGCATTTTAGTCCAGCGTTTGAAGCGCTTGCACCCCTTCTTCCCCTGTTTGGCAGTCTAGTCCTGCCTTTTGGAAGCCTTGCACCCCTCCCTCCCCTGTTTGGCATCCTAGTCCTGCCTTTGCGGGCCTTGCACCCCCTCTCCCTGCTCAGCATTACAATCCAGAATTCAAGGCCTAGCATCCCTCACTCTCTGCCTGGCATCCTAGTACCGTCTTCAAAGGACTTGCACCCCTCCCCCTCAGCAATCTAGTCCCCCCTCCCTCCCTGCTCAGCATTCTAAACCTGCTTTTGAGAGCCTTGCACCCCTCCTTGTGTGCTCAGCATCCTAGTCCCGCCTTCAAAGGACTTGCACCCCTCCCCCCCTGTTCAGCAATCTAGTCCCGCCTCTAAAAGCGCTGCACCCCTCCCTCGCTGCTCAGCATTCTAGGCCCGCCTCATAAAGCCTTGCACCCCTCCCTCCCTGCTCAGCATTCTTAACCTGCTTTTGAAAGCCTTGCACCCCTCCTTGTGTGCTCAGCATCCTAGTCGTTGCATTCCTCCACCCCTCCTCAGCAAACTCATCCAAGTCCTTCCATGCATTGCCCACCCTTGCTGTGCATGTCCCCAACTTACTGCTCAATGTCTGGCAGGTCCACTTCTGAGTGGTACTTAAACCCTCCTTTGAACGGTCCTCTGCTGTTGTTGTGTTGGACTCTGTGTGCAGTGAACAGATTCACCTCGCCATCGTCCATGGGAACCTGAGCAATGCAAGGGAAGAAGCACGAGGAAGGAAAAACTGTAACTGCCGACGCCATCACACAAGAGAAATGCCCTACAGCGCAAACTGCAGGTGCTCAAGGTCTTCTGTCGCCACCTCCTCACCCAAATCCAGTGGCCGGCGCCAGGGGGGGGGGTTAGAGGGGGGGTTAAACTGGGCAAGGTGGCGGTTACGAGTGGGCTGGCAAAAGGACTGTGCTATTGCTGTATATCTGCTATTCTGTCTATGTTTGTCAGCCCTTAAGACGGATCTGGTTCGGCACGTTGTGCGCATTGCCGCACATGACAGCTGAAAACATCTGCTGCTTCATAGACTGGGGTTCTCAGGGCAAACCCTGGCAGCTGCTTCCAAGCTCCCCGGCCCTCAGCATTACAATCAGCTGAAGCACGACAATACAAACAGTTTTTGTAGCCGTACTTCTGAGCCGTGAGCAAGTGTGCATGCTCCTGCCTGAAACCGGGGCCCAGAAATCCTTGTCGCATTCTACTGCGCACGTCGTGTCTGCACGTGACCCACCATGAGTTCCACTGTCACCCTTCTGTCAGGTTGTAGAATGACATTTTGCAGCCCCGGATGTATGTCAAGGATCTCCATCGCCTGTGTGTGAGGGAAACCAGTACATATGTGTTCCGGAACTACCGCTGGCTGCCATCGTCCGACGATCCAGATGGCAAGCCATGACTGTGCCGGGTAGCAGAGCACACACCTCCTTAGCGAACGAATGCATGTTATCTGGATCTCCCGACAACCCGCGACGAACTTCGAGTCTGGAAGCCCCGCTCCATTTTGAGGTTACGCAGCTGAGATGGGACCCTCGAAGGAGCGCTTGAGACACTGCTGGAAGGATCACAGTTCCTAAGCTAGTCCCTAGGTGATGCGCTATATGGGTCAACATTGGTAAACTACTTCATAACATGAAGCAACTGCTTTGTAAACTGTTTACGACACAAGGGTCTGAATTGGAGCCCAAACCTAATGTGAGCATGCGGATCAATAGGAACAGGTTAAGAAGGTGTAGGCATTGTGCAACATCACAAGCAGGCCTGCACAGCTGGTCAAAGGGGGCCTGAACCACTGTCGTGAACAGCCAGTCACCCCTCAAGAGTCACTGCAGTAACCACCCTTCGGAGCTGGTGACTTGCCCGAAGGCTGTGGAAACAAATGCCATTACGTGAGCCTATCAGCGCATGCGCACGCTGCAAAAGGAACCACGCAAACGCAAACTGGTATCTGACTGCATTCAATACATTAAAGGGCTTGGAGTGCTTCTTGGTGGTGGTTGAAGCAGCTCGTGAACACCAAGGTCGGATTTGTTGTGCACACATCTGTTACAACCTTGCCATCTGTGCTTGCGTCGAAGGGTATCTCTTTACGTTTGTCATGGCTGTGTCAGCGGATCCAGACCTGATGGGCCTAGGCGAGCATTGCAGTGTGCCCCACTGCCAGCAGCTGGACTTCCTGCCATTCAAATGTGATTGTTGCAAGCGGACGTATTGCTTGGATCACCGAACATACTCTGCTCATCAGTGTCCAACTGCCAGCAATAAAAGCTTGGAGATCATAGTCTGCCCGGTCTGTGCTTCTGGTGTTCATTTGAAGGCTGGCGAAGATCCCAATGCAGCATTTGAACGGCACACGCGGTCGGGCTGTGACCCCGCGAACTATGCCCGCGTGCACAAGAAGCCCCGCTGCCCAGCCCAAGGATGCAAAGAGAAGCTAACCACCATAAACACGTACGCCTGCAAAGCATGCAACCAACGAGTCTGTTTGAAGCATCGGTTCGCAGAAGATCACAAGTGTCCAGGCAAAGCAGGTGAGACGGGTGCATGTCTAGAACACCTTTACATCAGCGCAGGAGCACCAGAAGACCCATGCATGTCCATCTTAAAACGATTGCCTCAGGGTCTTCTCCTGCCTTGGTTTCAGAGGCTGCAGTTTAGGCATGGAGAAGCTTCTGGTCTTGCATGGGTAAATTACTGCGCTGTTATCACCATCATGTGGATGCCCATGCATGCATGCATCATTTAATTCCCCTTGTATGTGCTTGCTTGCATGAGATTCCTCTACATCCCTGTGCTGGGTACCTTCGTTAAGCTGTGCATGACCAGTGGCACATGCATCATTTTTGTATTTGCCCTTTCCTGTACTGACAAACCTCTCATGGTTGTCCCCGCAGTAGCAGCACCCTCAAGGTTGACTTCCGCCTCTACCTTCCAAGGCTTCAGCAGCAAAGCAGCCAGCTTGGTTGGTGGCTTCTCACGCTCAGCAGCAGCAGCAGCCAACACAGCAGCTGCGTCAGCACGCACAGCAGCAGCCTCAGCAGCAGCTACAGCAACTTCTGCAGCAGCAGCAACCAAGGCAAAGGCAGCAGCAGTATATGCAGACCCCCAGAACAGCGTCCGGGGCACAGCAGAGCGCAGGAGGGCAAACATGGTGAGCATGTGTTCAGGGAGGCTTGGCACACCTTGCATCCTGTAGCTTCAGAAAGAAGTGATGAAGAAACTAGTACTGCAGCTCTGGAATGGAGTTTACCTTCTTCTCCCGGGAATTGGTGTCACGCATTCTGGACACCAATTCCCAGGAGGACTCAAGAAGGGTTGGTTAGGCAGGGAATTGCAACATGTGGTTGAATGGGAGCAGGGAGAAGTAAGGGGGGGAGGTGGCAGCTGCTGGAGTGACATTATAACGGCATTGCAGGCGCCACTTATGACTGAGGTAACATGGCAGCAAGCATGGTGAAGCACAAGAGGTAAACAGCAAGAGGTTACAGCTGCATGCGGGGCATATGTGCATGGGACAGGAGGGGTAGGGGATATCACATGGGGGGTTGAAACTTCAACGGTAGAGGGACGATTAACAGATACCATAAGGTGTCTGGTATAGTAGCTGCAGGGGGGTGGTGCATATTTTGTTGCAGCAAGAGTAGCAGCTGTTCAGACTAGCAGCCTCATGTGAACTGCTACTGAGTTCAGGGTTTCTTGGTCTGCCTGATAGGAGGTTGGCAACAGGAAGAGCAGTACCAATGGCATGCAGTAGGAGCAGCAGCAGGTGGATGTTAGGGAATAAATGGGTTGTGCAAAAGGGCTGCCATTGCCAGAGTTGCGGGTCTAGTTTGAAGCCAGCAGCAAGTTGGCTCTCCCGGAGGGCACATACCCTGCCGTTCAACACAAAATGACATGCAAACGATGGGGTCAGGTACATTGTGGGGCTCGCAGATAAGAGGGGGGGGGGTGCTCCAGTGCTCTCATGGCAGCTTGTGGTGTGGCGCCTGTGGCATTTTTGCTATGATATATTATGATTTGTAATCATGATGTTCATGAAGGGTGCTGTGATGTTGAGCTGCTGCTTATGCCTATTTTGCTTCCTGCTTCCCCAGGGTTTACCTCCTCGCACCACAACACCAGCAGCAGCAGCAGCCACGTCAGGGCCAGCAGCAGTAGCAAATGGACCTGAGCTCTGTCCACGATGCGGGCTGCGCTTCAGGAATGTTCAGGACCTCATCATGCATGTGGATGTCACCCATACGCATGAGCAAACAGCAGCAGCAGCAGCAGCAGACTTCAGTGCTGGTCCTGGTCAAGCAGCAGGGGATGGACCAGCAGCAGCAGCAGGGGTGTATGGTGCAACATACCCTTATCAGGGCCAGCAGCAGCAGCAGGCACAGGGTGGAGAGGTGTTCCGGTGTCATCACTGTGGGAGTTTGTTTTCTGATGCGGTGGAGCTGGTGCAGCATGATGCGCGGTGTGCAGCAGCTGCAGGGGCAGCACGGAGAGCAACAGCTGCAGCAGCAGGTGGGGCGGCATCCAGCAGGAGCGACTCGTGTGTATTGAGCTGATATGCATAACCCTTGTGCATTGGTCTTAGCGCTGTTTTTTCATCTCTGCCCTCCAAGAGAGACTCAGTAGCAAAGTGCTGGAGAGTAGGCAGGGCACAGGAGAGTATGCAAGGGTTGTGTATAGACTGCAGGCATGTGACAGATACGATTCAGATACGGGATGGACTATCCGCATCAGGGCTCATGTGGCTGGGTGCCTCAGTCTAGGGTTGCTCTTGAGGGAAGAGCATCTGCTGTGCATGTGTATATGTGGGTATGTGTTGGTGTTTTTGGCCCCATGAGCCTTTATGGCTCCCATGGGATGCCCTTTTGAGCTAGTTGGTAATGTGGTAACCTGAATCACATCAAGGTAGTCAATGAGTGCTTCATCCTATCCTCAGCAGGCTCCTCCCTTTGCCTGTCGTAAAGGGCTGTGAGATGTATACTCCCATTTAGCTCCTGTCCCTACCATGTATGGGCTTCTATCTTAACCTTCATGGATCTGTGGTTATGCGCCGTGTGTGAAAAGAGCTGACATCAGTTGACAGTGAACTGCTGACTGGGACATCTGCAGATATGTAATCAGCTAGCGGCCAGGTCGCGGAGTTGTAACAAATAGTGTTGGGTGGTGTGGTTGGCCAGGTTGATCTACTGAGCTGAGGCCCCTTGCGTTTGCCACGCCTTGCAACCTAAAGAGTGTTTGTTGTTTGTTTGCTTTGGCTGCACACAACAGCAGATAGTTCTTAAATGATGGTTTGTTGAGCGTGCCGTGGTATCACTGATCAAACAAAAATTTAAGGTGCGGCAACCGCAAACCCGCCCGTTTGTGGGTCAGACAAGCAAGCGTAAGGTTAACAAACAAACAAACAAAAAATTAAGTCTGGTCTCCGTTTACTTGGTGGTATGGAACCCATTGTGTTTTGGATCCATCCGATGGTGTGTTTGGTCGTTTCGACCTACTTGTTTCGACCTACTAGTAGCAGCCCTTTGCGGTTGGCGCCGGCACCTTAAATGTTTGGTCGGTTCGACCTAGCAGCCCTTTGCGGTTGCCACACCTTAAATGTTTGTTATATTATGTTATGTTGAGGTGCGGCAACCGCAAAGGGCTGCTAGGTCGAAACGACCAAACACACCATCGGTTATGCTATATGATCCGGCTGGTTCATGCGGTGCATGGCTCTCATGTATGGCAGCATGCCGTGTGATGCATCATTCGCATGTAGGGGAGCTATAAGATGCATGATAAGTGGCAAGAAGGGCAAACCACGGGCTACTGGCTGGGGTGGGGTGGGGTGGCATGCCCTACCTGACGTACTTGGAGTGTAACTAAGTAAGCTAAAAGTTGCGGTGGGCAGACTCGTCACATCTACACGAGAGCGCTTAATGCATGCACAGTCCCGCTTGAATTTGTTTCAGGACTATTCATCTAGCATCTATAGGGACACTAGCATCATCCCATATATTTGCTCACCGGTTTTCTAGTAGATTATGAAGTCGCGTTAGTTGGTCCACGCTAGCCATGTCAAAACGGCAGAAGCCAACCAGCAGTAGTGGGGGCTCCCAGCAGGCTGCTAGTATTAGCAAAGATGCTTATGACGACCTCCTCATTAGCAATGCGACCCTTAAGGCGCAGATGGAAACCCTGCAGGAGCAGGTGCGTGTGCTCACCGAGTCATTCACCGAGCAACTTGAACGTGCGAAAGCGGAGCTTGTCGTTGCCAAGGAGGTCATTACGCAGCTGCAAAAGGAGAAGGCAGAACTTGATGCCAAAGTGACGGAAGCTCGGCGTCAACGCCCTGTGCCTGCTCCATCTGCTGCACCCGTCCCCGAGTCTGACCGAGTGGAGCGGCTTATGCGGGCTGCCAATGACTGCAAGGTGATTGTCTTCACTCGGGGTGCCCAAACCACTAGCACGGAGGTCTCCGCTAAGTTGCGTGCAGCAGCTGGCCTGCCTGACTATGCTGTTGCGGAAGCCTTCAAGGCAGGTTCGGTATGGTTCGTCAAGCTAATCAGCAGGACCTTCACCCTCACGGCGCTCCAGCGCTGGTACGCCTTCAAACAGCTGAGCGGGTGGGGTCTCGACCAAGCCCTTACCAAGCAGCAACTGGATGAACGGTCCACTCTGAAGCCACGTTTCCTGGAGCTCAAGACAGCAGGCGCTTTCCCACGGTGGCATGGAAGCGAGATCTTCGTGCGGGTGCAGGCTGGTGTACGACCGGCCACGCAGTGGAACCCAGCCCAGTGTGTGCCCCCTCGCCCAAGGGCCAACCCAGCAGCAACAGCCCCTGGCGCAGCAGCAGCACCCACAGCAGCAGGCCCAAGACCTACAGGCCCCACTCGGGTACGCAATCCCTCCCCTGCACGGGAAGGAGTAAGCCCAGCAGCAGTACCAGGATCATCAGCAGCTGCAGGGCCATCAGCAGCAACAGCAGCAGTAGCAGCAGGTACAGCAGGAGCTGGACCAGCAGCACCCACAGCAGCAGGAGCTTCTGGTAGCAACGGCCCCTTCCCCCCTCCTCCCCCTGGAGCTGTCCCTCCTCAGGCCGCTGCGCCGAAGTCAAAGCTGGCTTGAAGGGGTGGGCAGCCCACAGTGACTTCCCTGACATTGCTATCGTATAATGTCAATGGTACGTCACCCACCAAGATCCAGGCTTTTTTGCATTGGCATCATTTGTTTCGGCAGCATTCGGTGGTTGCATTGCAGGAGACCAGATCCATTCTTGCTGATCCCCTGCATGGGTTTCTATCACAGTCACATCGTCCATATGTGTGTTGTGGTCCTTCTTCACAAGGGACGGCTGGCCATGGTTTGGCCGTATACGTTCAGAACGACATTCATGTCCGGTATCAGGTTAAGTTACCAAAGTTATCTCCATATGTGATCTGGCTCCAATTCTCCACCGCTGTTGGTAGGCTCATTCTCGGTACGGTGTATGTTCCGCAGAACAGCACAGCAATGCACGAGGTGTATGACACATTATTGTCTGAAATAGGTGCCTTTCATGCATCTGGAGCACAGGTGCTCTGCATAGGTGACTTCAATGCACATGTTGGGGATTTGGATGATAGGGGTTTAGATCCTTCTGGTCGACCGATTGGACTGGCATGCCGCCGTGGTCCTGACTCTCATGCGATGAATAGCTCTGGGCAATGTTTGATAAACTTATGTTTGACCACTGGTACCCTCCTCTGTACAGGACGGGGCGCTGGTGGGGGTGTGGCTGTGCCGATTGTACCGTCTTTTACTGCTCGTGGAGCACAGACCCGCCCAGATCATTGTTTGGTATCAGCCGGTCTGCTGCCTAGGGTTCTGAACCCTGTTGTACTTAGTCATGTCCATGGTAGTGACCACCTGCCCATGTCTATGGGGCTTGCTATGTCATCTTTGGAGAGTGTGGGGTCTCCTTCTGCTTTTGGGCAAACAGAACCCATGGTGCGATTAGTGTGGGATGAGGCAAAGCGTATGGACTTTTATTCTGCACTTGAGACAGACCCAGCAGTGATTGCTCTGCTTGCAGATGCCCAAACAGCTACTCTATCTTCTGAGACACTGGATCAGTCTGTCCAGTTGCTTGGGCAGGCCCTTTTCCAGGCAGCCAAGGTGGTTGGGATGAAAATTCGTGCGGTGTCTAGCTCTTGTCGGCGTAAAAAGGTCCATCAGCCATGGTTTGATGATGAGTGCAAGGCCGCCGTGCGGGCCCTTCGTGGTGTGGCTGTCACAGCTGAGCAGACCAAGCAGCTTCGCAGTCTCTATCAGCGCAAGAAGCGTCAGCATGCAGGACAGCAATACTCCAGGTTTGAGCAGCTGTGTCGGTCTCAGCCCACATACTTCTGGAAGGCCCTACGCCGTGGCATTGCCCAATCCAGCCCTGTTGTGCCTACAGCTGATGAATTTGCCCAGCACTTTTCCAGCGTCTTCAGTGGGCCGCCTGTGAGGCCCCCCTTGCCATCCTTGGCACCTCCTACAACAGAAGACTTAGATGACTTGTTTGGGGATGATGAACTTCAAAGTGCCTTCAAGCGACTTAAACGCCGGGCCTCTCCTGGTAAAACAGGCCTCCCAGTGCCTGCTCTGGCTGCCTACCCTGTTCGATATTTGATACAATCCATTCTACGAGCTGTGCACTTAGCTGGCAAGGAGCCCGCTGAGATGAGTCTTGCCTTGTTGAATCCTATATATAAGCGTGGGGACCATTCTCAGGAGGTTAACTACCGCCCTATAGTGGTGTCCTCACTACTCCACAAGTTATATGCAAATTGCTTGGGTTCTGGGGTGTATGTGGCCCACACTCAGTACAGTCACCAGCATGGTGACATGTTCCCCCGGCAAGCAGGGTTCTTGCCTGATCGGAGTACCCTTCATAATATGTTTGTTGTGCAGCATTTGGCTCATCATGCGCTCACTGCCAATCGTCTCATGTATGTGGTATTCTTGGATGTCTCGGCCGCATATGATACTACTGATCATGGCAAATTGGTGGAAACTCTCCTCCAGTTGGAGTTTCCCGAACATCTTGTGCGAGGGATTGCAGGCATGTACCAGGGTTTGCGCTATCAGGTGGTTACCAATGGAGTTGTTGCAGAGCCTTTCCATGTTGGTATTGGGGTCAAGCAAGGATGTCCCCTGAGCCCCATGTTATACAATTTGTATGTCCAGCCACTAAGTGGAGCATTAAGTGCACTTGATAAGGGGCCATGCTTCCCTGGTCTTCCTGGGTGCCATCCGGACTATCATTATGCTGATGATGCTGCTCTCATGGCAGAGTACCTCCCCGACTTGCAGGCTTTGCTGACCCATACTAATGTCGTGCTCGCTGCTCGCAATCTTAAGCTGTCAGTGCCTAAGTGTATCGGACTCGTTTTGGGTTTGCAGGCGGGAGCTCCAGTTGGTGAATGTTCTTTGAGTCTTGGTTCCGCGCCCCTTGCATCAGCTTCACCTACTGAGGGGACACGCTATCTTGGCCTAATTTATGACACAGCAGCCTCTGCGGGCACTATGGCAGCTCACAGGGCCTCCTGTTTTTCCTCTTCTTTTCATGCTGCTACTGCTCAGATGCGTGCGGCACCAGACTTTCCCTGTGCACTCCCAGCCTTCTTGAAATTGTTGCACACTGTTATGGAGCCAGCTGGTTTGTATGGGTGTGAACTCTGGGGCCTTCTATCTATTCCGGGTTTGTGGTCGTCTGGTTGGACCCTAGCTAAATTCTATAGCCTTACAGATCCTTTGGAGGTTAAGCGGTGCCGTCTGGTCCGTCAGTGGTTGCAGCTCCCTCAGTCTGTGCCTCTTTTGCCTTTGTTACATGAGCTTGGATCTGAACCTCTTGTGCATTGCTATGTTCGGCGTGCTGTTCGTTTTTATAACTGCCTTGTTGAGTTGGATGCTGCTTCAGTGTATCGAAGTGCTCTGCAACAGAACATTGATGATGCTCTCTCCACTCGCTCCCGTGCCCATAACTTTGTGGGGGCTCTTTTTCAGGTGCTACGGATCCTTTTGCCCCGTGAAGGTGGTCTTACTCGCACCTTGCGAGCTTGCCTGCCTTTGGATATTGATGGCATTGATGAGGCATTGCATACTCGGTACACTGAGCACATTCAGCGTCTGTCCCAGGTTGTCAATGGTCCTGGGTCCCGTACTGGTCTGTATTTCAGGGTTGTTGGTACACATGTTTTGGGCGTTGTCCCTTCTTTTTACTCATGTCGACTGTCTCATGGTGTGTTGGTACGTTTCTTGCGTTTTCGTCTTGGTTGCCATCATTTGCGTATCCATACTGGGCGTTGGCTTCCGCCCCTCCTTCCGCATTCTCAACGCACATGTTTGCGGTGTAGCTCCACAGTAGTTGATGATGAGGCGCATTGTTTGTTCATGTGTGAACACCCCACAATTGTTGAGGCTAGAGATTTGTTTCTGGCAGCTGTGGTTCCCCCCGTGGCCGCGTTGTCCTCGCTCAGGTATGCTGATTTCTGGGCACTGTCAGCCACTGGCTGTGTCCCTCTCTCGGCCTTGGTCAAGTATGTGGCCGTGTGTGTTCGTGTCTGTTGGTACTGCCATCAGTCCGGTGGTACTGATGTGGTGGACTTACCGGATATCTTGCTCCCGGCAGGTCAATATTTGGATCTGTTTGATTCGGAGTCGGAGACAGATGTTCCTAGTGATTCGTCTGATGAGGAACTGGTTGAAGTCTAGATAGCTACATGTTTGGGTATTCGCCTTGGTTGGTGTGCTGGCCGTCTTGGGTGGTACATATGCGGTGGACTTACTGGACATCCTGCTTGGTTGGTGCTCTGGATTGTGTTTGATTTGGATACACCCATCAGTCTCCTGCTGGTGATTTGTTTGCCGTGTCCGTAGTTGGATGTCTGCTTGGGTATTCCTCTTGCTTGGTGGTATGGATTCCATTGTTTTTGGACCCATCCGATGGTGTGTTTGGTCGTTTCGACCTAGCAGCCCTTTGCGGTTGCCGCACCTTAAATTTTTGTTTGTTTGTTTGTTTGTGTCTGCACACATGTCGATCGGGTCTTCTAGTCGTGCCCCATAACGCTCACTCATTGGTATGGCTCAGTGGAAAGTGTCAAATGCAAGGAGATAATAAGCCATTCACCTGCCGTTGTCAGCCTCTAGCTGCAACCGTTCGACAGTGAGCGAGTGGATCTTTGAAGCCTGACTGGGATCTTCGAAGTTGGCTGTAGTCCGACTACAGCCTTCATAATTCTGGAAATTCATTATTTCCTGGACATCTTACGAGGATTGCTGCGGCTTTCAGACATAGTAAACTTTTCCAGTGCCATCATCTCAGATGGCACAAGTGCATGCATGGCCTGAAATGTCGAGTACGAGCTGAAGATCCGACACCCAAGATCCGACATCCAAGGTCGAAAAGCCCAGGTGCCGTGGAGGGCGTATCTCTTTCTAGGTAAACGAGGCCATGTATTACAGCAGGTCTCAGATAGTCCTGTCACAACTCCCTGTCTGCATGGCTTTCAGCATGGGACAGCTTGGGCACTGCTGGTGTGGGAGTCCCATGAGTGCGGCAGGAGCTGCATCAACAACGACCCAAGCAGTAGTACCATCATTCATCCTTTTCCGTTGGCAATCATTGGCCTACGTGCATTCCACACAGGGCGTTCCTCACCAGCTTGGAGCATCTCTCGGCCGCTATCACCACTCGACTCTCAAAGTGTTGCTTCAATGGTGCAGGTCGTGCAAGCGCGCGACTGAAAGCGCAGGTCAATTCCCATCAGTTCGCGCAGTGCTCTGGATCCATGGCAAAACCGGACGCTTATCATACCCTGGTCCCACACCGGTTACCCATGGCTGCGACTGTGCACTTCGGCATCGCAGCTCTCGTCGTCATGCTCTGTCTTGTACCCCCAGCCAATGCCCAGACCACCCAGGCTTCATCCAAACCCAAGTGCCCGTTTGGATCGTTCTGGCGCAATGGTGGATGCGCCTGCGTCTCTAAGCTCCAGACCCTATGTCCAAGCCGTTGCACCAACCTCAAGGCCGATCCTTTGAACTGCGGTGCCATTTGTAGTCCAGGACAACAGACATGCGTCACTGGTCGCTGCGGATGCTGGCAGAACTTAAAAACTTTCCTGCCTGGAGGTGCTGTTTGTCCTGTGTCTAGTACTAAGCCCACCAAGAAGGCCTGCACGGACTTGCAGTCTAGCAATGCAAACTGTGGTGCCTGCGGCAAAGCGTGTGGTGCAGGAAGGAGATGTGTTGCAGGCAAATGCTTAGGTGAGTGAGGTCCGACTGATCATCTCTCCAGAATCTTTTCATGCCTAGTACTAGATAGCATCTTTTGGCCGGCCATCAGTTCAGTTCCATGTACTGCCTGATGGGGCCTATGGCACCTTTTGCTATGGCATATCATGGAACCTAATAATATTGACAATAATGATAAGAATAGTCATAATGCCTGGTGATCTTCTCTGCATGGACAGCATGGGTGGCCTGGCACATTTCAATGCTTTGCTCTGCCTTGAGTGCTTTTCATCATAAAGCCTCATCATCAAACATCCCTTGATCTGTTCTGAGGTCGACTGCATGACCACCAACACATCAGGTGTGTGATCAGTGCCTTTGCCCATTCCCCCATGTGATGTTTGTGCCGCTGTCTTTGGCCGATGCAATGATGGCCGGAGATGAAATTCCACAAATGGAGTATTGAGTATGTCTTACTTGTTGCCATGAACAAAGCACTAAATACCCTGGACCTGACATTGCCTTCTCTTGCAGTTGCACCCCAAAACAAACATAATGCTTGTTTGATCATATGTCCCCATTTTGAGCTAACCCCCGATCAGTCACACTGTGCCCGCCCTTGTGTCCAGGTATGTTAACGCAGTTGATGTGGTTGTGCAGATACAGATGAGTGCACAGCCTCCACTACTGCTTGTGGCCCCAACACGATCTGCACCAATGCCCCTGGCTCCTACTCCTGTGCCTGTAAGACTGGATATGAGCTGCTGGCTGGGAAGGATGCCAAGACTGATGGATGCACAGGTGAGCAGGCGATGCCAAAGTGCTTTGCACATACTTCAGGATGGAATGTAGTGTAGACTTTTGGTAGTTACATTAGTGCTCTAAGTTTCATCTACTTTTTCTATATTGTATATGAAACTCTGGCAAAGTGCTCGGGCAAAGTGCTTCTTTGCGTCCTTCTGATGGTCCTGTCACATGATGACTCGTCACATCGTATTATGGATTCTGAGGAATATGCACAGCGGGTCAAGCTTGAGCCTGAAGCTAGCAAACGGTACAAACACCAAAGGGGCAAAGGCTTGCTAAGTCATACTCCAAGAAAGTGGCCCTCTCCCTCAGTAATGCTGAAGCCTATCTACTACTCCCCTACTATAAGCCGCGGCAGATTGGTGTCTAGCTGGAAGGTGGAAGGCATAATGTAACCAAGTGGAAGGCAAAATGTAAGCAGAGGCGAGGTACAGTGGCAGCTTCATACAAGCATGCTTGACATACATGACTTGCTGCAAATTCCACCTCAAAGTGGATAGTTCAGGGTCCTAGTCCTTCTGGCTCATGGCCCACTATACTCATGGTTCAGGCACATGCTATTATGTAGATGTAACTGCAGCCCTTTGCAATAAAAGCTTCCTTGTCAAGCAATAATCATATAGCTGTGTCATTTGCTGCAGAACTGTAATTGAAATGTACAGCTCCAAAACTATCCCCTGCAGGGCCTTACCATGCCATGTATTTGTGATGTGTCAACCAGTGTAGTTATGCAGTTGTCATTCTTGGGTGCAGATAAGGACGAGTGTGCATCCTCCTCTACTGCTTGTGGCCCCAACACAAAGTGCACCAATGCCCCTGGCTCCTACTCCTGTGCCTGTGAGACTGGATATGAGCTGCTTGCTGGGAAGGATGCCAAGACTGATGGATGCACAGGTGAGCTGTGGCCGGGTGCTTAAGTGCATGCTGTCCCTCTTCATCCTACAACGTCACTACTGGGGGACGACCCTCACTAAGTAGGCCTACTTCTTTAATTGTACGCCACAAATGGTGTGTGCGTAGATGTAACCATGTAACCATGGGGGACGATGCTGGGGCAACAAGGACTTATCAACAACGGATGTGGTAATTGCAAACTGAGCCGAATTGAGCCCATGTACAACCTGCAGACAAACAGCCGGCCAGAAAGTTTGGGGCGCGTTACCAAAAAGCACCTGTGTATATAGAAATGCAATGGAGGTCACAATGGAAAGTCTTGATGCTGAGTCACAATGGAAAGTTGCAAGGGAAAGTCACAATAAAAAGCTACAATGCAGCAGATCCACAGACACAGTTTTGCTGAACAAACTAGCACAGGATGTTCAATTCTGCAATGGATCGGTTGTGGCCTTTAAGGTTGCCCGGGAGATACAGTCTGGCCAGAGACGCAAACATTCTGACACCAAGAACAGCATGTCAAATTGCAGGGAAAAGAAAAGCCTTGACGGCCAGTTCAACCTGCAACATCCTGGTGCTCATGATCACATGCGTCTCATAATCTAATCAGCTGTATCGTGATTTCAGCTTATGCAAGTGCAACCATGCAGTCATACGCGGCCATGAAAATCAAGGTGCAGAGGAGAGCGCAGGCACTTACTCAATCTGGACCTCTTCCTCACAAAGAGCGCAGTTTGTCTGGCTTGACTGACAGAATGTCACTCCTCTCATGCATGGTAGGGTCAGCCAGGATATTCTCCCAGGGTCAGGCTATGGCAAATACAGGCAGCTGTGTAACTAGGGCTGCTTCAGATCACTGCTAACAGCCAAAATTTAGTACATTTATATCCGTATACTTAAATCTGCATTGTGTATTTGGAGCCTCAGACGGAACCTTGGAAGGGCGTAAATGCCATGCAGATGCCATGCCCTCACCATCGTCAATGCATGGCAGTGAAATCGTCACTAGGACTCACTCCGGTGCCGACAGCTCTCAGGCTGAGAGTCTCAGTCTGAGACATTGAGAATTACACCAAGACACTCTCACATCCTTGCTGAGTGCCACCTGATGGCTATTTGAGAGCCACCTGATGAGACTGGAACCAAAAGCCGCCCGAGAGCCACCCCAGAGTGTCCTGAGAGACATTGCTCTCAGGCTGACTGCCCGAGAACGGCTCGGCTGGTTTTGGCTCTCAGGAAATGCCATGGCTGAAGCTTTTTCTTGTGTCTCTTTCCCCCCTTGCTGCAGCTGTTTGCAGCCAAGCGCCAGTAATAACAAATGGCACTTTTGCCGACTGTACCCTGCCAGCTTTGGAAGGGGCTGTCTGCCGTGGAAACTGCTCCAACAGCACGGACGGGGCCCCTGTGGCTGTGTGCACACCTTCAGGAACCTGGAATGTCACTGGAGCATGTGGTGCGTGGGGGATTTTGCGTGGGGATTTTGTAATAAGTAGTATCATATGTATTCTGCAAGCACTTTGGATGGTATAGGGAGGTAGGGGATATGAGAGAGACATTTCTACGCCAGAAGGGCTTGGATTGCCCTTCCGCGTGGGGTTGAGGGAGGGGCTGTTTTGTACAAGTACATTCGGACCCCTACCATGGTAGGAGATGATCAGCAAGTGCGGTGGTGGTCCAAACATACTGGCTCATGGCCCAGGCGATGGCATGAAGCACTTTGCAGGTTGACTATTACCTGCCAAGCAACCCAGTTACAACAGGACTGCAGCAGTTTCCGATGAGATTTTGCTGGTTTCATTTCATGGGCCTGCACCGCCCCTAGCAGAGATAGCATCCAGCATTCTGGGCCCTAGGTCATCAGGCCACACTCCAAAGCCTTGGCATAAAAGATAACTTTTTTTGTAAATAGTTTTTTGTTTTTTATGCATTAGAATCGAAAACATGGGCCTGCCATTCGCACATCCCATCTCACGGCACGGCAATATGTAATGCCCTGGCTTTGTTATGGTTGCTGGTATAGCTGGTATTGCCCTGTTTCAGTCAAAGCTATTGAAGATGATTGCCTTTGCATTAGAGAGAAGCAGGTGGCCCTGCAATGTGCCATTCTGATGCCACTGCTGACAGACCCCTTCTCTGGCGGCTGTGATTGCTTATGTCATTATGTGCCTGGCCTCCAATCACTGACATATACTGGTTCATTTTCTTCAAGATTTCGTGGATGGCTGCTCTCCGCACCCCACTGTGCCTTGCGCTCTCTCTCAAGGACAACCACAAGCATCACTAGCATCACTGTGCTATAGTGCTGTGCCTCAAGCATCACTCTCTTTTGGGCCCTACCTTGCTCAATTTGATCCACCAGAAATGCATTCCTTGCCTGCTAACTAACAGCGCCTAAACCCTTCATTTATATACAAGCACTTCAACTGCCATTATTCCTATGGTCATTCTTCTGGCAATACAGGACCATAGGACTGACTAGTAACCGACTTTTAGCCACCTCTTCTCAATAGAACTTCATTTGACAACAGTCAGCACTATGTTGCTCTTGCAGAGCGCCCTCCTGCACATGTCAGATCTTTCATCTACGTTCCGATTCCCTTGCATGGTGCCCATGATTTATTGTATCAGAGCTGGGTGATGGATGATTCTGTTATGCCTGCTTTTTTGCTATTGTCTTCCAGATGAAAATGGCTGCTTCTCAGGAGACTCAAAGGTGATCATCCAAGAGCAGCAAGAACCCATTGCCATGCGTGACCTGCAGACAGGCCAGCATGTGCAGTGCGTGGACCATCAAGACATGCTGCTGCCGACAACACTGAAATGGTGTGAAGTCATGAACTGGGTGAGTAATTTTGAGGAATAACAACCCCCGATTCATCTTCGCGAGGGCATTCCCAACCCCAGACAGTCAGAACCCTACTTGGGCCCCTGGCTGCTGCTACACCAGTGTCCAAGCCCCCATGAGTTTTAGGGTTCCACTGCTAATCTAAACCTAACCGGATAGAAAAGTGGTTCAGGACTAAAACTCGGCAACATATGTTTTTTGGCTTTGCGTTGGCTGAGTATAGAAGGTACATGAAGCACTGTGCAGTTTTTGTAGCTGACCGCCTGTGAGGGAGTCACATGTTAGGCACAATATTCACGATCTACCTTCTTCCTCAGCTCTGCAAGGGGCCCCCTGCTAAATTCATGTGAGTGTTTGGCTGCCTGGCATTAGCCATGCGCGGTTAAAGGAGAAGGTGTTGGTAGCACATGTTATGATGTCCCCCCATATGGCTTGTTTTCTTTCCTTCCATTCGCAGGCACACTCAGCACCAGAAGACCACCCCCTAATCCGCATCAGCTTCATCCACCCTGATAGAACACCCGGCTCCATCTCCACCAGTCCCACCCATAACATCTACCTAGTATCAAATCCCCCCTCTCCAAGCAGCAGCATCAGCGCATCTGAAATTGGTGCTGGCTACATGCTGCCTGCAAAGATGATCATGGCAGGCAACAAGATCGTTGTGAAGACACCCACAGGCTTCAGTGCCGTAACTGTAACGGCCGCCGAGGAATACACGGGCAATGGTTGGTATTCCCCTGCGCTGGAGTCGCCATACATTGTGGTTGATGGGGTGGTTGCCCCTGTTCATATCAGCTTCCCTGTGCCGTTGACTAATCAAGCTGGCCCCCTGAGTCCCTACCAGCAGAACGGAATTGCATTCAACGCTCTTGTTCATCTTGTGATGATGCCTTTATGGATGCAACAGCTGCAAGCAAATGGGACAGCAGGAAAGGATGGGCAGTGGGATGGCTCCCCCATTTGGCCTGAGGGCAGCCGCCTCAAAGAGATTGTGTTCTCAAATGTTATGAAGGGTAAGGCCTTCGATATGGCAAGGGCGTACTCTTGGGGCATGCAGAAGTATGCAGCATGGACTGCAGACAAGACTGCTATACCGGCAGCTGATGAAGTGTTCCAGGCCTTTGCTGCTGCTTTTGTGTGATAGATTGACAGCGGGGTTCCTGTGCGACCCCAGGTACAAGGCTATTGACTGAGCTGTTTGGTTTGATAAGCGGTCGAGCTTCGAAGCTATGAGCTATGCTGTTTTCCCTAAGCAATGCAGGAATGCAGAGGATTGCACATGTATGCTGGGGATTTGGGGGTTTGGGGATTTGGGGGATTGCACATGTATGGGATTTTGGGGTTTGGGGATTTGGGGATTTGGGGTATTGCACATGTATGGGATTTGGGGGTTTGGGGATTTGGGGGATTGCACATGTATGGGATTTGGGGGTTCTTGATGATTGTTGGGGCGCTCTGTAAGTGAATATCTGGGCTGTGGTGAGAGGAGATTTTGTCAGGACGCTTTGTGGTCAGGAGGATACCACAGATTTCTCACACAAGCTCACGCCAGCCCCCAGCCAAGACAAAGCAATAAAATCCCACACAACGCACTACACAACGTGGTTGTTTTCTGCAAGCTCTGGTGGGCACCCTTCTGTGAGGGATGATGCGGTTTCTGGGTGAACATTGCAACTGGCTATGTTTCTCCTTCAGCCTCGGTCAATGAAGTGTGTGGTATGTGCCCTGTGGGTTTCCCCTGCCACCACTCCGGGGTACTGATGTGGTGGATTTACCAGACGCCCTGTGAGCAGAGCTAGTTTGCTTGCGAGCTATGTGGCCACGCTGCCTTTTGTGAGGTAAATAAGTTAGCTTGTGGTATGGCACTGTTTGGCATTGGCCGTGTTTCTCTTCAGCCTTGGTCACATTCGTGGCCATGTGCATTCGTGTCTTCGTCCTGCTATCGGTTTCGTAGTACTGATGATGTCATGGATTTACCGGACGTTATTGTTAGGATATATACCGGGTATGGGGTAGATAAGTAATGTATGCTTGATTCTGAGTCAGACCATTTGCGTGACTTATCTGGTGAGGAACTGGCTGAAATGATTGGCTGGATACATGCTTGGGTATCGATCCTGCCTTGATGGTTTGGAAATCATTGTCGTTGGAACCATCCAACTGCATGTTTGATTGGTTCGACAAAACTATGTGTGGCTTTTTGTGTGGAATGTGGCTAATGATTCAGAACAGAGACTTGGTAATCTGTGCTGAGGCAAGGGATACAGGTGCAAAAGTGAGCTTGTCGGGGTCCAAGCTTGTTTACAGAGGTTCTGGCTGTCAGATGCGATCATCCATGCTGTTTGCAGACGCAGAATGGTTTGTGACTGAAGTGCCTTACACCCATTTGAGCAGAAGAGGTCATGTTTGCAGTTGTCCTGTTGCATTCGGCTGTTCGAGCAAACAAACAAAAGTTTAAAGTGTTCACTGACATGTTTCAATTTGGCCGCCTTTGGAAAGAAGCTGGTATGTGGGTGGGGTGATATATGAGAGGGAGTCATGATGGGAGGCCATGTATAGTGGTAAGGGTTAAAGGGGCTACAATAACCGGTGGCGTGTAGATGGCAGGCCTGGCACCAGTGCTAAGCTGCTGATCTGTTGCTGGGCGTAAGTGTTGCGCTTACAGTTGCAAGCAAGCCCGCCTTACATGTTTTGCTTGGATAGCATTCAAGTTGCCTACGGTATAAATACAGTACAGTATTTGTTTGGCCGTGTTCATGTTTTACAATGCAATACAATACAACATGGTTTCGTTGGCATGTAATCCATCTGCTGGAGGAGCAACTGCTGCAGCTCCTGCTTATGGGGGCTGCTGCTGGATGGATCGCGAATGGAATGGCTCCCACACTATTTGGCTCGAGGGCAGCCGCCGTGTAGAATTCCTGTTCTCAAATGCTATGCAAGGGAAGGCCGTCGACATTGCAAGGGGGTACGCTTGGGGCATGCAGAAGTATGCAGCATGGACTGCAAACAAGACTGCTGTTCCATCTGTAGATGAAGTGTTCCAGGCCTTTGCTGCTGCTTTTGTGTGATTGATTGACAGGGGTGTCCCGTGTGCGGCCCCAGGGCAGGTAAAAGGGTACTGATTGAGCTGTTTGGTTTGATATGCAGCCGAGATCGAAGCTATGAGTGAGCTATGGGTATGCTGTTTTCGCTGAATAATGCAGGAAGGCACAGGATTGCACATGGTTGCATATGCCAGGGATTTGGGGGTTCTGATTGTGGGGGCCCGGGTGGTCGGTGGATGGATGTGTGGGCTATGGTGAAAGGGGAGTTTGGGAGGATGCTTTGTGGTTCAGGAGGATACCACAGATTCCCCCCACAAGCCACCCCGACTTACAACCAAGACAATAAAAGGGCCCCGGTAACACAACACACAATCAGTGATTGGCTTCTTTGAGCTATGTGATAGGGACTGTAAGTGTTAATGTTTACCATGGTATATTCCTCTATGTACAAGATAGAAGCATAAAGCCCAATATGTATGTTGTCATGGTTTGATCTTTGGCTGGAACAAATTTAGTGGGTATGCTGGGAAGATCGCTATATGTCATGAGTTATATCTGGATCTATAATTATGTTTTGGTGTTTTCGGCCCTATGAGCCTTCACTGGCTCCCATGCGATGCGCTTTTAGGCTAGTTGGTAATCTGGTAATCTGGAACCCCTTCTGTGACGGATGCAAATGAGTGTGACTTTCTTGGCTTGGCGTTGTCTTGCCCATGTTCATGTTTCCTGCCTTTCGGCCTCGTTATTTCGATGTGTATGAGTGGCCCTTGCCATCTCTCTGTTGTGGCGGATACTGATGTGGCGGATTTACCATATGTCCTCTAAGCGGATCTAATCTGGTTCCGAGCATGTGGCCACGCTGCCTTATGTGACGGTATGTATATATGCTGGCTTGTGGCCGGATGGTCTGCCACTTGGCCGTGATTCTGGTCATTTTCGGCGTCGCTCACGTTCTTGTGACAGTGCTCGGTTCACGGATGGCGTCAGTTCGGGTCGGTCCGACCTAGCAGCTGTCTTGCGGTTGCCACGCCTTGGGTGTTTGTTTGTTTAATATAACCGGTAAATGAGGGTACGGGTATGCGGACTGGAAGATAACATATAATAGAAAGTGTTGCTGACGCATGTCGTGAGTTAGGGCGTGAGGTCATGCCCACTCCCCGCTTGACCGAAGTCGCTTCCGAATGATTGACTATGCATGTAACCGAAAGTGTCGGAGAATCAACGTAACGCTGCTTCGTCACCCCTATCTTGGGCATGTTCTGCGACCTCTCTCTGTATACACTCTTTCTCATGCCAACTCTTCCAATCGCTACGCGTGACCATCAATCTTACACAGACACCACAAAACTGCACAGATACAAGATGATCAAGGGGCCCCATGAAAGTGGGGCCAACTTCAGATTAACACCCCCACCCCACGGGAAGAAGGCTACATAGCTGTGCAACAATCATAGAGAATTCGCATTCACTGGCTCCATGCCCATGCCGCACAACCCGATATCCGATCATTGAATAAATCATCTACAACACCCGCCCCCACCAAATCAACGTAATAATAGCGGACCGTACGGGTCATCATAATGATTAAATTTCATGATGTATATGCCATAGCAATAAGTGCCATCATAGGCCCCGCACCTCAAGCTGTCACAAATAACAGCGAGGTGGAACAGAATACGGGAAACTTCCACATGTATGACAATACATGCCTAAACATTCATCCTCCCCCATGCTTGACGTAGTAAATCAACCTGCCCAATTGCAGATGCACTCATTCAGCCCCATAGTGTCACAAATACAACCTCCGCCCTATACTCCATAATAATCTGCCACATACACACACTCATCCAGGCCCATGCCAACACAACCCATGTGGCAACCAATAGATTAAACTACAGCATGTCACCGTCATGTTCACGCAAGCCATGACACTTCCAGAATTCAGTCAACTATCTCCAGTGAATGATGGCTGTAAACTTACTAAGTACACAATTGGTTATCAACATATACATACTGCAGTAGGAAGCATGGGCCCATATGGACCTACAGCTAGGAGTGATCATGCCAGCTACATGCAACATTCCAATTCCATATCATTGACTTAAGGCATGGCCCTTACAGTGATTGCCAACGGTGCAGCTGAGCAATGGTGAGGTTGGCAGACTGAGCCGGCCAAGTTTAATGAGAGGTAGGCTGTTTCTACAACAGCTTGAGGTGCGGGGCGTCTGGAACCCTTTGGCATACCGGGTATCATGAAATGTAGCAAATATTAGGGATAGGCTTGTCAACCATGAACAGCCACCCGCCTGACTCAGTCCACACTGCAGTAGAGTCCAATCCTGCAGAACACACAGAAGGCACAGACAAAGGCAGGACCAGCAAAGATTGCTTCCTTCGGACCACCAAATCCACTCCCATACTCATGCATTCAATCGTCGCTTCACGGAATGACTGACTCCACGAATTACCAATACTGTGGTCCTAATAAACCAAAAGGCGTCATTAGGTGGTGGGACTTTGGGAAAAACAATCTAAATTTCAGATCCTTCGGGAATTTTCCTTAAATTCTAGACTGATAAATCTGGCATCTGGTTTTCAGTCTGGAATCTCGTTTTAGCCAAGGAAATTTATGCTCTGGAATTCAGTGCAACCCACTTATGCTCTCGCGTGGGACAACTGAAATTGTAATCTTCCCCTTAAGCATGGATGCCCGCCCCAAAAACCTTTACCAATTCAGCAAGGCCAACCAGAGAGTCATATTCCAGACGCTCCCTCGTGGCGGCTTCACCGACCGGCAAGCCCGTCAACTTGGTTGGGACAGCTCTGTGGAGTTGGGCAACTTCTTGATCAAGCTCAACAACAAAGACCCCGAAGCCGTGTGGCTCGCCCGTGCGCTGGACGGCGACGAGTCAGAAACCATCAACCAGATTGCAGCCAAAGTCGATGCCGGCCAACTGGTCCCGGTCCCTCGCCTCACCCATACATCCCTCAAGCGCATCTCAACAGTCAGTCGGGCCCGGACCTTACGAGACCACCTCCGCTTGGTCAGCGAGCATCATTTGCCTTACGGCGATGCCACCTGGCAGGGGACCGTCAGGTTCACTCTTCGTGCCATCGGCAAGTCGGGGCATGTCAAGGAGTTGCCTTATGAGCTCCCTGTCCAAGTGGGTGCTGCAAGCCATGCTGAGGAGATGCAAGCCACAGCCGAGGAGAAGCTTGACGAGCTACAACACGCCAGTGATTTCGACAAGGTAGAGATCTCACATGACAGCCTCTACTTCGAGGGCCTCGACCCATCCAGCCGTCGACCTGTGCCTCTTCGTGAAATCAAGATGCGGGAGGTGTTCGTGCTTGGCATCAATGGCTTGGTCGACAACGAGACGTGGGACAGTCACCAGGGTGTTTGCACCTACGATGCACTCAAGAGCCTATACGGAAAGGTCAAGGGACTCATCAAATTCTTCAGGACCCCCGAGCCCTACTTTGACGCCATCAAACGCCTCCACAAGGAGCGCGACTTGCACGATGTTAACTACGACCCTCGGCTACATGGGGTATGTGCTGTCGACATCTGTTCCTTTTGCAGGGAACTTGGCATCCCGTGCATCGCGCTCGACGCAAATGGCAGCCGGGTCATCAGTTGGGTGCCTCGCCGTGAGGACCGAAGGGAGAAGGCGCCTACGCTTGTCTACCGCATCCAGGGCAACCACATGCACATCGATGCCAAGGCCGCCAAGTCAATCTCTCATTCCCTTGCAGCCAACAGCCACCTGGCTCCCCAAAAACCCAAGGTCAAATCAGTTGATATCGACAAATTGTACACCCTCCTGGGCCCTGCACAGACAGGGTTGGATCACCTGCGAGCCCACATAGCGGCCAAGCAGGCCGTGCCTAAAGACGTGTACCTTCATCACGGCAATGTGGTGGGATGGAAGGCGGACAACCTGCAGTATCTGTGGGACCACAATGGTGACCTGGAGCGGGCCAAGCAAATGGTGCAAAACATGGGCCGCGAATGGCGGGGTGAGACCATGACATCCGTGCTCATGGAGCTGATCAACGAGGTGTTTGGTGGACGTGGGCTTCCTAAATGCCAGCCCATCCCAGCTGTGCGGGACCTCCTGGTGGGCGCCGATGTCAAGAACAAGGCCCCTTATGGCCTCACACGCGCTGGTATGGAGGTGGATGTGGCAGCGCTGTTTGCCCGGAAGCGAGCAACCGCCTGGGACATCGAATCCTGCCATGCAACGATGCTGCGCAGCCCACCAGAGGGCTATTGCTTGCCAGGCCCCCACGATGACATCATCTATATCTCAGAGGATGAGCAAGCAACCTTCACGCCACCCGGGCCCGGCATGTACATGTGCCGGGTGTACGAGCCCGACCATGCCTTGTTCCGTCAGGGGCTTGAGTTGTGCTTCCGGCCTGTGGTTTGCAAGGCGCGCAAATTGGGCTTGCGCTTCGACGTCGTCCTCTACGTCCCCTGCAGCATCACGCTGCCAAGAGACGTCTTTGTCCCTCTCCTGGACTGCATCGTAAAGGCATCTGGTGGGCAAAAGGACATCTACAAAAAAGCTATCAACTGTGTGAGTGGCCTCCTGGGGAAGACACGGTCCGAGCGCTACACCACTTACATCGATCGTGACTTGGACGCAGTTTACGATCACTATTTCGATAAGATGTCCCAAGGGCACCAAATGTTGCCGTCGGTCACCCTAGGGGACCGCACAATCCTTCATGCCCCAACCGTGGATCCCCGTGCGGTACCCGAGCCGCCACAACCATTGTGTCAAGATTACTGGCTGTACCGCAGCAAAGTCGTCAAAGAGCTTGTGGAGGTGTCCGTGCCAATCTACCTCCAGGTGCTGGACAACCAAAGGTTGGCTGTCTTGGAGATGGAGCAGATCCAAGGTGGGGTGCCCTTGTTGCGCAAGACGGATTGCAGCGTGCTCCTTGGCGGCCGCCCCCCTGCATCACGATCGACAGTGGACTGGGCCTGGCGCGACAAGGGGGCGCCAGTATCCGCTACATGGGGCAGGTACAGACCGGCGACTTGTCCAACTGTCACCACGGCCATCAGACCAAGCAAGGTGGCAGACCCAAGGCAAAGACCCACCTGGGTCCACCACGACACCATCACCGATTCGAACCAGGTCGATGATGTGCTTCAACTCTTGGACAACCACAAGGGCCTGCTCCTAGAGGGTGTCATGGGTGGGGGCAAGTCTTGGCTCACGATGAGGGTGGTCAACCACTACCTCAACCAGGGCAAGGAAGCTCTTGTGATGTCATTTAGTAATATGGCAGCCGACAACATTGGTGGCAAAACCATTCACCGTGGATTGGGCATTGCTCGTTCCGATGACCCCCAAGGAGGGACCCAAGAGACCTTCTATAGCCACAAGTGGCTGGAGCAGCTCGGCAAGAATTCCCTCATCGTGTGCGACGAGATCGGGCTGAACCCCGCTCACATCTGGTCCATGTTTTCGGCTCTGGTACAGTTCCACCCCGACATCCACATCCTATTGGTGGGTGACCGCCACCAATGCAGCTACGTGGAGCCCGGCGCTTCATCCAAGCACAAGCGGAAGTTTCCGCACTACTTCGACCACCCTACCGTGCAACACATCGCACGCGGTCAGTATGTTTGCCTCACAGTGCGCCATCGCTCCAAGTGCTCCAATCTGGATGCTGTCCTTGACCATCTAAAGGCAGGTGGTGACCTGATGAATTGCGGACATCCATTACCTATTGCCACAAGCTTCACCAAGCTCAATTTGGCATTCACTAACACAGCATGCAAACGCGTCAACGCAGCCGTCAACGCCATGGAGTTCCGACGCATCCGTGGCACGGATATGGGGCGTGTGCACCTTCCCGCCACCGATCATGGCCAAGAAATGACGCTTTTCAAGGGTGCCCTTGTGCAAGCCAAGAAGACAAAGCGGCTTGACTTCAACAACACAAAACTTGACGACGGCAAAAACTGCATCAACAACAATGAGCTGTTTGAGGTGGTGCGCATCAACAACGGCTCCCAGGTCATCATGCAGTCCACTCGGCGTCGACACTCCCCTGGCAGCATGAGCGTCCAGGAGTACACTCACCGCATAACCGTGCCCAAGGCTGTGCTTCAACAGTGGTTTGAACTCGGCTACTGCATCACGATCCATAGCGCACAAGGGCGCACTTTCACCGAGCCCTTCACCGTCTGGGAGGTCGGGCACCCATACATTGACCTCCGGGTGCTCTACACCGCCGTGGGCCGCGCTCAGCGCCTTGATCAGATCCATCTCCCACCGGTGGATGCACGTCACCTGGACCGCTTTGACCAATGTCTCATGGAGAAGGACCTCAAGTTCCTGAGCAACAAGCTGAGCCACTACAGATGCCAAGACCGGCGGAACGGCTTCCATCATCAAGATGAGGAGAACCCCAAGCCCGCGGATCTCTACAGGGACCTTCACGCCTCCGGCTTCTGCTGTGAGCACTGTTGCGTTGGCATGGTGCTGAAGACAAATGTGGGAGCGGACAAGCAGCCCCGGCAATGGACCTTGCAGCGCCTCAACAAACCCCGGCCCACGGGGCATGTTATTGGGAATCTGGCGATGTATTGCTACGAATGCAATGTAGCCAAGCCCGAGATTACAGGCAATGCACCAGTTGATGCTGAGTAATTATTTGGTTCTTAAGTAATACTATGGAGTTTCGTAAGCTCATTCACGAGAGCCCTTCGATTATAAAAGCGAGGTATGCGTTTCTAGAGGCTGCCAAACCTCGTGATGAGGCAATGTCCTTTTGGGAGCAACATTACAATGAGCGGCCCAAGTATGACCCGTGGCTCGATGCTCTTGATAATGTGCCCGCTTCGATGTACCAGCTGGAGCAACGGGCCCCAGACAGCGTGGACAGGGAGGCGATTGAAGCATATTGGGAGGACAAGTACTCCGATCGGCCGATGTTCCATCCGAAAGAGGACACCATCAACTGGCTGAGATCCCACCCCAAAATGAACCTTCTCACAAAGCCCGCTTTCATAAGGAGGCTACGTGCGATGGGTGCAACAAAGGGAGAAGCACTCGAGGCATGGAACAGTAGCAACGTGCGGAGGGTGCCTGGATAGAACACAAAACAGCGTTGAACTGGCCGCACTCGAGTGAAATTCATTCCAAAGGAAACTCTCAACCGCCCGACTAGTACCGCAAGCAACTTAAACGGCAGCAGAATTGGTATCAACTAATAGTATATGAACTGTCATTGTCTAGTCTGACGACCAAACACACCATCCGATGGATCGGCCAAAAACAATGAATTGCACACCACCACCAAGAGGAATACCCAAGAATGCATTCAACTGGGAGACTGTAACCAGTGCTCACCATCATGCAGAACACCAAAAACAGCACATTCCAGTCCGCCAACCAAGACAGATATCCAAGCATGTATCAATGAATGTATGAGATAGCTCACTGCACAGCATGTATCATGCAAGGAGACTGCAACAACCAGTGAACACCTCCCACAAGTGCAAATGGACTCATTCAGCCCCATGCAAGTACAACCCCTACGCCAACCCTCATATCTGCCACAAATACGCACTCATCCAGGCCCATGTCAGTACAAGCCCTGTGGCGACCAATAGATTAAGCTACAGCAGGCCACCGTCAAGTTCATGCAAGCCAACCAGGCTTCAGTCAACTACATCCAGTAAACGGTGGCTCTCAACATATACATGCCGAATTAGGAAGCCCCCTTTCTCTGCATAGTTCTCTCTCTCTCTCTTGAAACAGGGAAGCCTGGATCCATATGGACCTGCATCTAGGCAACAAGTCACCTATATGCAACATCCAATTCATATCACCGACTCAGGCATGGGCCCATTACAGTCATTGCCACTGGGCCAGCTGATCAATGGTGAGGTTGGCAAACTGCGCAGGCCAAGCCCAGTGAGAGATAGGCTGTTCCGATAACATCTTGAGGTGTGGGCCATCTGGCACTTTTTGGCATATCATGAAATGTAAAAGGATGAGAGACAGGGCTTGGTCAGTCAACAATGGGCATCCAGTCGCATCAGCCACTTTACACCGCAGAAGAGTTCAATCCTGCAGAACACATAGAAGGCACAGACAGCAGAACACACAGAAGGCACAGACAAAAGTAGGACAGCTATGTCCAGCAGCTCGATATCCGTTACCAAGGCCCAGATATTGTACAGTAATGGCTCACAGTACAGTACTTCAGGATTATTTGAAGTAGGCTGCCAACAACGCCCACACCATAGGATTAGCAAGTAATGCCGTATGCAACAGGATAGGAGTACTCTTTACCCACGTCTATTTGCAGACACAAAGATGTTCCAAGATACACAGAAGGATTGTTTGGGGCCAAAACATCGTAAGCTGCAATGTGTCAAGGCTGCTGATGCCACCGAACTAACAGAAGATAACGCATGCTGTCACATGGGCAAGAATGGGCATATGATATCAGTCAACGACAAGCAGATAAGCACCACCTCTTATCCTGCTCAGCATCAATGATGTGGTACACAAGCCAAAGGCAGCTCTTGGTTTCAGCAGCAGACCATGTTTGCATGGTGTTGTTGCTTACTCACAGGGCACACCACGGGAAGGTGGCTGCTGTTACGGTGCCCCAGGTTTCTGCTCCAGAAGGGATAGCCCACACTCTGAGAGCTGAGGGATATCCATGTTTTCAATCTATTTGTACAAGCTTACTTATCATGTGTTTGGTTCAACCCCAAGCTTTCTGTTCCACAAGGGATAGCCAACACTCTGAGAATTGATAACCCGAGTGGGAACGTTATCTGTTATATATCACCAGCATAGTTTGCAAGACGGTACTCGGAGTTGGCCTGTGCGATCCTGTGACTGCCCGAGTGGCTTCTCATAGTTTGCAACTCGACAGGATTGACTCACAATGCTGAGAAGATAGTGATAATTAAATTAGCAGTGATGATGATGATGTACCAGCCTTCTGGTGCAAGGGGTGAAAATTTGACTGTCCCGGTTGTGAGGGCAATGCTTGCGTCTGCACTTCGGAGGGCGGTCACAGCGGCGGGTCTCTCTTAATCATGAAAGGTGAGCGCCTGGTTGGATCCAGGCTTTTCCTTCTTTCAAAAGCAGTGCTTGTGCCGTAGTCGCAGCTGCCGGCCCCTTCGTTCTGGCAACATGCCATGAAGTACCGGTACCAATCCATCCCGCAGGACCCTCGGGGGACCCCATCCGCAGGTACCCATACACAATGTAACCCGTGACAGAATTGTCTCCCCAGGACTGGTCCAGCTGCTAGGACCGAACCACCCAAAACCTCCACTCCCTAATACAGTAAACCCACCAAGGCCTTGGTTCAGATATCCAGCTAGACCAGGGCCGCTCACAAGCCAACTTGGATACAGAAAGTGCTATGAAGCACGATAGAGGTGCCCGTAATATGGCCACTCTGCCCCCGCACGCCACATGTCTCTGCCCTCACTGATGCTCCATCCCCAAATGCAACAGCTCCCTCCTCATCACCAAAAGATTGTCCTATCACAAGACATTCCATTCCCTGCATGTAGACTGTTGCGTGCTCTCCCTATGTCAAGGCAATGCCACATACTCAACCCATTAAACAGAGGCACATACTGAAATGAGCTTTCTTTATCAGTAATAAGACTTTCAGCAGGCACTAAGCAAACTTGACCCTAAGCAGCAATCACGCCACAACAAAGAGTGCCTCAGTACACACGTGTGCACTTTTGCTCCTCCAACCACTGCACCACATCAGGACAGCCAGACTGCTGCCCAGCTCTGAACACGGCCTCAGGATCCCAAGGACACCCCTCCTGCCTAGCCCACTTCAAAACCTCTAAATGACCATACCTAGCTGCTGCTGCAGAAGTCCTCTGGTCCCAAGGGCAAGCCTGCCTCCGTGCCCACTGCAGCATAACCAAGTCCCCTGCCTTAGCTGCTCCCTGGCAGGTGCTCTGATTGCAAGGGCAGCCTGCTTCCTTGGCCCACTGCAAGATCTCCAGCTCCCCTATTCCAGATGCCCACCCTCTGCTGCAGATCCGCACACCCACTCATCCCAATCGCACTCCTGCTGTCTAAACCACTGCAGTGTCTCCAGCTCCCCATTCAAAGCTGCCTGCTCAGCAGCAAAGGGAACATCAGCCCCGTCCCTGCTCCCCTCCTCCCAAGCCCATTGCATCAGGGCAAAGTGGCCACCTTGAGCTGCCAGCTCAAAGGCCGTGCCCCAGTCTCGCCCCTGCTGCCGCATCCACTTCACAACTGCTAAGTGGCCTTTAAAAGCTGCCATACAGCACTCCATGTCTCCCCACGGGCACCCCTGCCTGCTCGCCCACTGAAGCATCTGTAGGTCACCTCTCCAAGCTGCCTTAAGGCATACCGAGTTATCCCAAGGACAGCCATTAGCACGTAGCCACCTTAGAACCTCCAAGTGGCCCCCCGCAGCTGCTTGGGCACACGCTCCACATCCCCAGCCAGGGCAGCCTTGCTCTACTACCCACTGCAGCAGCTCTAGATCTCCTGAGTACGCTGCAGCAGAAGTTATAGATGGATCCCATGGACAGCCCTGCTCAGTAGCCCACTTCAGGATCTCTAAGTGTCCGCCAAGAGCAGCTGTGAGAGTATTACCTCTATCCCAGGGGCAGCCATTAGCTCTGGCCCACTGTAGAAGCTCCATGTGGTCGGCATGCGCTGCAGCGCTGCATGTTCCTCCATGCCACTCACACCCCTCTGCCCTGGCCCACATCAGGAGCTCTAAGTACCCTCCTGTAGCTGCTGCACTGCACACCCTGCTGCTCCAGCTAAACCCCTGACCCCTGGCCCACTGCATTACTTCTAGTTGCCCACCCTCTGCTGCTACCTCACAAATCCCTCCCAGCCCGCAGATAGTTGGGTATCCCGCAGTCCCGCTTAGCCAACAAATATTTCCCCTCCGGCAGGCAGTTGGGCATCCATTCCCAATAGCCCACTGAAGCAGCTGCAGATGACCGTATTTGGCTGCAGCCAAGCAAACATGCCCATTCCAGCAGCAGCCATTTTCCCTGGCCCACTGCAAAACCTCCAGATGGCCACCCTCAGCTGCTACTGCACAAGTGCTAGGACCCCATGGACACCCCTCCTGCCTTAGCCTCTGAAGCACAGCTAGGTGGCCCACTGCTGCTGCTGCATTGCTAACACTGCAATCCCATGGATACCCTTGCTGACGGGCCCAGCACAGGGTGGTTAACTGCCCACCCTTGGCAGCTGAGACCATAAGCTGTTTCTTCTGCTTGTACCTCAGTTGCTGGACGCCTAAGGCTGGGAGGGACCAGGAAGGAACTTCTGCAGAAGGGTCGATCAGGTTGTAGCGCTCCGCAAGCTCCTCGTCAACCCACTGCTTGAACTGCTTGCTAAGAGGTCTGACTAAGAGAACCATATAGTTGACAGGGAGGCGTGAGAATGTGGCCTCAAGCGACGGCACGTCCAACTCACTAGGTGGAGCAAGCCCATCACACATCGGAACTGCACTCTGGTAATTAGTGCAGAGCACCCCTGCAGACGGGGTCTGAGCACCTGAAAGTGAATGGTGCTTTCAAACTTGTTCAGCCAAACGAGCCCAGGAATCTGGCTGATCGGCTACAACAGACACGGAATAAAGCGTGTTAACAAGAACAAAGGCATCTGGGCGTCGTTGTAATCGCACCAATCAGCTGTAGGTTGTAGTACTGACCTAAGATATCATGCACAGAGAGTGTCCAGACACCCCAACGGGACCCGGACGGACCACAACGGGACCCGCACTAGCTATTCTGCCACGCCATTTCGAATTCATCAAGTGTAAGAAGAAGAAGAGACGTAGTGCCGGTGTACCGGCAGCCGGTGACCGCAGCCCGCTTCGTTGTGAGGTAAGCCTTTTCATATATATAGATAGCCCCACTACCATTCGGAGCAAGAACACATTATAAGCCACATTAACAAATGGACTGAATTCATTTTGAAGCATCAGACTTGATCCTTTGGCCTGACCTTCTGCATGTACCTCTGCATGGCCTCAACCCTTTGGCCATCCAAGGGACAGCCATATTGTTGATCCACCTCGCACACACCCCTCAAACAGTAATAGCAAAACACATGCCGACAGGGATACGCCACAAACGGCACAAGAATCTCCTGAGCACCACAGATAGGACATGGACCCACAACCTGCGGCGGCTCAGCCTCTGCTGCTGCTGCTGTTGAAAGTGCTGTTGTCGCTGCACCCTCTCCTTCTATCGAATAATACCCTGCAGCAGCTGCTCCTTTCACACCTAGCATTCCCGCTTGCCTGCTGCTGCTGCTTGCTGTTACACCTCCAATTTCACTTCTCTCATGCTGTACCTCTGAAACAAACGCCTCTCCATCTTTGCCACCCCCTACTCCAGCTGCTGCTGTTGTGTCAGGTCCTTCTCCACTGCTCCTCCCATCCTCCATGACCCAACTGCCCTCACTCTCCTTCCCACCACCACCAGCACTGCCACTGTTGCTGCTCCTGCCCTTCCCACCTCCCTCCATCCCCACCTCTGCCACCACCACCCACTCCTCCGCCCCTTTCTCCGCCACTGGAAACCCCGTCTTCCAACCCCCTTCTCCACCCGCCCCCACCCAACCCCCTGCAAGCCGCAATGAAGGCAGCAGCATAGCTACCCTCTGCTTGATCCAACTCGAACTGATAATCGGCAGCAGGAACAGCAGAAACTCACTGAGCTCTTGCCACACAAGCTGTCGGTTGAGATATTCAAAACTGATGAGGCGACTCATGTTGGGTTGGCGGTACACTAGGCGAGCTCCTATCAAGCGCTCAAGCAAAGTCCTGCACAGAGGAGACAGGCAGCGAACACGTATATTTTACAAATTGCTTCTGGCTCAAAGCAGCGCCACTTGGGCCTGCCATGGTGCCAGTACGTCTGCACCAATGAGGTGCTGAACTTTTGCCTGTAAACCAAAGCGAACTTGGCTCAAGGGTGAAAGCAAAGACCATGCAGAGCAAAAGCATCCATGCAAAACAGACAACTTGCAAGTCTCAGGGGTTAGGAATTTAAACCACTTGAAATGTAGGGTGTAGGGTTTTCATGCAAGCACACAGGGCATAATCGTTCAGTTGAGGGGTAGGATACCCATCTTAAGGGTTTAGGGTTACCCTAAGAACAAACTAAATCCGAACCCTGATTAGGACGTAAGCTTATTTGTCAGTCCCCTCCCAGATCCCCTCCAACTTCATCCCCCGCCCGTTCCCTTCTCCAGTTTTTCGCCCTTTCCCCTCCTTCACCACCCGCCCTCCCGCGCTCCTTGCCCGATCCTCCCCGTCCCCCTCTTCCCATTACATAGCCTGCTTTTTCCCTCCCTGTATGACCCCCTGGTCATTAACACCCACAAACTAGCTAAGGAAAAGTCTCAACCCAAGGTATTAACTGATTTTCAGGCACCAGCCTAGCCCTGACACAAATGCATATACCGTATGCTTACCCAGGTTTGCAGGTTAAGGGCCCAGCCAAACTCCCCCACCTCACCCACCTGTATCTCCCCTGATACAGAAACGCCCACATATTACATACCACCGCCAGCTTGTACCCTGCCTCCATCCACCTCATCAACTTCCACATCTGGGCACCCCTAGGGTTCTGCCCTGGATCCTGGCCCCAGTTGCCTTGAAGCGCAGCTCTGCTAAACCGCGCTGACAGGTATGGAAGTAGAACATACCCCACACCATAAAGCACACGTTGTTGTCGGCTGAGACCTGGGCCCTCAACCCCTGTCCGCCCACCTAACACCTACAAGTATGGAAGATGGCAGGCAATTATCAGCTTCATACAAAGAAGGGACATCTCTGAGGCTGAGGGAGGTACGTCACTGTCGGCTGAGACCCGGGCCCTCAACCCCTGTCTGCCCACCTAACAGCTGCAAGTGTGGATGATGGCGTGCAACATTCAGCAAAAAAAGAAGGGAGAAGAAGGGAATTCCCTGAGGCCCAAAAGCTGTGCAGTGATCTATCTCATATAAAGAAGGAAAATCTGAGGCTGAGGGAGGTACGTCAAACACAGTGATCCTATCTTACTTCGTTTCTTTGAAGATTTTGGACGATTTGTGAAATTTCCCGAAAATTTGTGCATTGTTGAACTTTGTTCGAGAATTAAGTCGAAACGACTGCGAATTTGTCGAATCCTGAAATTTCACGACAGTTCGTAGGGCATTTCGGTTCGTTTTAGCCTGTTTAGAGTCGTTTTCGACCAAAAACGCAGTAAAAAGGCAGTATTCCCCAAAATTGCGAGACCCTCCGGGGGTGTTCGTGATTTTTACTGAAGTTTGTGAGGGGGTCTTCAGAAAGTCTGCCCGAGGGTTTCCCAAGTAAGATAGGATCACTGGTCAAACATATGCATTCTAAAGCCCCTGCAGTGGCCATCATTGCTCCTCCTTGCCAACTAAAGAACATATCAAATACAACGAGCGTTCACCTCGCTGTACTTTGAGACAGCTTGAGGTGCGGGGCCTGTGGCAATTCTTCCTATGACATGTCATCAAATATAACAATAACACAATGAGCATCATACTGGATGGCTGCAGGAATTGATATCAGGTCTCCTGGTTTTCCTTACGCTGTATAAAGTGCTTCCTGAACTGTACATAACATACATACCGGGGATCTAAGCAAGTATCAGCCTAAGAAGACAAGCCCGAAAAACAAAACACAAAGTCTTCAAAGACTTGGCAAGCTATCCTCCCTGCATCTTATCCCCGCTCACCCAGGTTGGTGCTCCTGCCCGTCCTGCTTTAGCTGCTCCAGCTGCTGCTGCCTCCATGGTGTGTTCATCTCTATACCTCAGGTTCATGAGTTCACTGCCTGGGGTGGAACCACCTGGCCAGACAGACCAACGGAACACCTGCAAAGACAGGAGGTGGGGGGGGGGGATGAGCGGGGGGGGGGGGTCCCGGGCTATTTGGAGGTTGGTACAGGTACTCAAAGCAGGGGAGAGTGCGGATGAGAATAGCAGGCTCTATCATACACTGCTGAAAGCGAGACAAGCAGGGTGCAGCAAACAAAGCAGATTGCAAACACTACTCCAAACCTAGACCTGGTCCTGTGAGCTGATCAATGAGCTTAAAAGGCTGGCAGGTGTGCTGAAAAGCCACTACCAAGATCAGAATGTGTCAGAACCAGCTCATCAACCTCACTGCTGATCTAAGCAGAAGTCAAACTGCGGGTCTTTTTCAACCTATAACACAAATAGGGTTCTAGGCAGTGGTCTCAGTGCCGCAGTGGTCTCTCTTAACAAATAGGGTTTTAGGCTTAATGGTTGTGATCCAGTTTAGGTGCCTCACCGGGGGCCAACAGCCCACCAAAGCACCCCTGCATTAGCACAGGCCCATCCTGCCGGATTTGAGAAGGCAGCCAGACAGCAGCCTCCACAACTTGGCTAAGGCAAGGAGATGCAGGACCCCAAAACCTTTTAGAAACCCGTGCGTTACCTCTAAGCACTTCCATCGGGTGCTTGAGGCTCAAGGCAGCCCTCCATTTGACACTTCAATGCATTTTTTACCTTCCTAGTAGTTGATCCACAGGACCAAAACTGCTACTTGCAAGCTTTTCGACTCCTATGTTCAACTCCTAAATTCCCCAGCCTGGTTCTTCATGACCCTTCTCCAATCCCTGTGGGACCGATCCCAGTGGGATCATTCCTCAGGCCCAACACCATCAAATGACATGCAGTAAAGAGTAGAATGTTGCACATGAGACACATCAACATGGCAAGGTCTGCGATTTACACAAAGTCAAGCTCCACTGCTGGCTGCTGGTCAAAGCATCTAGACCCTTTAAACACCCAGTTTAAGGATCATATCCAACTTCTTTTTCCCAAACGACCTGGTGTCGATTGAACATGCAGTCGATGTGCTGCTCACTCCAAGATGGACTGCGAATATATATACACATGGAGTGTTCACAGGAACAACATAACAACAACACATTCAAAGCTTCAATGAAATTTGAAAACATGCAGCAATGTCCTCCTCAGCTTACCATGAATGCTAGAAGTGCATTGAGCTCAGGCTCAAGAGACATAATGGTCCCCTACAGCAGGAGCAACAGCAGCAGAAAGGGCATCAGGGAATAGCCATTGCTGTCAGATTGGCAGAGTAAGGCATCAGCCGTAAGGGGACCTGATTCACCATAGTAACAATCAATCCATCTCATGTACTGAATCGACGCAGCTGTAGCAGGCCAGTGCATGGTGCAGGGCTTACCGCTCACGGGTGCATCCCGAGGTGCATGGATGTGCGGTATGCAAAAGGAGCAATGTGGTTCTTGCAATTGGAGAATCCCTGACAGCACGGTCACTCCTGGCCCTGGTGATTAAAAGAGTGACAAGCACAAGCGGAGCAGGGGAGTCTGCGCGTTCTGGCTCAAGCACACTGAAGCAAGCATCCAATCCATGCCAGGCACAGCATAAGTGGTTCACAAATTCGCAGCCCTAGCACTGATCTCCCTGGCCTAAAGGGGGAAACTGTGGGAGGGGCATTTAGGAGAGATGCAGGAAGACAGGAAGGCCTACACAGGCATACTAGCACCCACCGGTGTGAAGAGAGCTAAGATGCGGCTGAACTGTTCTTGTAGCATGGTGATCAGCTCTGCATCCAGGCGTAAAGCATCCAGCTGGCTGGACTTCAGCACGCGAAGAGGCCATGCTGCAGGGAGATGCCTGCATGGGAAAGACACAGCAACACAATAAGATGACAAGCCACATAATGACTCAACAGGCTACATAATGACGTCACAAGCAACATACTCAGCTGACAACCGAAAAAATAGCCAACAAGAGATACAATGGTGTCATAAGCGACAAAGTGAGTTGAAAAGCGATGCCAGTTATATTGACATGGGGCCATGTTTGTTCTGGTGACTGCATGTGTGAACTTGTGTGGAAGCTGGTGCTGTGGATTGATGGGAGGAGTTGCAGCTGATCTGGTGCAAGGGTCATGGACTCCCAGAGTTGCCATATTCCAGCTCATAGGCTGCACTGAGAGTTAGTTGCACTCTGCTGAAGTTTGAAGCTTGCTACTAGGTGGGAAGGGCCATGACCGGGAGGCGTCCTCTGGTGCAGCTGTTGCCTAAGCAGTAGCCACAAAGACCTACCGGCTAATGCGTTGGATCTCTGGCAATGATCTCAGATACTCGACCTGCCATGCTTCGGCTGTGGGGTTTCTGCTAGAAGGCTGTGTGTCGTCACTGGACGAGGCCATGGAAAGCAAGGCAGGCCCTTAAGCCTGACAACTGAGATCCACGTAAAGATATAGAGGTAAACGGTCCACAGGGCCCCCAAAGATGTATCTAGTCAGTTGCATGCATTCAGGAGGCTCGCAAATGCGTTCGCAACCGCACGACAACCGCATGCCGGGCTGGTGCCGCACTCAGCATGGCGCACCAGCCAGCGTGCAACAATCTACTGGCCTCCTTTGATCCCTTTTGCTGCTATCATTTACACATAGGCCCCTTACTAGCCCATCACACAGATACAAGGTGCAGTACGGCAAGCACTTCCGGCACTTGCCAACAGTACATTTGTTGTCGATCAACGGGCCGTTCATGCTGTGCCTTGGCAGGCCTGGTAGAAATGCATTTAGACTGCAAAACATTGAGACGACTGGTTCGAGGCTTGTTGCTGTGTGTCTATCCTGACACCTGCCGCCTCCTTCGGTAGGTCATCGAGGCGTCTGCTCTCAAGACCACCTGCAAGCCCTGCATCTTGTAATGGAGGAACTTAGACGTCAGGCTGAGGCGGAGATGCGAAGACCAGCCCCTTCCTTGGCAGACGAAGGGCAAAGGAAGAAGCAGAAAGTTGGGAACGGCGCAGCTTCTGAGGTTGAACGGTTTAGCTATGCAGCAACGGACGCATTGATGCAGGGGTGCACATGCATTCTGGCTACCTGTGGCTTTCGCAGGTAAACCTTGCAGCCTTCTATAGACAATGCGTGGAATCGATCGAGGCCCTGGCAGGAGCAGAGCCTCTGGAGCAAACTGCAGTTCATTTGATAGATCGAAAACTGCCTCCTTGCCTGTCAGAAAGGCTTTCAAATCATTTGCGTGGCCGTATGTTTGCGCTGCAGGGAGAGGAGCACTGTCAAGGAGGCTTTACCATTGCTCCAGAAGCAGCTGCCAAGCAGTGCCAAGCTAGAACTGATCAAGGTACGTCTGCAGGGTTCATAGACAACGACGCAGCCTGATCACACAGTATTCTGGGTTATAATATAAGCATACTAAGCACAGCTACGCGGGTCCGATTATCCCACCCTGCATATCCCGCAAACGCTTGTTGCAATGCCCCCAACAGCACACAACTTCAGTTCCCAACAGAAGTTAAGACCATGAAACTGTTCCCTCATGCTCTTTTATCATGGCAGATCTTGATAAAATCAGTGCTATTTGTAAAGTTCATGACATGCCATAGCAAAAAGTGTGATAGGCCCCAACACCTCATGAACATGATGTGCCTCAGTGACTTCTGAAGATCATGTTGCTGTGGTTGTCCCGTTGGCCATCTGCATCTCGTCCCCTGTGATGCCGAGGCCTGCATTACCTCAGTTTATTTGGATGAAGGCATCACTTCATCTCGCCATGTGCCTCAGATATCATCACCCGTGATGCATTGTCAACTCCTTAGGCCATGTTGTGTAGTCTCGCTGTGTTTTGCTGGTAGCATGCAAGAGGTACACTGGTTTTTGACATTCTGTTGCAGGTGGGGTGCTGTGGTCTGATTGTGGTCAAGGTCAGCGGCCCCGAGGCGGTTGACCCAGTCAAAGTTGTTGAGAAGATCCTGGGAGATGTCGAAAGCGGCAGCCTGAAGCACACAAAGTAAGCAGACTGCATGTAGTCTTTCCATGCTGGATACAAGGGCAGTTTTGTACATGGCTTCTCTTGTACCACTCCCGCAGCCTACTTGGAAAAAGACCAATTCACGTCTGTACTGGCGGGCGATTCAACCTACATGCTCTTGAGTACGTGAATCAATCAGCCATTGCTTGTTACCGTGTTCACACTCATCCCTGTCCATGCAATCAAGCCCTTTGGCCACCCTATGGCACATGCCCCTGCTATAGAGTTGTATGACTGATGTTTAGGGCCGTGCACTTCCGCTATTACTGCTGAATGCTTCTTAAGGAAACATGAAAGGGCCACCGATCACGCTCTCTGCCTGTGAGCTGTAATATGCCGGAAAATAGTATGCGCACTTCAGCGCTATAGTGCACCAATCAACCTATGATGCTCGGAGATTGGGTACAGGTCATCAAAGCAGGGTAGAGTGATGCGACAAGAAAAGCAGGGTCTGCCATACTGTGCTGAAAGCGAGAAAAGCAGGGTACAGCAAACAAAGCTGCTAGTCCAGGCACAATCACATAACAGTAACACATACCACCATCAGATGACAGCCCCTTGCCGCTTGCTTTCCTGCAATGCTTTCACAAAGCAATTGCAGCTGATTGGACGTGACACTGTGGTGCATGCAAAGGGTAGAAATGCACGGCACAGTTCGGGCATCATATCTATGCTTTTCACTTTTGCTCCACGTCTCCTAGATCTTTCCTTAGGTTTGCTCAAGCTTGCCAGTTTGATCAATGGTTCTGGTTAACGTGCTGTTCATGCAGACACTGCCAAAGGTTGTTACCAGCGCAAGTGACATGTGCCTTCAAAGCAGATGCCGTCAAAGCAGCTGCCACAGCTTTATGTCAACAATACATTGCAGCCCAAGCAGCAGCAGGTCCAGCAGCAGCAACAGGGGAAGAAGCAAAGGCAGAAAAAGCAGAAGCAGCAGCAGGAGCAGATGGGCCCTTGACCTTTGCTGTGCTGTACAAGCACAGAGGCCCTGACAGTAAAAAGTCAGAAGCAGCGGCAGCAGCAGCAGCAGCAGTGCCAACTGGAAAAGCAGGAGAGGGGAAGGCTCTGGCAGCAGCAGCGGGTGGAGTTGTAGGGAGTGCAGACACAGCAGCAGCAGCAGCTGGAACAGCAGCAGCACCAACAGTAGCAGCAGCAGATGAAGAGGTGGGAAGTGCGGATAATGAAGCAGCTGGTGAACCAACCACAGCAGCTGCAGATGGAAGAGCAGCAGCACCAACAGCAGCGGCAGCAGCAGGAGGAGGTGGAGCAGAAGGAGCGGCAGCAGCAGCTGTCCCTGTGGAGACAAATCAAGCTCTTGACCGTTCCCGTACATTGCAAGTGTTAGCAGGGGCTATGTCAGATGCTTGTGAGGGACATGGGGGAGCCAAGGTGGATCTGAAGGCACCACAGGTGAGGCAGAATCCTCTTTGGAGAGACCATTGTGCTTTGTTCTTGGCCTAGCGGTTTTTGTAAGTGGGTTCTAGGGCACCCTTAATAAATGTTGGCACTGTTTGACCTCAAGGGACCGCAGGTGGCTCAGATCTATGCTGAGGGATTCTGTGTCAGGGACAGATTGGGCGGCAAGTCGGGTGCTTCAAGCAAGGGGTTCATTTGGATCATGTGGTCTTGCAGGAGCAGGGCGATGCTGCATTGCCATTGTGCTCCTAAATATGTGCTTAGGTGTGGTATGTTATAATACCCGTGGAGAATGTTCCTGCACAAGCCGCAGGAGCACCCCTCAGCAGGGAAGCTATAGCTGTGGGTCAGTAAACCCCATTGGGTTTGTATCATTGTTACATTTTGTGTAGTCATAGCAAAATTGCCGTAGACCCTGCACTTCAAACTCTTACAAATGATGAGGTGGAATTACTTTGACGGATGACGGAAGATGAGGCATGACCTCAAGTGGCCTCAACAACATGCATCAGCAGCACTTCACCTTATCTTGCTTTCCAGTCTCGTCTCTTCGTTCACCATCCATGTTGAAGGGAATCAAGTAAGCACTGAGATATCTTTTCTGGCCTTGGTGCTGCTGCAGGTGGTAATGTTAGCCGAAGTCATACCTGTAGCACAGCAGCAGTTTGCTCTAGCCCTAGCTATTGTGCCATCCAGCATGATGAACATCCGGCCCAAGATGAATATCAAGGTGCTGGGAGGCGCAGATGCGGAACAGCAACACGGGAAGAAGGGCAAAGGCAGGAACTAAGCGACTGCAGAACTTGACGGGCATATGCACAGCTACGGGAGTGGGCGTTCTGGGGCGTTTCCCCCTTGCTCTGCGGCGTAGTTCTCTCCACATCTCCCATATTTTGTGGTGGCTGGGCGGCGGCTGCATGACTGCGTTTATCGAAATGGGCTGGCCTGACATACATTGGCTAGCAAGGGATTTAGGGTGGGCTGGTGGCAGCCATTGTTTGAGCTTGGACAGGAAATTGAGTATGCCGTTGGAGCCTAAGTTGGCTCCTTGTGGGTGGCGCTGCCCCCACCGGCGCCCCGCTTTGACGGGGCCATTTGGTAATTGGTAATTGGTAATTGGTTTATCATGGTTGTTGTGGGTGAAACTTTCGACCTGCTTGGATTGTTCACATAGTGGTTCTCTTAGTAGAAAAGATCACGTTTGGTGTGACAAGCAAGGTCTGTGACGGCTGGCACTTCAAATTTCTAGCAGATGGTCGTCAAGTTTATCTCAGATAGCTGGCGTCAAAGTAGGCCGGCTCTGCGTCACACCTTTCGCACAGGTAGTCGGGTTTGGTGACTGGCATATCATAGTACGTTTTTTGAAGCGCTAGAGCAGGGTCCTGAAGGCCTGAACGTGTCAAGGTCCAGGCAGTCATCACCAGAGTGGCACCCGGAGTGGCACTGAGCTCAAGTGTCAACAAGTTACGACATCCCTCGAGGTATACACAATCCTCCTTCTTCAAGCTGTGTGCCTCAAGCGCTGTCATGATGACTTCTGCTGCAGTTTGAAAGCGGTGTAAAGTGGCACTCAGCTGGAACACATCCTGTCTCAGCCGCATGCCGCACACGGACACAACCGGTTCCCGAAAAGCGCATTAGAAGCCGTGCCTTTCAGGTGATCTTGTCTACGTGGACGTTACTGTTCCTTTGTGGAAGGGGGATACCGTTTGCGAGTGGTCGAGGCGTAATCGTTGAGTCGATGGGGTGGAGCAGGGGCAGTTGCCGCACAAGGACAAGCTGAGCAGAAGCCGCGATAGTCTGAGGAGGCATGTGACGTCGGAACAATGGCTGGGGGTAAAAAGACAAAATCAGGAAAGGGCAAGGGGTCCAAGGGATCTTCCCAGAAGGCACCTTCTAAGCCGGTAAGGGCGAGGGACTGTAGGAGGTATGTCTTGCAAGGCGGTCGGTGGGTACTTACACGGGTTCAGGACGTTTTCAAGCACCACATAGCTGTCTTGCAGCTATAAGCACGTGGAAGCCGTCTACATAGTAACATGCAGAGCATGCAGACATGGTCTGTCTCTACTATCGACCAGCTGCGAGCGCCGAGCGGACAGCTTAATCACCAAACCGCAGCATCTAAATGCAGCAACTTGTTACCCACTTCCCTCGCTTGCTTGATCCACTCGTTATGCGCTTGAAAGCAGCGAAATATATCATCTCAGCAGCTTGCCTCAGGCCCTCCTGCGTTGATGTAGTGTCCCTTGTAGCAGGCATATAAAGGTGCATTCCACTTGCCTCGCAACCAAACGACCATGTACGGTCACCTCGTTTGCACCTGTTATTGTGTGTGTGTTTGGCTGGTCCGAACTCGGAGCCCTCTTGCGGTTGCCGCGCCTTGAATTGGTGTCTGTTTGTTCGCTCATTCTGGGTTGCAGAGGGACGGTACTCCTGCTGGCTACATTCCTTCAGAGGATCGCTTTGATGCTGTCATACCATACTGGCAGCAACTAACAGAAGAGGAGAAGGCAGCTGCGCTTACCTTGGATCTTCAAGTCATCAGGAGGAGAGCCAAGGAACTTGATGATGGTTTAAAGGCGCAGCACCAGGGTGAGGTTCGAGTAATCAATAGCATATGCTACTAGCAACATACACTTTTGTGCCACGGCATCCTGATGGCGGCACCTGTACCCGACCTCCGGCACCCTTGTATATGAGATAGATCACTGCACAGCTTTCGGGCCGTGCAGCACCCGCCACATGACTCCAAGCAGTTTGTTAGTGTGTGTTCAAAAAAACCCTTATGTAGTGCATGTGAGCTTATGGGCAGGCATTGGCAGGCAGACCTGGCAGCACCATGTCTACCCCCTACCAGACTGCCTGCCATACATACAAACCATGTGTCTGCTTATTTTTTCCTTGATCATGCAAAGTCTTGTTTCATGTTGGTGCGTACTGAAGCGCCCAGGATGTGTGGCCAATGGCACTGTCTCAAGCCAAGGTGCCACGTCAATGATACCATGACTATGACACACCTTCTGTTGGGACTCACAGACTGAGCGCCCAAGCTTCCTGGGGGCCATTGCGAGTGCATTGTTGGTAGACTCTGTGGATATCTGAGATAGATCACTGCTCAGCTTTCGGGCCGTGCAGCAGCGGCCACAGTGTGGATACCACAGGTTAGGGTCTCAAACCTGGCTGGTATGGCCTTTGCAGCATTGCTACACCCAAGCGAAGCTCAGTAGTCTTTAACATGATACCTTCTAGGCTGCCCCAATGTCGGTTGCTAGGTACTGTGTGCTGTTACGGACTCAGTCTTTGACCCCCTAGGTCAGTGCTCCTTTTTGGCAGATTAAAAGGACATTAGCAAATGCAGAGAAGCTTGATGGATGAGTGCGTCGTGATTGTGCTGCAGGTGATGATGTTGGTCGTGCTGTGCAATTCCTTGAAGAGGGTTTGCAACGGCTACAGAACCGAGGTACATGGCAGGTGTGGAGAATGGGGGAGCTTAAGCAGGCACAGATAGTGCACCACCAGCAGCAACAACAGCAGCAGCAACAGGAGGAGCAGCAGCAGCAACATCATCACCGCCAGCAGCAACAACAGCAGCAGCTTGAGGAGCAGCAGCACGAGGATCAGCAGCAGCACGCGGCATGGTTGGAAAGTTGGAGCTCCATGTTGAGAGTGGGAGAACCTTACATGCAGCAGCAGCAGCCGCAGCAGTGGGGCCGAGATGCGTACACATTACAGCAGCACCAGCAGCAGGAGGGTATGCAGGAGCAGGAGCAGCAAGAGGGACATCAGGGGTTTGCTGGAGAGGAGGATGTTTACGACACTGAGTCGTTCATGCGGTCCCTACGGCAACATTTCATCAAGCCAGAGTTTTGGCCCTTTCTGCCTGAGGAGCTTATTTCCTGGGTATTGCCTGATGAACCTGCTGCTGATGTACCTGGTCATGTGGATGCTGGTGTTGCTGCTGCTGGTGTTGGTGGTGTTGTTGGTGGCAGCGGGACTAGTGCTGTTGCTGCTGCTGATGGTGGTGGTGGTGGTGCTTTTGTGAGTGCTGATCTCCCTTCTTGGCAATCTGCTGCTGATGCATTCTGGTTACGTATGCAGCAGCTATGGGAAGACAACGGACAGATCTGGGAAGATTTCCGCAATCAAGGAGGAGGAGGTACTTTTCCACAGCAGCAGCAGCAGGAGGGGAACCAGATTTCTGGTGCTACTGTTCGAGGGGCTGGGAGGGGTGGGACAGTGCGGTCGGTGCATGCCATGCGTGAAGTCCTGATCAGGACCATAACCGTTACAATGGAGGCGTTCAGCAAGGTAAGCACAAGTTAGAAAGGTACACACAACCTTTGCAGGGCCTCAACCTTTGCATGAGCCCAAACCACTTGAATTCTTGCAAGTGTGGCAAGTTACATGGTTACATTTATGCACACACCATGTGTGGCGTACAGTTAAGGAAGTAGGCGTACTTAGAAAGGACCACCTACCCCTGAGTATGACTCAGCCAGTCCAACTCCCTCGATCCAGCAATCCATATCCAGTGTGGCAGGTGTCTTTGCGCAGAAAGTCCATATCTTCTGCAACCAGCATCAGCACATCCTAATGCTATCTTTGGTGTGGTTTAGGGGGTAAGGGTTGTCTCTGATTACTTGCGTGTCATGAGTATGGGCTGTTTTTCTTTTGGTCTGTCATCTCTTTCTGGTTCTAGACACATAGGGGTGCAGGTTGACCGTGATTGCATTGAGCTGTCCGACTCGTTCTCCATAAAGGTAGAGGACTTTCGCAGCCCTTTGGCTCTCTATCTTTCTCAATGCTCAGCCCGCCCCACTTATAAACTGGCTGGAGTCATGCTTGGGCTTGGGCGCTGCACGCCGAGAGGGCTGTGCAGTGGTCTCTCTTGGTAAAGGCACAGAATCTTGCCTGTTATGCTCCGTCCTCTGCACTGTTGTTCAATGATATAGGGGTGTCATGCCCACAACGGCATACCAAAATCTGTTCAACTTTGTCTCCACTGGCGGTGTCATTTGCACAGTGTTATACGTATCTTGGTATGCCAAGCAGAAGTGATATAGCCCAAGCACCTGAAGCTGTCACAAAACAGCAAGGTGGACCAACAAATAGGTGCCTTTGGCATCCAGCCGTGTATAAATCAGTACCATACGGACAACAGTATCAGTTGCACAGCAATACCATTGTAGAGCACTACCATCTGTACCCCAGTACCATTTCTGCATCAGTAAATTTCCACAGTACCTTCTGTTGTCTGTTGGAAATAATCAGCATCACTGCAAAACAGACCCACTTATTGGTGCCTGTTATGCCATGCAGGAGCACCAGTGCATTTACAACAGCTTTGCCCACCCTGTGTCACTTTACATTTACGAGGCACTATACGGTGAATCACAAGGGGGCCTGGCCCCTGGGCAGCTTATCTTCAACAGCCAAGACCTCTACCATCTGCACGTTGATCAACTCCTGACAATTAATGATTGGTTGCATGACAAAGTGCGGGTCATGGGAACGCTGGAGAGGAGGGTAGCCCGCGGGGGAGATGAGGGGAGGAGCGACATTGGCAGCATTGGGGTAGACAAGGGCAGGAGGAGAGATGAGGGAGCGGTGAGTGTGCGGTCGGGAGGGCGGGAGGGCGGTGAGTGTGGTCGCAGCAGGGCGGGCGGGCAATGAGCGGGAGGGCAGGAGGGCGGGCGGGAAGTGAGCGGGCGGGCAGGAGGAAAGGCAGTGAGTGGCAGGGCAGGAGGTCGGGCGATGGAGGATGGGTGGCTGGTGCGCAAAAAGTGGGTGGTGGGAGGGGGGTAGGCGGGTGTGCCGACAGTGAGTGGAAAGCAGGTGGGCGAACGGGAAGTGACCGGCAGGGTGGCGGTGCGAGTGGGCTGAGAGAGAGCAGAGAAGACCGGCAAAGGTTGCTAAGTTGGTACAAGTAAACTTTTGTTGCCTCAGGTATATGAGGACATTCTTTCTCTCACCTTATCCAGGAAACAGTTCCTTCGCGCCTGTTTGCATAAAGGTTCCCAGGGCAGACTAACAGACCGAGAACCGCATACCAACTACCAATGGCCCCATTATACAGGGAAGTTGGTGTGAAGTGAGATCACAGCAAAAAAGGGGCTCGACCAATGCTGACCACCATATATCCCTCCAAGCCACCACACAAAAGCACATTTTTCACCTCAGGTAACGTCCAAAGTAGCCCTGCTGACATCTCCACACCGTAAACCATCAATGTGCGGCAGGGCCCCTACAAAGAGGCGCCTAACTAGCTGCCTTGGCTGACAGGCTGAAACATGTGTACCATATATGACAAATATGTATGATATCTGTATGCTGATACATGATACAGCTGGATGCGCTTTTGCAACTCACTGCTGAAATATATTCCCTGCAGAAAGAGCAGGGGCGAGCAGAATCTGCAGACATGGCAACCCTAATCCTCTCAGCAGACTGCAAGGCCCTTACAGTGAACCCTGCGTGGTACCAGCAGATCATAGAGGAGAGTGGTCATGGTGGAAACGCAGTTGCGCTCATGATGCGTGAGAAGGCACATATGCGTGCCGAGGGGGGAAATGCTGTATTGGGCTGGGTATATGCCCGAATCAGACCCACGCATTACATGGTAGGATGGGATCGGGGTTCAGGACAGGATGTGGGGTGTGGTAGGTTGGTAGGCACGCGCTAACCTTTTGGTCAGATGAGACCCTTGCATTACATGGTGGGATGGGACAGGGGTTTAAGGCAGGATGTAGGGTAAGTTAGGTTGAACTAGGGAAGGGCTAGCCCTTTGGTCATATGAAACCCTTACTGACATCAAGTGGTAGGATAGGATCAGGGTTATGTGTAAGGGTGATGGGGTAGGGTTGTTTTAGCTTGGGTAGGGTAGGGTCGGACTGGGTCGGGGAGGTTTGGATTGGGTAGGGTTGGTTTGGCTTGGGTAGGGTTGGGTTGGCTTGGGTATGGTACAGAAGCAGAGGGGAGAGCTGAACCCACAGGCTGCAGTCGAGGTTTGCCACGAGCAGCTTATTCCTTGTCTTGAGGTTAGGAGTTGTGCACTGCCAAGTAGCTTGAATAACATGTTCCCACTGCTCACTAGCACAAGATCTACATATTAAGAGCTCATACTGTTAGGGTTTTGGACTTTGTTTTGACTGTGTTTGTCCCCTTCAGACATAGGACCTTAGTGTTTGGAATGAAGTAGTATACTCTGAGTGCCTTTGGGTATGGAAGCTGTTTCACCCAGGAGAGGGCCAGGGGAGGGCCAGGGCCAGGAGAGCGCCAGGGGAGGGCCAGGGCCAGGAGAGGGCCAGGGGAGGGCCAGGGCCAGGGGAGGGCCAGGAGAGGGCCAGGGGAGGGCCAGGGCCAGGGGAGGGCCAGGAGAGGGCCAGGGGAGGGCCAGGGCCAGGGGAGGGTCAGGGGAGGGCCAGGGCCAGGGGAGGGTCAGGGGAGGGCCAGGGCCAGGGGAGGGCCAGGGCCAGGGGAGGGCCAGGGCCAGGGAAGGGCCAGGGACAGACATGGGAAGAGTTGTTGTTCTTTCTAGGGCACTTCTTAGATGCCGTTACATATGGTAGCTGGAGCGGCAGGGACTAGCAGTAGGCTGACTGGTGTATTCTTTTGTCTCCTGGCAGCATGGGATTTGGGTTGGATTAGGTATTTAGCAGATGATAATTGTACTCTTGTGCATACCATTGAGCACTCTGCTGTGGGGATGGCACATAAGATGCCACTCTGTCCCTATTATGTGCACTGGACTCTGGGGTGTGCCTTTATAACCTATGATGCCTGGCAAACATACAGTGTATTCATCATCGTCTGTTTTCGAGAATTGCTGCCCTGTGACAGCCCAATTAATGCACCCCAATGGAGATACTCCCAGGTCGGCATATCAGGAAAGTGCATGCTGACCTTGGCGAACTGCTTTCTATACAAGTAGGTAAGCAACTGACAGCAATGGCGAGTGACCCGTATCCGACTGTTAGGATATTTGTAGGTACTCATGCACAGCTAACTAACTGCCCCCGTTCTCCTCTGATACTGTTGCTTTCAAACCCCAACTGCCCAATGACCACACTTCCCGCCATCCATGCAGGCTCGGGATGCTGTTGCTGAGCCATTGGGCCATTGGGAACCTTCAGCAATTGAGGCCTTAATTCAGCTGAGGAATGTAGTTGACCTGCAGTATGCACAGCATGCAAACCTCAACTCCGCTGAGCAGTACCTTTCAAAACTTGCAAGCGCAGCTGATCGTATGGAGCTGGCTTGTCAGCAATATGATTGCATACGAGAAGCACAAGAGTGGAGCATGCAGTTACAGCAGCAGGGGGAGTCAGTGGTAGGACAAAGGGGTCTTGGGATGTGGTGGGAGCATGAGGAAGAGGGGGAGATGGCAGCACTAGCAGCAGGAGACCCGCGGGCACGAGCAGCAGGAGCAGCAGGAGGGGCAGGAGTACTGGGGGCACGAGGAGCAGGAGCAGCTGGAGTACTGGGGGCACGAGGAGCAGGAGCAGCAGGAGTACCAGGGGCACGAGGAGCAGGAGCAGCAGGCGATCCGAGGGCACGAGCAGCAGGAGCAGCAGGAGGGGCAGGAGTACTGGGGGCACGAGGAGCAGGTGGGGCAGGAATACTGGGGGCACGAGGAGCAGCAGCAGCAGCAGGAGTACTGGGGCCAGGAGGGGCACCAGCAGGAGACCCGCGGGCACAAGCAGCAGCACCAGCATCAAGAGCAGAGCGAGCAATAGCAGGAGCTACAGCATCAGGAGCATCAGGAGCTGGTACTGCTGCCACTGCTGCTGCTGCTGTCGGTGGTGGTGGTAGTGCTGCTGCTGCTGCTGCTCCTGGTCATGCTGCTGGTGATGATGGTTGTGGTACTTCTGCTAATAGTAATGAGCTATCATCCCTGGAGATGTGGGATTTATTCTGCGATGAGCTCCATCTGATACAAGCAAAGCTTTTCTGCCTAGCTTATGCCAGAGACATAGACAATATGAAGATGCAGCAGCACCAGATGGATCACCAGCAGGTACGTGTTGGGACCTAGGATCTTGTTTGACTTACCGGTATTGGTTCACTGGTCTTTATCAGTAGTACGTCTTATGCATTTTAAAAGTATGGGAGCAGCAAGAGCACCAGCAGCCGCATGCCTGAGAAATCTTAACAGCAGTAGCAACAAGAATGCACGGAGCAGCAGGGCGGGGCCCCCTTTTTAACGATATGCAAAACGACAATGATAAATCTGATGTGATAAACTGTCAGCATGGCTTGCGGACAGATACTGGCACAATGCGTCAGGGTTCAAGAAAGACCTGGCAGGCTGTCATGCTAGCGGGCACAAAGGCCGGTTAGTTGTTGGGGACCATTGTGACAAGGTGTGCACGCCATGGCATCTCATCTCAGCTTATGCATAGGCAATAAGTCTAGCACTGATTCTGTGCCTTCGCGAGCAACAGCCTTGTGTTAAACGCACACCATATAGAGATGATTCCTGGCGAAGCCAAAACACTAGAAAGTGGCTGGTCGGACACCTGAAAGATCATCAAAAAGTGTGGTAATATGCCATAACATGCAAATCACAGTGAGACCTTTCAACCTACAAAGGCCAGGGCAACTTCGTGTGTGGAAGACTCCTGGAGTTTGCCTGGGTTGCTTTGGCTGTTGGCATAGCTCATCTTGTGTCCTTGTTGATTGGCTGATCCATAAACCCATAGGTTTAGTTAATGTATGGATGGACTGAATGACATCGTGACAGAGATTAAGCTCACACACTGTGATAGAAGTGTTGTTTGAATTGTAAAAGATGTGATGCATAGGCATGTGTTTGGTGGTTAAAAAGGACGATTAAATGCAAGAGCTAAACCACAATCTGAAAGGTGATAGCGAGATCGAGTCGTCATACCTGAATGCCACATCCAAAAGTTGCCAGCTGGCCAAGCCTCCGACACCACGTAATCACCACTCAAAAGCAGTCACCGAACTCTACAAATTACAGTCTGTGTTTGGTTGTTTATTTCCAGTACGAGCACGACTTGGCCACAGCCCAACAGGAGTCAGGGAAGCTCGCAAAGCAGAGGAGTGTGGGGCGAGGCTCTGAGGATGAAAGGCTCCGCCGCCAGCTGGATTTGGACATCACAATTGGCCATCTTACATCCCTGCTCCATACGACGAAAGCCAAGTTTGAGAAGATGCACACTGAAGCTCAAAGCAGGTAAGGAAGGGTTTTACCACTAGCGTGCTTTGCACTCATGTCGTGGCATAAGTCGGTGGCGGCAGTCTTCGGGGGTACTCAAGGGGCTGCTTGACTTGCACAAACTCAATTGCCTTGTTCTGAGATACTGGAGATCTCAGCATTTTTAGTCCTTACGCATTAATACCCTTACCAACGACGGTAACACTGCCACTTAAGTGGGATACTGCAGATCTCAGTAGTTTTGGTCCTTACGCATTAATACTTTTACCAAGGACGGTAACACTAGATGATAAGGGCGTGTTATGGGCGGCCTAGAGAGATAAAATTATCACTTTGTGACAGCAGGCGGATGGATGGTGCATTTGCTGTGCAAGGCAGCTCATCTACTTAGTTTGGTTTACATGTGAGTGTTCCATGTGAAGCAGATGATGTATTCTGTGGAAACTTGCTAGTACATTTATTCACCAAACCACCAATAATTAAAGCAGCCATATTTAAGTGTTACTGTAAATAAAGTGTGGCAGTGCATGAAGCTGTGTGATGCCCAGGCCCCTGGGGCCTAGATCTTCAGAATCTTTTTCATGTACATTTGTATAATTGCGAAAGTAGTTAGCTAATCTGGCCTTCTGTATATGTAAGTGGCAAGGCAACGGTCAGCAAATGGTGTGGGTCTTGGCTCCTCCTTTGCCGGCAAGTAATACACTGGGTAACACACAACGGTTGGGGCAAACATTGTACCTAGCTGCCAAGGTATGGCAAGTGCAGATGACAAGACGAGCACCATCAGCAGAGCGTTTCGACAGGGGGCCGCCATGGCATTGCATTTGCGTGCCTAAGGCGGCCATGCAGATATGTGATTTAAAAGACAATGCTAGAAACTTTACCAAATTGGCGGTCCCGGCGTGGATACGGTAGTGTCAGCATCCTGCTCCGAGTCCACTGACAGCAGTGCCCAGTCAGGTAACTACTACCTCAGGCAAATCCCATACAGAATACTAGTCTGTCATGAACCTCGTACTTCGCCCCTAGCTTGCACCCCTGCGTTTTGGCCTGTACCAGCTTCAAGCCCAAAACAAAACAATCTGGCCTCGCCTGAATTCCCATAGCATTCAAGATTCTTGCTGAACAACACCAATGTCTATGAAAGACCTAAGAGCGGGCTAGCCTGCTCAAGACGAAGGAGCCCCGGCCATGCAATGTACCAGTGACCTAGATAGTTCCAGGGTTGGAAGTTGAAATGAACCTCGCCTTCAGCTGCTGCAGTCCTCATGGCAATGCTCTTGCCTAGGGGGGCCGCACATTCCTAACGGGAGGGGGGCAGCTTAAGGGCCCACATCCAAACGGAAGGTGTTGGGTATGGGCGTTTTGGGCCTCAGTTATGGGTGAGAAAACTCTATAACTCAGTTAGGGTGGGAGGGTCCACCAAACCTGCGTCTCCTCTTCCCTACAGGACTGCGGGGCTCCCCCTGGCGGCATATAGTTCCCGGGCTGTACGTTTTGACCCTGCCATCAACTGTTGCTGTTCCAGTAACAAAATCCTTAGTGTATTAGTACAGTGGCAATGCCTAGGAGCCAGTCCAAGCATGGTAAAGAGCCTAACAGCTTAGCTCTATTTCTGCAGCCTTCCCTATATCCTATGTGTAATATTTACGCCAATGTTTAAGGGTTGCACATCATAGCAAGGTCCCTGTAGCTCACCTCTTGTGCCTGTCGCTGCTGACTGCTATGTTGCAGGGAAATGCTCATGCACACTCTGAATCAGCGACAACACACCATGAAAAAAATGCGAGATGATGTGTGGAAGCGCCTTTCTGGATTGGTACATGCTGCAACATCACCAGCAGCAGAGCCAACAGCAGCAGCAGGGCCAACAGCAGCAGCAGAGCCATCAGCAGCAGCAGAGCCATCAGCAGCAGGGAAAACAGACTATGTAGGCAGTGCAGGAGGGGCAGTAGCAGCCGCAAGAGGAGGAGCAGGGGCGGCAGTAGCAGGTGGAACTGCTGCAGCAGATCCATTATTGGTAGGCGAGGGGATAGATACAGCAGGAACAGCAGCGGCAGGGGCAGCAGGAAGGGAGATGCTGTTGGCAAATAAAACGGCAGCAGGGGCATGGGCAGGGACAGACACAGGGGCAGGGGAGGTGGGAGCAGCAGGAGGGCCACGAGATGTGCCTGTGCCAGGATGGAGGGCTCTTGAGATTGGTCCTAACAACTTCAGGTAGGAGCGGGTTCAGTACAAATAGATAACGTTTTTATGACGGTGATTGATCATTGGCAAAGCTTCTCTTCAGTATGGCAGGACGTCAAGGGGCCATGCAGGTTTAGAAGCTCTGTGAAATTGAGAGCTATCAGTTGCAAGGGTGCCTTTAACATATGTTGGAGCTTAGTTTGGACTTATCATTACTGGAGGCACTTCATGGGCCTCATCTCATGCATTTCTAGTGGTGACAGAACTGTGACGTGTACTTAGACAGGCAATGTCCTCTTTTGCCAGAGTGAGGGCGGTGGCTCTAACACTGCAAGGTTGACGGGCCAACCCCTCAAAGTGTAGAGCAAAGTCTCTTTCCACTGCAGGAAGTGGAGGGTCAGGCATTTGTCATTACCTTCACTTTCAACAAGATGACACAGTTGCGTAATTGGTAACTTCTTGTTCCACCTTGCTAATGTTATGAGACCTATGGTGTGAAGCTTGTGAGAGTCTTTGTACAGTCTTCCTATGGCATATACAGTAGTAGTAACGAGACAGAGAAAGGGTACCTACACATGTCAGTGTTCAAATCCAAACATGCGAGGTATCTCTAGAGAATGACCCAACCTTGCAGAACAATATCGATTTGCTCTTTTGTGTCTTAAGCAGGATGCAATTGAGTAGAAGTTTCCCACCCCAGCTTGGAATTAGGGCAATCACCCACCTTTACAGATCAAGATCAATTTGCTCTTTTGTCTTTTATACAGGATGCAATTTACGGAACTTATCGTACCCCAGCTTGGAACCAAGGCAGACAGAGAGCAGTGCATGGATTTGCTAAGGGAAATTGTGCTGGATTCCGAGATCCTATCAGGTATGGGGCATGCAGCTGCTCAGCTGTTCCTGACCTCACTCAGCATCCTCTGCTCAGAAGATGCTGGGTGGCAATTGGAATTGAGTGTCATCCTACCGCTGTTGCAAGAGAGGTTGGAGGAAGGCGCACGCAAGCTAGCAGCTGAACAGGCGGAGAGGGTGGAAAGGGAGATATTACAGGTGGGTGGAGGTCTATTCATGAATGAATGTATTAGTGTCTATACATGGAATTATATGATTACAACCATATATGGAGTAGAATAGAGCATTACAGGTGGAGTTGAGGCCGTTTGTGAGCTCCTAGAAAAGCAGAGAGGTGCAGATGCGCAGGATAACAGAGTGGATCCCTGTACCTCACCCAACAGAGCCTCTGAAGCATAGCTTTGAGCACCCCAAAATTTACAGCTCGGCCCCACTTCAATTCCAACTGGGCTGTGGCGGAATTAATGGACAATTGTAATCGCCCTAGAGTCAAGGCCAATCCACATATTGCAGAGCTCAGGGCGGCTGCCGAAGGTGTGAACAGAGAAAGGCAAAAGCCAGGAATTACCAGGCAGCGTTCACTAGAGAATTTTAATCCATAAAGGAGACCAGCAGGTATGGCGTCTGATAAGCTCAGCTGGTGACTTAGCTGCATTTGATTTTAATAGCCCCTTGAAAGCCATGTCAAGTTTAACAACCACACCCTATGCCCACATATATGGTAGAGGGTGAGGTGACTACGGTGATGCACTTGATTGTGGCAGCTTGAGGTGAAGGGCTTATGGCACTTTTGCTAGGACCACTTCATGAAATGTGATAGTATAGCTTGGTGGATGGTGGAAAGGGAGCAGCAGCAGCTCTTTCTTGGTGATGATTATCAGTATTGTACAGTGAAGGTATGCTAATATGTGATAGGCATAAGGAAAACATGGCAACCCACGACTGCAGTACTTGCATTGCATGTGCTCCTCAGGAAGGATCCCTCAAACAAGCAGCAGCAGCAGACAAAGAGGCGCAAAAGCAGCTGCAGAAAGCAAAGGCCAAGCAGAACAAGGTCGGGCCTAGCAAGCCCAAACCGCTTGAACAAGGGGTGGAGGGCCAAGGGGCAGCAGCAGAGCTTAGGGCAGCAGGTGCAGCAGCAAAAGCAGGAGCAGTTGGAGTTGGAGGAACAGCAGCAGCAGCAGCAGCAGCAGCAGCAGCTACTACAGAAGCTGCAGCTCAACGCAGGATGTTAACTTCTGATGAAGAGCAGGGTCTGCAAGACATTGAGAGGATTTTCCAACGGAAGGCGGAGAGCCATCAGGCTGCAACACAGAAACGTCATGAGCAGCAGCGTGAGCGGCAGGAGCAGCAGCGGAAACAGCAAGAGCGGGCTGCAACACAGCACCATCATGAGCAGGAGCAGGAGGAACGGTGGCAGGGTGGACAGCTGAAGCAGCAGCAGGGGCAGCAGCAGGAGCAAGGGAGGTTGGGTAGAGTGGAGCGCAATCAGCAACAGCAGCACAAGCATCAGTTTGGAGAGCGGACATGCTCTGGGAGTGCGGTGGACGCCAACCGAGCAGATGCCCAAGCCTCTGCAGAGGTCCTAGGGGTACATAGGCCATTGGGCAGACCCAGTGAGCCCAGCAAGCAGGGCAGCAGCAGCAAGAGGGTTGATGATGCAGACAGTGTGGTCGCTGGTAGCAAGGGTCCTGAGAGCAACAGTACCGCAGCTGCTTGCAGTGTTGCTGCTGCTGCCTACTTGACAAGCAGCAGCAGGAGCAACAGCAGGAGGAGTAGCAGCAGCAGCAGGAGCGGCAGCGAAGTACCTCCTGCTGCTATTCGCAGGGAAGCAGGAGCACCGGGACAAGCAGGGACCGGAACATCAGGGGCAGGTGCAGCAGCAGCAGCTACAGGGGCTGTGTACTCTTACCCAGAGCAGGTGCAGCATAAGGACACAGAAGCGGCAGCAGCTAGGAGCAGTGAAGGGGGGACAACAGGCAGTGAAGCAGTTGCAGCAAGGAGCAGCGGAGCGACATCAGCAGCAGCAGGCAGTTCAAGTGGAGATGGTGGAAACCTGGCCCTGGAAGCTGGACTGCCATCTATGTCGGATTCAAAAGCAGTTGTGCCTGCACCCATTGTTGCTGCTTCAGCTCCTGCGCCCATTGCCACAGCAGCGAGCATCAGCAGTAGAGTTGTCATCCCGATTCCAATCCCAATACCCACCCCGATACCTTCTATATCAACTCCACCTCCTCCTGCCACTGCATCGAACGACAGCTATGTTCAGGTCGCTGGTGACAGTGTTTCGTCTTCAGCCGCAGTAGTGGCACCAGCAGCAGCAGTGACAGGACTGGCAGAGCTCAATGGGCTTGGTAGCCTGCATCCCTCTAATGACATGAGCAGCAGCAGCATAAGCAGTGGTAGTGTGTTGCCTGGTGTACCCTTGTGTGCGGGATGGGCGCTGGCTTTGCAAGACAGGCAGCAGAAGCAGCAACAGGAGCAGCAGGATGTGTGGCGATTGGAGGTACAGCCGAGTGTAGGGGAGAGGGCCCTCCTGCAGCAGGCACAACTCCAGCAGCAGCAGCAGCAGCAGCAGCAGGTGATCGTCCAGCAGCAACAGCAGCAGACCAATGGCAAGCAGCCACAGGAGCAGCAGCAGCAGCATGGACTGCCTCCTCAGCAGGTGCACTTCCAGCAGCAGCAGCATTCTATTGATCCCCTACAGCAGCAGAAGCAGCAGGGGTTGCCTTGTCAGCAGCTCCTGCCACAAATACCCTTGCTAGGGGTACCACCCTACCTACAGCAGCAATCGCAGCAGCCGGGGGTTGATGGGATTAAGCTGGCAGGGGCTGGCTTAATAGATAGGAGCCTGCCAGTAGTGCAGGGGGCGTCAGGAGAAGGAGCAGTGGGGGCGGGCGGGCTCCTAGTGCATCAGCGGGGCTTGGAGGGGCAGCAGGGTGACAAGGGCACATTTGCAGCCAGGGCTGAGGCTGTACAGCTGGACTTTTTGCAGAAGCAGCAGGAGGCTGCAGATGCCAGAAACAGAGAGTTTGTGGCAAGGGTGACATCTGTTCTGGACGAGACCAGGCTACAGGTGGACTCCCTGCTTGACAAGACGAGGGTGCAAATAATGGGGCTGCTAGGAGGGGCTGGTTCGAGGCTAAAAGAGTCGTGTGGAGAGTATGGCGTGCTTAATGAGGGTGGCTAGCTACGTAGGATGCAGGGCCTGGTGCGCAGGAGTAGATTTGGGGCATATCGTTTGAAGCCACTCGATGAGCGGCATGTGATGTGCTGCGTTTGCTCGTTTGGCTTGGCCGGGCATGCGTACTGCAGCATAGAAAGTGGCTGTGACAAGGAAACTCTATAGGACTGCTTCATGCGCTCCAGTCGGTCGCTAGAATGTAACTTGCGGCAACGGAGCTATTAGCATGCTTGTCTTCATTTTGTCTGAGTGGCTGTCGACTTGCAGCTTGCTGACCGTCCTGTCCACGCTAAGTAAGAATGCGTTGGAGCGTTGTGGAAGCTGTATTACTTCCTGCTGCGGTGTGCTGTTTTGAGGGCAGCCGATCAAGCTGCAAGCTCTTCCTCTCGGCAGCCTGACAAAGCTGTAAAGAAACACACCTAGGCACTTTCAGTGCACAGAGAACCTTAGGCATATCGTCATGAGTGATCGTGGTCGGGATAGGGATCGCGACCGCCATGACCACCATGATGACCGCCAGGACCGTGGGAAACGGCAGAGAGTTGAAGAGGTGCGTCAAGCGTCTATAATGTAATATTGTGCAGAGAGATATGATCATTTAGCTGCATGCCCTTACCAGCTGCTTTATGCAGAAGGAGGAGGCAAAGGAACCGACGCCACTCCACTTCAGGCTACTTGTGTCCACTAAGAGGGCAGGAGCAGTGATCGGCAAGGTATGTGAAGGCACCTACCAGCTCGGTACAGAGCTAGGATGTAGCTATCAATGTGCTTGTCTGTGCAGGGCGGTGACTTTATCCAAGCAGTCAGAAAAACCAGTGGGGCCAAGCTTGCAGTTGACAAAGCAGTGCCAGGCTATGAAGAGCGAGTGGTGCACGTCGAGGCCATGGATGTGTAAGTCTTGCTTCGAGTTGCTTTCCAAGCTCCGTTGGCGCTCACATTGCTGTGCCTAACAGTCTCTGTTACTCCATTGCAGACCTGATGCTGTGATGTCCCCAGCCCAGGTTGCTGTCCTCCAAGCCCTTGCTCGCATTGTGGGTGAAGAGGAAGGTGGTCAGGTGCCAGAAGAGGTGACGCTGAAGATGCTGGTGTTCAAGTGGCAGGTTGGAGCAGTCATGGGCAAGCGGGGTACAAACATCAATGAGATACGCAAGGGCTCACGTGCTAACATCAGGGTCACTCAGCCAAGCTCTTCTGGCCCTGTGGTGCCCTGTGCCATGGAGGATGATGAGCTCATCACGGTGAGGTCCAATTTAGACTTTGGATCTGCCTCAGCATGGCTGCATACAGATGAGCTTGCAAGCATGGTCTATCGAGCTCGGTTTCAATACCTTTGGATAATGCTAGCGTACCTGCTGTTGCAAAGATGACTGTTCATCAAGTCTGAAGTTGCAACCTGTGTTCATGTCTGCATTGCAACCTTACCAGGTTCTGCTTTCCTCCCTATAGTCTGCAAGGAAGCCCGTTCAGCAACTGTGTGTATGTGCATGCTTGCGCCGATAATCATCCTGCGGCATGTGTGACTGCCTCTCCTACCACCACCAACAAACAGGCCTTATGCTGGAGCCTCAAACTGTATGCTTCCTGACAGCCCCAGCTGCCTCCAGCAGCTCCAGCAGCATGGCACCACTGTGCTTTGTACCACACATGTATCCTGGTCCTGCACCTGATATGCCTCTTGCTGATGCAGCACCTCCATGTTGGATGTGTACTCATACTTGTTATTCACTAACTGTCTCTTGTACCACACATGTATCCAGTTCCTGCACCTGACATGCCTCTTGCAGATGCAGCACCTCCATGTTGGATGTGTACTCATACTAGCATGCATTCTTGTATGGAACCTGTGCTTCTCCTGCTTTTTGTACCTATCTGTAACATAGCTGTGCTTCCCTCTCCTCTCCTGGGCCCCTTGCCCAATGCCTCTCCCATTCTATGCCCCATGCACTCTGCACCCTCTGCTGCTGTGACCATAATCATCGCAGCTGACGGGCAGCTATGACCAGGTTAAGGAGGGCATCAAACTGCTGACTGAGACCATCCGCAAGATTTCCCCTGCTGTTGCTGCCAACTATGCCCTCAAGAAGAGCGGCCCAGAAGGGTCTGGCTCAGACATGCCCTCTTCAGGCAAGAGATAACTGCTGCTATCTTGGCGTTCTGGTACCCTGAATCCCGGCCCCCGGCTCCTGCAGCTGTCTCTACTTCCTGTGCTGGCTGCTCGTGCCTGGTTCCAACCACGTGAAGGATGCGCCTCTTGGTTTGAGACAGCCTGCCTTTTATTCCTGCAAGCTTGTGATGACCTAGGAAAAGGCTTGGTGTAGCACCTCCTTTGCATACATGTTCCAGGAAATATCTGTAGTTGCTAAAGTAGCACTGCTCTGCTTTCATCGCTCATCTTCGCAGTTAGCTGCAGAGCCATGACTTACATCAGCCATATTCAGAAGCTGCATGGGCAAAAATGCTGTATTGCCACCAGTATCTTGCATCCCTTTGCCCATAGTCTGCTCACAATCTCTGATGTCCGCCAAAGTCCATCTTCTGTGTCTGCTGGCATGTTTGCAGTTCTCCTCTGACTTGACCTCTGCTTGCTGCAGGCCAGGGCAGTACACCAGCAGCAATGCCAGCGCTTCCATGCCGGCTGCCAGCTGACCTGGTGCATGCCTTTGAGGGCAATGACAGCATGAGTACACAGGGGCTGAGGGGCATGGCCACTGTTGAGTACAGGATCCTGGTGGACAGGTACAAGAGTGGAGCCATCCTGGGGTCTGCTGGCTCGGTGAGTTTATGGCCTGTGGTATAAAGGGCTAGCCCTGCTGCAGGCAGCCCTCTCGAATACCTGTTTTAGCATCTCAATTGGCTCATCACTGTTACCGAGTTGAAGATCATGGGCCGCCGCCTTGATGCCAGGGGAAGAGCGTATGTCAAGGAAGTGTTGTTGTGCAAGCTGCCCTATGTGCTGTGCTTCGCATAAGATCCCTTGACCTTGATGTTGCGCGCTGCTAGAGCACCCTAAGTTCAGGAGGCATTTATGCTGCCTGCGCCTCTTTTCAAAGACATGGTGTTTCTGCCATCTTTGATCTCAGGAAGTGAATGCATCATATCCCCAGGCTAACAAAGAAACTTTTTGTGCTGTGGGATGTCACAGACCATCAACAGTATCCGTGATCGCACCCGTGCCCGGGTGATGCTGCATGACGAGCTTCCAGGACTGCAGGAGCGCTTGCTGAGTGTGATGTCTACAGAGGAGGGTAGCTCTCTGCGCTGTGCTGCCTTTGAAGCTGGCATGGAGTGCCTGTCGCACCTGGTGTTTGATGACCAAGCTGTGCAGCAGGGATCCCCAGCCAAGCTGCGGCTGCTGATTGCCAAGGACCAGATTGGGGCTGTTATGGGAAAGGGGGGCGGCACCATCAAGTAAGTAGGGGAGCTAGTGGGTGGAAGCGGCGGGTGTCGCTATGGGGCAGGCAGGAACTTGAACACATAATAGCTTTCATGGGGCTGTAGACGGTGAGGACTACATCCTTTGTTTACGTTCAAGTTTGGAAAATATAGATCTTCTTGTGGTGACCAGCATGGTTTTTTGGAATGTGAGTGCTGCTTGTTTTTCTCAGTTGGGAAATGACTATTTGTGGCACATTCACAGAGCATATCAAGAACGAGAGTCTTGGCCTTTATCACATCCTTCAAGGGACTTTTTAATGGGTGTGCCGAGGGTCTGCAGACTATAATTATTTGATTATGCTTTGATGTGAAGTCTCACTTGACTCGGAATTCATTCCTTACTTACAGGACGCTACGCACGAGCACCAATGTGAACGTCAGCATGAAGAATGACATGGCGGGCCTGCAGGGCCTGGGTAAGACTGGAGATGAGGTGATTGAGATCGAGGGGCCCCCACAGAATGTCCTCAAGGCAGCACATGTGGTGCTGGTAGCAATCCGTGGGAATATGGCACGGGGGCAGCTGGTCTACAAGCACCCCGCTCCTGCCAATGCGCCACCTCCTACCCCTGCAGCCCAGCCCATGCCACCCCCAGGACCACGGCCACCACCTGGACCCCCTCCCCCAGGTGAGCGGTTGCGGTGTATGTGGGACTGTAACCCTCTAGCCCTCACCTGCACTTGCAGAGTGACTGTTTTCAACAGGTCCTGGGGTCACTTGTGGGGTATGCCAGCGAACGGAGGTCAATGTTGTGGTTCAGAAAGTGGTGGGGTTGAGCAAGGCCAAACAACCAGGGTGTCACGAGGGGCTTTCCACAATTGTCTTGCTCTCTTACTAATGCGCTCACCCTCGTGTTAGCACGAGTGATTGTGGAAGGTACTGTGGGACAAATGTTTTGCATTCTGGGTGGTGGGTTGGACTGTGCATGTCTCATGGATGTGTTTGCCCGAGCCTTCTGCAAGCTGTCATATGCATGGTGCAGCCGGTGACTGTGTAGCATCCTTTTGGATGTGCATCGTCTGATAATCCTGCGCCTTGCTGCTCCTGCATGTACAGGTGCTGGCGGTGTTCCCCCATGGGGTGCCCCACCCCCTAGCAGCAGCCGCACCTCTGGCTGGGACCGCCCAGCTAATCCGCCAAACCCCTGGAACCAGCCTGCTGCTCCCTCAGGCGCACCTGGCATGCCTCCTGGGCAGCCGCCCCAGCAGCCTGTGCCCCTCAGCCCTTATGGTGCACCACCATTGCCACCAGCAGCACCTGGTGCGCAGCCACAGCATGGGATGTACCCAGGGCAGGTGCCAGGGTCTGTGCAGCAGATGCAGCCAGGAGCGTATGGTGCACCACCACAAGCCCCACTGCCAGCTGGGGCTTATCCTGGCCAAGTGCCTGGGCAGCAGCAGCAGATGGTGGTGCCTGGTGCACCTGCTCCTGGAACTGTGCCCTTGCAGGGGATGCAGTTACAGCAGCAGGGCGCCTACCCTGGCTATGCTGTAGCCCCACCTGCTGTGTCACACGGTGCTCCAGCCGCATCAGCTGTCATGCAACAGCCAGGAGTGCAGCAGCAGCAGCAGATGGTGATCCCGCAGCAGCAGCAACAGGCGCCACTGTATGCAGCAGCTCCTGCTGCAACAGCTTCGCAGCCCATGGATGCCAATCAGCAGGCGATTGCTGCGTATGAGGCATACTATGCTGCACAAGCTGCTCAGGCTGCTGCAGCCGCAGCAGCAGCTGCTAGTAACCAGTACAACACTGCCTTGTATGCGCTACAGCAGCAGCAACAACAGCAGCAGGCAGGGGCTATAGCAGCCCAGCAGCTTGGGGCTGCAGCTAATGGTGGTACTGAAGCAGCTGGTCCCACAGCTAGGCTGCTGCTGTCCCAGCAGCAGGTGGAGAAGCTGAGGCTGAATGATGCTACACAGCTGCAGCAGCTGAGCATGGTAAGGGGCACAGGATGATGGGGTTGTGTGTGTATATTGATTGAATTGGGGAATACTATGCTGCCATTTCCATCATCTGACATAACCAGGCTGCCGAAACGCTTAGTCCTAACCACTGGAAGTCTACCGGAACTGGATAGATTGTTCATCTGAGGCAGAGGTGTGGGTCTCATCGGCGATCTCATGCGATATGATGTGCTCCTGAGCAGCTGTGTGCTGCTCATAACTTGTGTTCACCCATGTTGACTGCTGCTGATAATTGCATGGCTGATCATATGGCCAATGGTTGGATTCTGTTAATCATTGCATGGCTGTAGCCATCTCATCAAACTGTTATGAATGGTCCATGCCAGCCTTCGTAACCCTTCTTGACCTGAAACGCCTAGGCTTGTCCATGGGACGAAGGGCACTTAACAATTGAATGAATGTTGTGGGTCTGACATGCAATGCGTATATAGTTGTCAAGTAGGTAGATTATGCTATTACAGAACATAGACACACCTGCTTCTATGCTGTTTGTCCGTGCTTCAGCTGTCTGGTGCTGTCATACGGCTGTCGCCTGATATGAGTGACCCCTCTGGAGCCCGCCATCTGGAGCTGACTGGAAGTGATCAGCAGTGCAACACGGCAAAGGCCCTGATTGAGGCGCTGATGAAGTCTGCATGACCGTAGAATGAGAGGTAAGAACCGGTCTCTCTGCTCTCCTGCCCTGCTGCGAATTGCTGGGTTGTTACCCGATCCCGTCCTGCGATTGTTGTTGAGATGGTAGCGATGGCGACTCATATTGTATGGGACGTGTCTCACATGGAGGAGCATTCTGTCCTGAGTGTATGATTTTTTGCAATGATTAAGTAGAAGCACTGTTCTTTTCATGTATTAGCTGATGGTAAGAAAGTCACTTTGTTATAGCCTACTGTCCCTTTGCCACTCTTAGTTACTATAAGACCTTCTGTTTAATCTTTTCTGAAGTTGACTTACATGACTTACATTTGTAAAACCTAAGAACTCTGCGCTTCAGGCAAGCCTTCTTAGAGAGAGAGGGAGAACTACGTAAAGAAGGTTCTTGCATACGTTAAGCCTTCTTCATAAACAAGTATAGGTGCTCTGACACAAAGAATCATGCCGGTTCAGGTCTTATGATTTGAGACCCTTTGCCCCGATTACATATATGTTGTATAGAATCAAAGATTTACAGAACCTTGTGTACTAGGTTTGAGGGCTCTGCAGTGATCTACTAATATATTAGTAGGTATTATGAAGATGCACCATGTGGCACCCCACCGGCGTAAGCAGAGCGGACCCAAGGTCACGTCTAACCCCCACACACTATCCTTGTTTGACCAGTCTGTTGATTTTTTCCCTAGCAGCTCTTTGCTGTCGCCACACCTTAAATGTTTGTTATCTTATGTTCTTATATGGGCTGGAAAGGGGCAATGCGTCTGGCACTCGTGGTGTGGTGTTTTGCCCACACATGTGTGTACCAGTCTGCTAGTACATACTAAAGTAAGGGTGAATCATGCACAATTACTTTGTTTCTGGGAGCGACTTGCTTGCAACCATGAGGGCAGAGTTGGTGCCGGCATTGCGTAGGTGGTATGCGCTCTGGAGAAGGAAACTGACTCGTGCTCTGCTGCCGTTTTCCTAAGCAGGTAGGCTTTGCCTTAGTGGAGCCCAGTGGCGACTTTGCTAACGCGAATGCTGGAGGAAAGGATGCCATTGGTGTCCGGGCTGAAGAGTGGCCTCTGCGTGTACGTATGTCTGCTTAACATATACATAGTGCTCCACAGTGGCAAGCATCTTGTGGTGCTGTGTTCTTTCGAGCAAGTGGCGCAATTGCAGAGGAGCATGGACGCTTGTGCATGTCACATATCATGCAAGGACAAGAGTTTATAATGTGATGGCGTTTGGGTCTGGGACGTGACGATATACGCGACGACTTAAATGCTCCATACAACCATGAAGTAAGCAGTGCACGTGTGAGCGACACTGGCAGCACGATGGTGTACCAGATAGCCAGAGGCTAGGACACGTGAGTATACGACTATGGCCTGCGCTCGTGAGGCGACGATGATCCACATAGCGCAGTACACCTGTCACTTGCTGGCACGGTACCACACCGGTTTGTATCTGTGACTGTGACGTCGTGCCAGGTAAGCCGATCCAAGGTAGCACGTGATCGTTCTCTGAACAACCCTTCCGGCTGACTTATGCGACGCTGCTCTGGTTTATTCGACTCCTTAAGACTTCAAAAAGCTGTCCTTCAACGGCCGTGTCGTGGGACCCTATTGTTTAAAATCTACTATCCAGCGTTTCATAAGTCGCTGCTGGGTTGAGGAAGAGTACAACTTCTGCTGTCTGCTCGTGTCCTATGGCGTGGTACTAAGCTGCTACCAGCCCCTCTGGACCTGGTTCCCTAGTGTTTTGACGGACAGCAGAGTGCCTTTAACGCTTCGCCATAGTACATATTGGGCGTAATGCAGCCCAATTTAAGCAAACTCAGCACCAAGAGCTTAGCAAAAGGATCCACTCGCAGCTTGGCAAAAGGGTCAACTGGTCTGGCCAAGTCATCCATAATATCCATTGTAAAGAAGTCCCTGTACAGCACTTCAGCAGATGGTCAAGTCACGCTCACTGTCTACTCAGACGATGAGCTTCCCTGGCATGCGATCCCCGATGCATCCATCGTCGTGGACGAGCTGGCCAGCTCAACCACGAGCGGCCTGTCGAGTGCGGAAGCAACACGGCGCCTCCAGGATTTCGGCCCCAATAGCTTGACCCCAGCCCCTAAGCCCGGATTCTTTGCCCGATTGTGGAATCAGATGAATAACATCCTCATTTACATCCTCTTGGCGTCAGCTGTCGTCAAGGGCGCGCTGCAAAGCTGGCCAGCCTTCGGTCTTGTATTGGGAGTGGTGGTTATCAACACTGCCATGGGAATGTTCCAGGAGGGCCGAGCAGAGAAGGCAGCTGAAGCTATAAAAGCAATGTTGTCTTCTACTGCCCTGGTACTGCGGAACGGGGAGCAGATGAGCATCCCAGCTGAGGAGCTTGTGCCAGGCGACATAGTTATCATTAAAAGTGGTGATAAGATCCCAGCTGACCTGCGTCTCATCGAGACAAACAACCTACAGGTAAGAATTGGTTCATAAAACATTGATACAGGACAGATTACCAGTTTCGCCTTTGGGAGCAATGTTGGTAGGTCTGGTTACAGCCTTGCATTGGGGAGCAAGATAGTGAGACAACCTATGCCCCTGTTGCCAACAGCACACATGATGACGGTCTAGGTTGCTTGTTGCAAAGTTCTGGAGTGTTGTAGATCTGTTTGTACAGCAGGCATGCAGGCAAGCAGTAGAGGAGCAGGCAGCTCAACAGACAGACCCTGCATATGACCTGTCGTGTTCAGCTGCAGCATGACATGCAATTATATAATCCAATGCAGGCCCAGAGAAATCACGGTCTACCGGTATATGAATCTGAGCAGCAGCATAAGTCCAGATGGGAAATGTAACAACTGCTCAAAGTGTGGAGGGGACTACTGGTAATACGCATACGCAAGCAGCAGGGTACAGCCAGTGCATTTTATAGACACAGCCCATTCTTGCTGCCTGGGGATGCTTGGTCGGCTAAGGTGCATGGGGCAATTAGTCACTAGTCCAATAGCATTGCGTTTGGGGATACCATGTCTGGTACAGCACCTGGCAGAAATTGTAATCCAGTACTGGCGGAAGCGCCATTGAATCATAAGATGTTATACTTCTCTTTTTTTGCAAGCACGGGGCAAAATGGTTGTCTTTAGGACAGTCAGAAAAGCAAGAGGGCAATCAGATGTATTGCGAGCTTTCTGGCATGGGAGAGGAGCAGCATAGATGGAGTTGTCAGCACTTCTGGTTTTGTTCTGCTTGTTCCCCTGGGAGTCAGACCACTGCATTTTGTTCTGACTGCATTTTGCACTGAATTGTTCGCTGCTTGTTTCCCTTCTGCGCATTCCCATGCTCAGGTCCAAGAAGCAATGCTGACTGGTGAATCTGTGCCTGTGGCGAAGACCCTGGCAGCTGCGCCTGCAAACGCCAGCCTGGGTGACAGGAAGTGCATGTGCTACAGCGCCACTAATGTAGCTTCTGGGCAAGGCATTGGGGTTGTGGTGGGCACTGGTGACAGCGCTGAGATTGGACTCATCAACAAAATGGTCAACACAGTAAGCAGGGGGGTGGAGACTTACTCTCTGGGGGATTACTATTGTCAAGTACGGCTGCCTGCTGGAGGCACCATATTTATTTGAAGGGTATTTGCACCTTGCTGTTATGTGACAGCTTGAGGTGCAGGATTGTGGCACTTTACATGCTACCGGATGCCCTATAGGATGGTATTGTTGTTGTGCTGGTAGTCAGCAAAGGGTCGCTATTTTGCATGTTGAAGGCTTTGGAACCCATCGAGCAGGGAAGACTTGGTGGCATAGCATTATGCTGCGTTGTCTTCTTTTTGCGGGCAGACAGAGAGTGACGTCCATCTGCCTAGGGAAGTTGTTGGTGTGCTGACATAGAGGCAGCTCCCGCAGGTGCACGGGTTTATACCTGCTCCAACAGGCATGGACTTCGGCACCATTCATAGTGCTAACTGATTGCATCATGCCCTTTGAGAGGGTTGATAATCTTGCATCCCTGCCGGTGGCAGCATCCCCACACCCGCTGGAGGGTGATACCCTCTCATGCACCCTAATAGCGGTAACCCTTAGTGCTGCTTTACCATTGGTCTCCAAGCTAAGGCATTCATCTCCCTTGATTGTGACACATGTAGCACATTTGCATCCTACTGCATCTTCTCTGGTCACCAAGTTGTACTTGGTGCGTAAGCCTTGTGCTAGCTCGCCCTAATTGATGACATTGAAACCTTTTTATATGACCAGCTCGTGTTATCAAGTAGCCTTACCAGTACCTATCAGAGGAAAATCCCAACCCTTAACTCTAGTAGACGACCATGAAACCATGTTCATGTGACCAGGTGGACAACATCAAGAACAACCTTACCCATCAGTTGGAGATTCTGGGCCGCTGGTTGGCAATATTTGTGGCTGTGCTTGCAATCATCTCCTTCCTCCTGGCCCTCTTCAGAGCCAACCAGAACTTCAAGACGGCCTTTGAGTCTGCAGTGGCCATTGCTGTGGCGATCATCCCTGAGGGCTTGCCGGCAATGGTTACCATTGTGCTGTCTGTCGGCACGACTGTCATGGCCCGGAAGAATGCCATCATCCGGCAGCTACCTGCTGTGGAAACCCTCGGAAGTTTGAATGTCATTTGCTCGGATAAGACTGGCACGTTGACCAAGAATGAGATGACGGTGGTTGGCCTGCAGGCAGTGGGAGGGTCATATGCAGTTAGCGGGGTGGGGTATGCACCGCACGGCGCCATTACGGCTGTGGATGGAGCTCCGGTGCCTGATGCTGAGATGAGCCAGCTGAAGTGGTTGGTCGAAGGTACCGTCCTGTGCAATGACTCCTCGCTGTCCAGGTCCGGCGATGAGTCCGGCGGAAAGGTCACCTACACCCCCCTTGGTGCACCCACTGAGGTCGCTCTGCTTACGCTTGGGGAGAAGGTTGGTCTCAAACAGAAGGAGACCAAAGGGAAGACCCCTCGGGTGGGTTCAGTACCATTTGAGTCTGAGCATAAGTTCATGGCCACGGTGCATGACGAGGGAGGGAAGCGGGTAATGTATGTGAAGGGAGCGCCGGACCGGCTGCTGCCGCTGTGTAAGAGTCAGTTGGATGGGAATGATTGGGGGAGGACTGCCCCTCTGCAGCTGGAGTTCTGGCAGGCAGCACAGGCTGAGATGAGCAAGAAAGGGCTGAGGGTGCTGGCACTGTGCAGGTGAGAGGGTCACTGGGTTACGGGCGGGGTGAGATTGGGCTAAGGGCTGATACGTGTGAGTTGGTGGTTGATTTTGCCAAGCTTGCTGTTTCCGTAACAGACTGGGGTGCAATCTTCAAGGAGCAGCAGGGCAGTAGCTCTGCTGCTCCTACAGCTGTGCTAGGGGGTGCTGATGGCAAGCAGCTGTTCCAAAGCAGGGAGGAGGTGGTGAAGTGCTTTGCTGAGCACTTTGCTGATGTCCTCAACTGCCCTGCCAAGCTCGACCAGCAAATGCAGCAGACCATTGAGGAGTTAGTGCAGAAGATGGAGGCAGGGCAAGGTGCAAACCAGCAGAGTGAAGCAGCAGCTCAGCCACCTACTGTGCAGGAGGTTGAAGAAGCTGTCTTTGCCTGTCGTAATGGGGCAGCTCCTGGGGTTGATGGTATCGCAGCGCCTATGCTAAAGCTCAGTGGGACCATGCTGAAATGGTTGCACAGGGTCATTGTGGCGGTGTGGGAGTCAGGGAAAGCGCCAGTGGAGTGGAAACGTGCACTGTTGGTGGCACTGTATAAAGGCAAAGGAGAGCGCAAAGTGAGAGATAGCTATAGGGGGATAAGCTTGCTAAGTATACCGGGGAAGGTGTATGTCTTGGTCATTTTGGCTAAGATCAGTTCTCATATCGATGCACAACTGCTTGATAACCAGTCTGCTTTTAGGAAGGGGAGGGGCCTCACTGATGCTCTGTTCACCATACGCCAGGTCATCTCTAAGTCTGTAGCATTCGATCAGCCTCTATTCATGGCTTTTGTGGATTTGCGTAAGGCATATGATTCTGTACCGCGAGACACGCTATGGCGCATCCTGCATGTGTACGGGGTACACACAAAGCTGATAGAGTTGCTGATGGACTTGCATACTGGCACACAGGCTGCTGTTAGGATGGGTGGTGTGGTGTCTGAGTGGTTTGATGTGCATGGCGGGGTGCGGCAGGGATGTGTCATTGCTCCCTTGCTGTTCAACATCTACATGGACTTTGTGGTTCGGCAGGCAATGGCTCAGATGCCGGAGGGATGTGGGGTGAAGCTAGCCTATCATGCAGATGGGAAACTTGAGCGTGATGGGTGTGGTAGTGGTGGGTGTGTGGAGCTGTTGTCTGTTCTGCTGTATGCAGATGATATGGTGTTGCTAAGTCCCAGCAGGGAGGAGTTGGTGGTCATGCTGCAGGTGATGGACAAGGTTGCTGCTAGTCTTGGGTTGCGCATCAATGCAAGCAAGACTGAGATCCTGTCCATTGACAAGGATTGGAAGGAGGGGGATGTGCCAGTGCAGCAAGGACCAGAGGTGGTTATCAGTGAGGGTGTGGTAAAAGAGGTGTCACAGTTCAAGTACTTGGGACGTGTGCTTGTGACTGATGGCAGGTTGGATGTGGAGTTGAATATCAGGAGGGGTAAGGCTGTGGGGAGGTTTAAGCAGTTTGAAAAGATGTGGGGTACCAAGCATCTGTCATTGGCTACGAAGGTGAAGTGTTACAAGGCATATGTGTTGCCAATTCTGCTGTTCGGGAGTGAGTGTTGGTCCCTGACCAAAGTGCAATCGCAAAAGCTTGAGCGGGTGCACTCTAGCTGCCTTAGGAGCATCCTGGGGGTCAGGCTGTCAGATCGGCACACCAATGAGCATATCAGGAAATCATGTGGGGTAGCCACCTTGTCAGCATACATCACAGCAAATAGGCTGAGGTGGCTGGGGCATGTGGGCCGCATGGAGGAGGGCAGGTTGCCGCATATTGCGTTGTTCTCTTCATTACATGGTGACATGACGAGGCCAGTGGGTAGGCCTCGCCATACCTGGGAGAAATGCGTGTGTGCAGATCTGAAGGTGCTTGGTCAAGATGAGGGGAGCTGGGAGGCTTCATGTCAGATTAAGAGTGCTTGGAGGAAGAGGTTGTGGGATCTTACGCACCCTTGGGAAAGCCAACGGTTAGTGAGGTGTAGAAGGCGCACTAAGCAAGCTATTGATAAGCATGTGGAGCGCTATGTGGTGCCTTTCAGTGGCTGGGAGGATGGTGGTTCACCAGTACCTAGGTGGTGGGAGCCACCTCCAGCCCCTACTAGGGTGGTGCTTGATCCTGCTGCCTCCCCGCCACCCATGTGTGATGGAAGTGGAGCAGGTTTTGGGTTTTAGTGGTGGTGTTTGCTTCCCCTTGGTGTGCACGCCGTTGCATCTAGCCTCAGCTTGTGTGTGGCAAATCCACCATCGGTTGTGTGGCTTCGTGATTGTGATCAGGAGCCTTGTGTTTGTGGCCTAGGTTTGTTTGGCCATTGGCATTGCTGGTCTTGCGTTTTGATTGATTGATTGATTGACTGGGGTGCGGTTCCTATGGAACATTTGCTATGGCATTGATTGGTCTATACTTCTTTAAGGTATGACAAGAGATTGTTTGAAGATAAGATAGTATGGTGAGGGTGTTCATGAACCAAAGTAGGTGCTGAGGGGATGTTTGGTGTTTGGGCAGCTGCTTCAGTCAAGTAATACGATGGGTTTCTGCTGACCTTTGCAATGTTTGGCCGAGGAGTGTTCTTGGTAATAAGGGAATGTGCCACTGCAGTGGAAAGTGTTCCAAGATGATTAGCTGGCATGTTCTGCCTCAAGTTGCATGTTTAGTATGCAATAATGTTTGTGCACTTTGCTAAGGTATAAACAGAGTTTAGCAGCACGACCACTACATTCCCCCTCTCCCCCTCTCGCTGCCTGGTATGTGCTTTCCTGATTAATCTCAAGAATTTCCAACAGATTCCTGTGTGCACTAGCTGACTGCCCACTTCGATTTTTCATTGCAGAGACTAGAAATTGTGAGACAGCCAACACACCATTACTTCATCCCTGTAAATTTTCTCTCAAGCTTTTGTGTTTCTGCACATGCTGTTGTCCAGGACTGAGCTCCCCGCCGGTGAGGACCTTAGCCTGTTGTCTCCCAAGTCCATCCTGAAGCGAGGGAAGTTCCTGACCATGGGGCTGATGATGGCCATCCTGGACCCACCTAGGGAGGAGGCCATCACTGCTATTGCACAGGCACACAAGGCTGGCATTGTGGTCAAGATGATCACAGGTGAGAATCACGTGTTCATTGCACGATCTACGTTTGGGGTGGTGGTTGCAACTTGCCTTCGCTGCATCCTGGGTTTGTGCAGTGCTGCATGCCAGGACGCTGCCCTTGATCGCACTCTCCCCTGCTTGTTCACTGCATCCTGGGTTTCTGCACTGCAGTGCTGCATGCCAGGGCGCTGCTTTTCTTGTTCGCACTCTCCCCTGCTTTAGTTACCTGCGCCCAAGGTGCAGGTAAGATGGGGGTATCAGGTACTCTGCTGGAGGGCATGTTATTGCATTTCATGATATGCCATAGCAAAAAGTGCCATGGGCCCCGCACCTCAAGCTGTCACAAAGGACAGCAAGGTGGAACAAATAATAAGAATAAGATGGGTTGCTCACTTGTTTATGTACTAAGCCCTTGAAGAGGATGATGGGGCAGAGACTTTCGCATTGGCGCAAAGGAGGCCTTTTCCCAAATAGTCATATTTGTGTGGCATGCAGCCTCAATATCAACAGGAATGCTTGCCAAGGGTCTGCAGCCTTGGGTCAAACACTTCAGCAGAAGGCAAGCAGCTGCTGTAGGAAGATAAGCGAAACCATAGACTCTCACGGTCTGTTCTGGAGGCCATCAGTGCCATGGCACAAGTACCCAATGGAGGCATTGTGGTCACTAGATGATCACATGCAAAATGGAAAAATAGGCATGGGGAAGCACATAGGGGATGTAGTCGGAGATGTTGATTTGGAAGTGGGGTGTAGACAGCAGGTGAAAAGTAGGTATCTGGCAAGTGCCGTGGCAGGGAGGGCAGAGCATGGGTTCTTGGTACAGGAAGTTGTGCTACGGTCGTTCAGATCGCCATTCAACATGCACCAGCTGCACTTTGCATACAACTCAAAACTGCCTGGTGGGTTTTGTAACGTGCTCCTTGGGGCCTATGGCGCTGTTGCTGTTGCGTATCATGGAATGTAGGTTATACTCTTGGCCGAAGTCGGTCCTGTGGACAGCTCGATAGTGAACATGCTCTTGTAACTGGACTCCCTGCAGGTGACCACTCCCTCACTGCCCTGGCTATTGCTGGGACCCTAGGCATAGCTGGCCAGGGTTTAGTGCTGACTGGACCTCAGCTTGATGCCATGGATGATGCAGCTCTGGCCCATGTGGTGATGGACTGTAATGTGTTTGCTAGGGCATCACCTGAGAACAAGTTGCGCATCGTAAGGGCGCTGCAGGTGAGCCATGGACATAGAGGTTATTGTTAGATTACAGATGATGGAAATTTGTGTTGGTTACCCATGGAAAAGAATTTACCTGGTGCTTGCTATGGGTTTGGTTTGATTGTCTTTATTCAGCCTCCCAGGCATTGCCTGGAAATTGGTTGTGCATGGTTTGAATCTGCAGCTATGATTGGAGGCATACCGGTAACCATAGTTAGTGGACAGCATGCTTTGTGGTCCTTGGGGGTCTTACATGGCATAATTGGATGAATATGACTTCATTCTGCACTGTACTGCTGTGTGGGAATGACATGCATAGGTATGACCATCTCGCATGCAGGCCTGAAGTTTGCCCCTTAGCCCAGCATATTTGGTGCTGTAGTTGCAATGCTTCCCATCCGTAGCATCCGTAGCTACATGGACCATAGTTGTAAGTGTAGGCATGTATTTCCCTCAACGCAGCAAAAGTAGGGATGCTCGTGAGCAAAATATATATGTGTGTCTGGGGGTTGTTTCACTCCCTTCACTCTTTATCCAGTGCATACAAGCTAACTAGCTTTGGCTGCTGCATTGTTGTTTTGCCTGCAGGAGCGCAAGCAGATTGTGTCTATGACTGGAGATGGCGTCAACGATGCCCCTGCCCTCAAAGCAGCTGACGTGGGTGTGGCCATGGGGATCACAGGAACTGACGTATCCAAGGAAGCAGCTAAGATGGTGCTTGCAGATGATAACTTTGCCAGCATTGTTTCAGCTGTGGAGGAGGGGCGGCGGGTGTGGGACAACATCAGAAAGATCTTGGTGTTCAATTTGCCTGTGAACTTGGCACAGGGGACGTCTGTGCTGTATGCATACATCATTGGGCTGAGCAATGTGCCTCTAACCGCACTCCAGGTGAGACCTGCGTTATGTTAATCTAACAGTACAGTGACAAAAGGGGTGGGATTATACACCAGGAGAAAAAGGGCCAGGAAGCGGCGACGCGGGTCCCAGAGTTCAAACCAGAGTCTAGCGGTTAAGAGTCATGCATATAACCCTAAACCTCCAATTAGGGATAGTAAAAGGTGATTCTAATTGGCAGGAGTGACCTAGCTTTCTGACAACAGTGGCGTAACAGCGTAATGGAATGGCCCCTGCTCATGACACCCTCAGCGAGTTGCCTTCATCCTGCCAGTGTGTCTGATTATCTCAATAACCTGGGTACAGACTCGGCCTGCAGAACTTGTGGTTCTGACACAGGTGTTGCTACCATAATCAGCGTAATATCTCTGAGAATGCAGACTCTCTTTCCTTTCAGCGATGCGGCAGAGTTGATTGGGTGGCTGCTGCTGTTGTGCTGATCCCTCGCGCTGCTGTTGCATCTGCAGCTGCTAGTCCTCATGCTGTGTCTCTTGAAAAGGGTGTGTGTCACATTTCCTTCCCACCCTTCTTCCCGTCACGATTCAGCCTGATATCTTCCGAAGGGGTTGTGAGCTGGTGCATGTGCTGCTGTTGCCCCTGCGTTTGCTGAAACACAGTCGTCCTGCTTCCCTTCCCGCGTTTCCCCCTCTCAGATCCTGCTGGTAAACCTCCGGAGGAAGGTACTCTATCACCCCAAGTTTGCACTAGCAGCTGGAAACACTGTCCTTACTTATGGCTTGACAATCATTGTTGCTACATTGGTCGACTCCCTCCTGTGCTGTGTGTTTTTAGCATGTTCTGAGAGAATCATGCCTGCTAATGCAGATTATGCTGCTACTGCTGCTGCCCCTTTCCTTTATTTTTCGCATGCTCATGCACTTGCTGGTGAACCTCCAATGTGCTTCTTCTCTTGTTCCCTCTCAGGTCCTACTAGTGAACCTGGTGACCTCTATCACCCTGGGTTTAGCACTAGCAGCTGAACCCGCAGAACCCACTGTGATGACCCGGCCCCCTCGCCGCCCAAACAAGCGCTTGATGGGCAAGCTCATATTATGGCGCTGCTTCTTTGTGTGCCATGCCATTGTGGTGCTGGTCATTGGCCTCTTCTACTGGGCGGGCCAGGATGGACTGAGCTTGGGGCAGCAGAGGGCTGAGGCGTTTGCTGTGCTGGTGGGGTGCCAGGTGGTGTACTTTGTCAACTGCCGTTTCCTCAAGGCGTCTACGTTGCATCCAAGGGTGTTCAAGGGGAATTGGTTGATGTACCCGGTCACAATTATCACAGTGGGGCTCATGGTGAGTGGGGGTGAGGGAGTGGGGTGGGAGGGGGGAGGGGGGAGGGGGTGACAGAGCCTGGGTGGGGGTTGAGGGGGGGGGGGTTCATTGTGGGTAGTAGTGTGGGGGTGGGGGTGGATGGGCAGGGTCGAGGGTGGGGGAGTGGAGGTCGGAAAGGTAGTAGGGGTGTGGAAGAGGGGGTCGCAGTGAGGGTATATGGGTGAGGGTGTTGACGGTCAATGGTGAGTGTTTGTCTGAGCTTGGGTGGTGGTTGAGGGAGTGGGGCTGAGGGCATGTTGGGCGAAGGTATGTGTGAGGTTTTTTTGTAGATTGAAGGCACTTCTATAGGGGAAAGAATGAGTTAGATGAAGGTATGGGGTTGTTATGAGGAAGCGAAGCACATTGAGGCACAGTGATGCACACGAAAGGTGCAATAGAGTGTGCCGTGCATTTTGTAACATTGTCAGCTCGGTGGATACTCCAGTTCATTGCATGAAGTGAGTCTCTGCTGCACTCAAGGGATGTGTGTGAATGTGTGCTCTGGTTGATTGTCATCACTCATGCTGCGGTCCATGTAATGCATTGCTAAGCATGCATGGCAATGTGCTTTACTGTTGTCAAACGTTGTTTATCATTTACAGGGCCTGCAGAGCAGGCTGTGCTTTTTCATGCTAATACCAACCCCTGCTAGCTTCCACATCTGACCGGCTTGCTTCCACACTGCTGCTCTTCTGTTCTGCTCTGCCAGTTGTTCTTCACTTTCACCCCTGGCGTCAATACCTTCTTCCAAATGGAGGCCATGACCGGCATCCAATGGGCACGTGTGGTGGTCTCCATGGTTGCCCTTTACCTCCTAGTAGAAATTGAGAAGGCCCTTGTGGACCCCGTACTGATGCCCATCATCAGACCTGTGTTAGCATTCATTGAGCGGCACACTCCTGAGTGGCTGGCTGTGGACCGTAAGAGCATTAATTGGATCAAGAGGTGCCGCCGGCCGCAGGTCGGGCCAAAGAGGGCCATTGAGGACCAAAGGCGGGCCAGTGTGAAGAAGCTGATGGTTAGGAAGGGTTCAGAGGAGATTGGAGGTGGGGGGAAGGCGGGGAGTAGTGTAATGGGGGATGGGTCGGTGGGGAGGGGACTGGAGAGGGTGGTGGAGAGGCAAATCTCCTCACCCCCAACTGGGGCAGTGGAGATAGTGGGCCAGCCGGCAGGATCAGCAGTGTAGGTTTACGGTGTATTCCTTGATCTAGCCTGGCCTCTTGTCGAAGGTGCAGTGCTTGTGAGCAAAGGAGAAGCCCATGTGCACGCACTTGGCTGGTTATGTTTGCCCACTGTGCCGGCCCGCTGGTGTAGAATCTTTTGCAACCTACGAAGCTGTCAGCTGGCACAAGAAATGGTTGTGCTGGTGGGTGTGTGGTCGAGCTGGATGAAGCCAGTTTCAGGATGCAGCTCAGCTTGTGTTGCAAAGGAGCAGCTGATGGGAGGACCAAGGCTGCTGGGAAGGTGGTTGGATTGGATGGTGGCTGTTGTCAGGATGAAGCTGCTGTTGTTGCAAAGGAGGGTGTCGCTGGGAAGGGGGATGGTACAGAGTCGGGGGGGGGGGGGGTATTAGGGGAAGCAAAGGAGTTTGAACTAGAGTGGGGTGGTGACCATGTGGCAGCTGAAAGAAGGGTTGGGTGGAGCTGTGGCAGCAGCTGTGTGTGAAAGTGCAACACATCTTGGCATTGCCCTTGGTGAAGCATAGCAGGGCATCCTGCTATAGCTCAAGGCACTTTCAGCATCTATCATGTTGTTCGTTGATCTGCCAGAATGCATTGGCATGAGTGATGAAGATTGGCTGTTGGGGTGCTGTCTATGAGGATGGGGAAGGGGGGGAGAATAATGGGTGTGTCCGTGTCTTTGCAGAAGGGGATAGTGGTTGCAATTAGCTCAGGGAGGGGATGAGTGGGGCTGGTCCTGGCTGCAGGAGAACTGCAAGCATATTGTGATAGGCATCGAACAAGGTTATGTTGATTGGGGGGTGATAGAGTGAGGTATCCAGTGTGTATCATTAGGTGTATTGATGGGGTGGAGGAGGGATGCGAGAGCTGCCTGGTCTCATTGAGTTTGTGTGCTTTTCGAGCTTGTCGATCACTGCCACTTCAGTGTTTGAGGTTTTTGGGGTTGCACTGCAACTTGGCTTCTTCTGACTTGCTGACAAGTCAGTGGGCTATGTTTCTAATGATGGGTTGAGACGCGCTGGAGATTAACATTGCTACTTTTAGTCATTGGGACATGGTGACTGGAGATTAACTAAAATTGCTACTTTAGTCATTGGGACATGGTGACTGAGCCCCGTTGGTGAGTGATATGTTGTGCACGTCGGCTTGTGTAGGTTTCACTGAGTGATTGTTTTGACCCTCGCCCACAGTGTGAGTGGTTGTTATTTATTATTTTGGCACTCTCTTCATGTGCTTTGAGGTCATCTGAGTTGTACAAATGTTTGGTAAACACAACGCTGGGCCTTTGCTTGGGTGTCATGTGTTGGGTGTGGGTATTGGGGGAAGAAAAAGATCGTTCACCAACTACTGGGTCTCCGCTTGGTGAATCATATACTGACTATGGGTCTTGGGGGGAAGAGAAAGAGAGTGATTTCAAATCATATCAAGGATGGAAGTTGGGCCTGGTCCACAGCCAATGGTCAGAGTGCCAGAGTGCATATATGTTGTCTGCTTAGGTTACCTACCTTTGTTGCGGTTACAATTGGTCAAAGAACCGCAGCAGGTGGTGTATTTTACTGCTCTGATTGCATGGCAGGACAGTAGCCATCATTACTGTGGATGGCTAAAGAGTGTGTTGCCTCAGAGGTGAAAAGTGTGAATGGTGGATTAAGTGCTAACTATGGTTCGTCTCACCTTGTTTGAACATGTGGGACATCTGGCATGGGGTGTTATGTCGCAGAAAAGCGCCGTGCTTTCACGCGGTTCCTCATCAGCGGGATCCATTTTATTTAAGATAGATCACTGCACAGCTTTCGGTTCGGGATCGCGGCAAAACTCCATCCAGTTTGTTAGTATGCATTTTACGTGGATTATGGGAACACATGCTGCTTTATGAGTACTTGCTCCCACATGTATGTTTTGATGCAGCCTCTGAGACTAAACAGGTTATCAGTCTGGCATGCATGCAGTGTTCAGTAGGGGAGTGAGAGGTTGTGATTGGTGCTGATCCTCCATGGTTAGTTGTGAGTGACTATGATTGTGGTGGAGCCTTGTGACTGTGATTTGGGTCGCTCAGCAGATTTGCATGTCCAGGCAAAAATTGGTACATTATGCATCGCGGGTAAGTAGTTGTAGCAGCCGGTTCATGAGATTCACGATAACTACTCCATCCAGGATGAACGAGTCGCAGCTTGCAATGGTTGGCTTGCGTAGGTTTCATTGAAGGATCTCTTCATTCCGCCTGTACCCACAGCATGGTGGTTTAATGCCTATTGTCTCGGCATTCTGTTCATGTGCTTTGAAACCCATCTGAGTTGTATTAATGGTTGATAAACAAAAGTACCAATTACCCATTACCAAATGGCCCCGTCAAAGCGAGGCGCCGGTGGGGGCAGCGCCACCCACAAGGAGCCAACTTAGGCTCCAACGGCATACTCAAGTTCCTGTCCAAAACAAAAGTACTGGGCCTCCATTTTAGGAACCGGTACTGGCTGTGGGGTTGGGGGAAAGAAGAACGCTCACCACTAGTGCTGGCTCTCCCCTTGGACAAGCAGGTATTGGCTGTGGGAGTCAGGGAGAAGAGCAAAAAGGCAATTTGGCAGTCACACTAAGGGTGCAAGACGGATGGGGCTTGGTCCACAGCCCATGCTCCGTGTGCTAGGAAGGCATGTATGATGTCTGCTTAGGTTTGCAACCTTTGTTGCTGTTGGGAGTCGTAGTCAAATCATCACAGCAATTGGTGTACGCTGCCCTACCAACGCCCCCAGCTGCTTCCCTGATCTGTGGAAGGATATAGTGCAGCCTTCATCACTGTGATGCTGAAGAGTGTCTTCTTTCATACAGTGTGTGAAGTATAGGGAAGTGGGTGACTATAGTATGCTTGGTACTCAACTTGCTTATAGATATTCATGGCAATCTGGTGTTGACTGGACTCATGTGCATCACATGCAGGGCCGATGGGGCTCATCTCAGTGTTTGGATAGATACAACTCAACAGAGGTTTCACGGATTAACAAGCTGCACCATTCGAACCCTGCCACTGTGCGTGTACCCAGTCAGAACCCAGCACGCAATACCCTGCTTACCAGTAGCCCCACATACTTTGCAAATGCAGCAGGGGTCACCTCAGAGCCTTGACAACTCAGTGCATAGTCATCAGTGATCATCTTCTGTGGAACTTCACAGTGCACCATCCTTGAACTTCAGCCAAATGCACTGGAGCCAAACCACCCTTACAATGCATGCCCAGTCTCAGCCATCATACTTCTGGAAGGCCCTCCGCCGTGGTATTGCCCAGTCCAGCCCAGTGGTTCCAACAGCTGACGACCTAGCAGCCCTTTGCGGTTCCCACACCTTAAATGTTTGTTAAGAGAGACCACTGCACAGCCATCTGGGCCGTGCAGCACCCAAGCATGACTCCAACCTGGTCTTTTAGTGGGGTGGGTTGTATAAGTGCGAGTAATAGATGTTTGTTATATTATGTTGTGTTATGTTTGTCATCAATCAGGACCAACCCAACGGGCCTGCACCCACCCACCCCCGGGGCCCCTCTCCGTTGCTGCCAAGCAAGGTGCAGCAGTCACTTTCATGTGGCGCCAAAACCTGATCATCCGCTGTGGCCAACACAGGGTCTTGCAACAGACCCATCTTCAGACAAAGAAGCCAAACAGGGCCCAGAACGCTGCCGGCTGAACTCTGAGCTGCCAATGACCTATCCAATCAATCACTTCAGAGCTTCCACAGCCTTGCCAGTGGCATCATCCTAAATCGTCAGCCGACGACCTGCGCCCCCTGCGCCCCGTGGCCCCTCTCTGTTGCTAGCAAGCAAGGTACAGCAGTAGCACTGATGTGTAATCGATGACCTGTAAAATCATTTTAGAGCCGCCACAGCCTTGCCAGCTGCATCATCCAGATCATCGGCTGTGATGATTGTGAGTCCACTGTCCTTCAGGATCTTCTTGCCAGCCTGTACATTAGTACCTTCTAGGCGGACAATCAGAGGGACCTTGATGTCAACCTGGTAGAACAGAGTAGGAGCAGACATGAACCTAGGTTGCTCCAACAACACCCAAGGCAGTAATGACATAAATGATGCTAGCAGCAGGGATGCAGGTGCTAGCTTTAGTGGGCAGAGTAATAGAGCAGAGCAGGGGCGCAAGCAAGCTTAGGTTACTGTGACCCCTCTTCTGTGCAGGAAGGGAAGAAATTGTGTGTGGGTATGGTCACCGGCCGGCATGCACATATTAAATTCCTTTGGCTGGGGCATGGTCTAGAAAATCTGTTATCTTGAGTACTGTAAGCCAAGCCTGCAAGACTGTAACAAGCTGTTTGTTGCTAGCATCAGGGTTGCACGTGCTAGCTTCAGTGGCAGTGAGAGCTCAAGAGGCCATATGGGGAGGGGGTTGTATGGGTGCAGGGGGAGAGGAGGGGGAAAGGGGAAGAGGTATTAATGTAGGGGAGAGGAGGGGAAGAGGGAGGGAGCAGGAGGACAGAGGGCAGCAAGGGGACGGGAGAAAATCAGGCAGGGGTTGGCACATGATAGGGGCAGGGAGGGGGATCGGCCAGGGCGAGGAGAGGGTTACAGAACGAGCAAAAGAAGGTTGCATCAGACGAAAAAAAGGGGGCAGGGACTGAGGGGGGTAAAGAAACTTTAATCCGAATGAGGAAGCAGCAGGAGCAAGATCTGTTAAGCCAATCAAGAACAGCTGTTAGTACCTCAAAGGGACAGGTAGTGCCATGCTGTGCTGCGCAGTGCTGGTGTAGGATTAGAAAAAGAAGCAGCTACCCTCTTGTGAGGTAAGGAGGGAACTTATAATGTAAGACAAACATGTGAGCTGGATCCCTCTTTCAATCTCCATGGAATTCACCGAGCAGATGCTGTATCTGTTATACCTTGCTATTTTGTAACAGCTTCAGGTGCGGAATCTATGGCACTTCTGCTATGGCATAACCACCGAATCTAATAGAATTGATGTATGTGAAGTCTGGTCAGCACCAAGACTGCACATGCGGATAGCCGCTGGGTCAAACAGAAACAGCAGCAGGAAAAGGCAGGATCAAAGGTCTCAGCTAGCCTGCAGATTTGACCTGTCAGTGCTTCTGAGGGGCTTATATGCACACTGCTGCACCCCTTCCAGTCCCTGCAAGAGTGCCATGCTGCATTGCACCCAGCCCATAGCATCAGTCTTTAGGCTGCCTTCAACCCCTTTTAACTGAAGCAGGAAGCTTCTTTGGCTTTTCATTCCCTAATCTGTGCTGTACTCCAATATGACAAGCCAATTTCCCTAGCTGATCATTTGGCTGGTCATTTGGAGGACAGCAGAACACGCCTGCATATTCAGCTCCAACATACTAATTTGTGCAGGAAGGAGCTCTCAGAGCAGCACCCCCCCCCCTGCCTTGCTGCGTTTACAATGCCACTGGCAACCTCCCCCCCCCCCCACCTGTCTTGCTGCGTTTACAATGCCACTGGCGATCACATCACACTTCATGATTCCACCAAAGATGTTGACCAGCAGAGCCTTCACTTGAGGGTCTGCAGTCAAGATCTTGAATGCTTCAACCACCTGCACAGGCAGCAGCAAGATGGTCTCTGGAGGTTCGGTTGGGTACAGGTAATCAAAGGAGGCCGTGAGAGCAGACAAGAAAAGCAGGGTGTGGTCATGCGATCCTGGAACGAAGAAAGCAGCAAACAAAGCAAGTCACACTGCAGTACTACAATGGCTAAGCAGAGCTGGGATGCACCACACACAGCTGAAAGAAAGAACAGGAAATATGATGCCTTGCTCTCTGGCTCTTCCTGGCCACTGCCCCTCCTCCCCCCAGAAGCTTTACATAGCAGCCCCTGGCGTTCCCTCTTACAGGTACGATATCAAGAAGTGATCCCCTGAAGGATTGCACAGAGGACATTTGACATGGAGTGGAGCTGCAAAAGTCCCACCTGCACCCCCTGCCCCTTCCTTTCATCCCCTCTTTCTCCTCTAACTGACTTCCTTCGACCCACTTCCCCATATCTCCCTTCAGCGACTCTTTTAGGCCCACCTCCCCTCTTTCTCCTCTAACCAACTCCCTTAATCTCACCTCCCCCGTTTCTCCCTTAATCGACGCCCTTTGGCGCACATACCGTATTTCTCCCTTGAGATTGACCCCCTTTCAGCCCACCTCCCCCATCTCTCCCTTCACCAACAGCCTTCAGCCCACCTGTTGCTCACTGGCACTTCCTCCCACATCCAGCAAGTTAGCCGATGACCCCCCATGCAGCTTGATGATATCCATGGTGGCCATATTCCGCAATGCAGTGACTAGTCAGAGCTGGAACACGCCATGCATAGCTGAACGGCAGATCATATAAACATATGTTTCGCTCTCTTGCCCTTCCTGGCCATCGGACCTCCTCCAACAATATTGTACTTAGTGCTCCCTGGCAGTTCCGCCCACATCTAGGAGCTTAGCAGGTGATCCCCTTAGCAGGTAGCCAGGAGAAACCAGCGACTGCAAAGCTCCCCAACTGCAGCCCCTCTTTGCCTGCCCCTACCTTAACCAACTCCCTTCAACCCACATTCCCTCATTCTCCCTTATGAATGACTCCCTTAATCCCCCACCTCCCCCCTTTCTCCCCTACCCAGCTCCCTTCAGCCCACCTGTTGTTCACTGGCACTTCCTCCCACATCCAGGAAGTTAGCTGGTGACCCCCCGTGCAGCTTGATGATATCCATAGTTGCCATGGCCAGACCCGCACCATTCACCATGCAGCCAATGTTGCCATCCAGACCAATGTAGTTCAGGTCGTACTTGCTGGCAGCTACCTCCCTGCAATGGAGACAACACTCACTCTTATCCTTACATTTTACGATATGCCATAGCAAACATGTTTTTTCTACTGTTGCCCAAAAGTGCTGCATGTCACTTGCATGGGAACTTAGGTTTGAGCAAAAAGTGACGTAGCGTCGCAGGAATCGAACTTGAGACCAGCTAATCTCTGTTCTATCCTGAGTTGAGCTGCATGTCACTTGCTGGTGCCCAATCATAGCAGGCCTCGCACCGCCAGCTGTTACAACAAGAGGGTTGGACACTTCCACTTAGAAATTGCAACAGGTGATCCAGGAATGTTCAAAGACTAAGAGAGTCCAGGTCTGGTTTGCTGCACTGCCCCTTCTGTCGCAAGTATGCAAAGCCAAAGGTTGAAATGGTTGCACTGTTCCGCAGCAACAAGTGGTTAAGCCATGATAAGACGGAACAGAGATCAAATGTCTGGTTTGTTGCAGTACTCATTGGGTACGAATACAGCAGCTCACCCGCCCAGGCAGGGGTCTACCCTAGAAAATCCACATCCTGAAAGGCCTTTCACTCCCTCCTGCACACCATCTGTTCCCAAAACCTGGTCCGTTTTCCTCTCTGGCAAGGCTGCTCCCTTCCATCATCTGCTTCACTCGCCTAAACATTGACTTGTCCCACACCCTGCCTGGCCTCTTGTCGATGGTGCACTTCTTGTGAGCAAAGAAGGAGCCCTGCCCCAGACGATTTGCCGCTTTGGTGCGCCCACTCCCCTACAAATCTCATTCCCTTTGCCAAACAAAGCCCTAGAACCCTAGACCCTAGAACCCTAAACCCAGCCGTCCTCCCCAACACTGGCGAGGGAGAGTTGTTCACTAAGCATGCTCCTGTAGCAAGACTTGTCTCGCCATACCTTTCTGGCTTTGTACTTTCCAGCTGATTTTTCTTAGTGCCGCAGGTCTCCCGGATACTTACCTAGGATCAATCTGTGACTCATCCTTCATGGCAAATATGTCCTTCTGCCTGAATGCAGCATTATCATCAAAGCCCAGCTTGGCATCAGCAGCGATGAGCTGCCCCTTGTCATCCTCTGCCAGGGGGTTCACCTGCAGACCACAGGAACACAACAGAACAACCTATTTGGATGGACTGACTGATAAAGTACAGGATGACTGGACAGGAATAGCTATTGTTCTGAACATGTGCCCATTCAATCCTGTTTAATGTTCCCTCTATGTTGAGGTTGCTGAGGTGAAATTGGCCACAAGTGTCAGCGCAAGGGCTACAACAGAAACAAGTGCCTGGAGGTTGGGTTGAGGTAATCAGAGCAGGGGATATAATGGACGAGGCAATAAGAGGGGTTTGCCAATACAGTGCTGAGATGAAGTTTACAGAAACAAAAGAGAACCAACTATCTGGATGGGACCAACTGCAACGACTTCTGTATGACTCGATGGATGTATCAATATAACCGTACCTAGCCAGCGAGCTAATATGTAGATAACTGACACAGGCAAAGAAAGGAATTGCTTTTGCCCTTGCTTGAACATGAAGTCCCAATTTGCCATCGCATGGGTGAGTCACCCCTTCTTCTCCTCTAAAGCCTTCCTCAACTCTTCTGCCAAATGCTGGCCCTTCCTGCAAACTGGCTATGTCTGTGCCAACTACCAACCTTCTCTCCTGTCTGCTGTCCAAAGCCATCACCCCGGCACCTCCACCATTGAAGTTGCACTATGAAACAGCTTTTATGATGTTTGATCGCAGCTTTCCTGGACCTCTCGTCCCACATCCGTCCTCTCCCTTATCCCTCCCTGCGCATGGCCTCTCCCAGCCTCCCACCCCAATCGCTCTCCTTCCCTGTGTGCAGCTACATCTGCCCCCCTGAATGCACACAACCCTCCTCTCCACCCCCCTTTTAGGCCAGGGTGTGGCCCTCCCTGGCGCAAAAGGCCATCCCTCCTGCCCCTCTCATCTCAACCATCGTGCAGTCAGAAACCTGCACCATATTTGACAGTGCTTTGATTGCCACACCAGCGCCTCTCCCAAACCTCTGGTCCCATCGCCCACCCTGCTCCCTCCCTGCCCCCCTGACTTCATACCCAATCATGTCCCTCCTTGCCCTGCCAGCTTTGCCGGTTCTACGTACACACCCATCTCCACCCATTTATAACTGTCTCATGAAAAGAGCATGCCACAATAGCATAGCCATATGGCTCGCACTCTCACCTCCACCATTGTGCAGTCGCTCTTATCAAAGAGCTTGTACAGTGCCTTGATTTGTTCTGCTGCTGCCTTCTTGTCCCCAGTGACCTTCAGCCCCTCAGCCATTTTCATGGCCTGCTCATCCGTGATGCCCTTGCGGATGTCCACTGGGATCTTGATGATCTTCTCAGGGAACTTCTCAGCAAGATCTTCAATACTGGTGCCACCCTCACTGCAAGACAGGAAAGTGACAAGAAAAGACACTGATGCTGGAATTCAAGCTGGAGTCAACGCGAGGCTGGTGTCTAGCGGTTAGCGTCGGAAGACACAGGAAGTGAGCTACGGGACTCTTTGCTACGGTTGAGAGGGTCCTTGGGGCATTATGCATTACTCAATAAACTGATGCTATGAACACATATAATAGCTGAGCAACCCTCTGAGGCACAGCTCCTGTTTCATGCTGAACTTGGGCATCATCTGTGAGGCAAAATGGCAGGTCCAGATTAGGATGCTCTACTGCATATTGTCTATTTAGTGTTGGTACTTTGTTGATCTAGTCTTGGTTCCATGGGTAAACTACACTCCATGTGCAACTGAGACCTTGGGCCTTGAGAAGGCTTCTCTGACCAGTAGGAAGGTCTTTATACCAGGAAGTAGGTGTTTCTGAATGGGACTGGGGCAGCGGTGTAGACATCTCTGAAAACATCTGCTACTGGTAGCACCCTTCTATGCAGGGTTCCGATGTACATAACATCCTGTCAGTCAGAAACATCATGCACATCATGACAGGGCAAGAAGCTGCCAGTCAGAGAATAAGCACGTCACCAGAGCAGATGACACTCTGATGCCCAGCACAGCCGTTGACTCTGAAAAACAGCAGTGGTAAAGGCCACTTGCAAGTCCTGGGTAATGATTGCTGATGAAGGGGCTTGTTCCCAGCTAGCTGAGCAACTGCAGGAAGTAAGCATTCTTGATAGCCTTGTTCATCAACACCTTTCAGGAAGGGGCAGCTGGGGATAAGTGCTTTGTACCTTCGGTCTCTGCTAAGTCTTCTGCTGCTGCCTCAGCAGTGCCTCCTGTAGGGAGCAATCTGTTTTCATCTTTGCTTGTGATCTATTGCTGCTGCTAGCGCCCATTCTGTTGGACTGACCTGTCTGCTTCTACTCCCACTGCTGCTGGTGGTGATGGAGGACCACACCTGTCTGCCCCCAGATGATACTGGTGGTGGTGACGGTGCACCTAATGAGCTCCTATTGCTACTGGGACATGTTTCACATTGCCGTTTCTTATGACAATTTCAGGCGCCGGGACTCTGCAGCATATCTACTGGTCCCTGCTGCTGCGCAGCAGTACTTCGTACCTGGTCCGTTGGCATAGTTTAGCACTGCCATTTGAAGAATCAGGTCCGGAGGACTGGTCTGCAGTACTGCTGCAGGACGCTAGTACTGCTACGCGTAGTTTTGCCATAGCATGTAACATATGGTAGCACTAATTTCACTCTTTGCTCCAAGGATTTACTCTGAATCATGAACGTAACACCACATATGAGTGTAGAATATGCGCTGGTTACACTACAACTGATGCTTTCCTTAGGAGTCGCCATGTGCTATCCATGCTGACATGTTTTGTTTGGTTCTGGTGGTATAATACTGCTGCTGCTGCTGCTTACCTGCAGCCGATGAGTACAGGGCCTGCTGTTGATCTGTCCAGCAGGATAGCAAGGTACATCTCACGTTTAAGCTTCATCTTGCGTGCTATGTACAAGGTGTTGACTGGTTTGCCAGCTGGACCTGTCTGCTTTGTAACCAGGGTCTTGCCCAGCATCTGCTTCGCAAGGTCTAGGGCTTTGTCAACGGAGCAGATATGAACCCCGCCCTTTAATCCGTTGGTAAAGTGACCGAGGCCACGGCCACCTGCCAGGATTTGACTCTTAACCACCACCTGCAGGGGCAGTTGGAGAAAGGGGTTTGAAGATGGTCGTCCAAGGGCTTTGGAACATTCGGCATGGCCCGCGCACCTCATTGTTTTCGTCCGCCATGGACTTGGCAGCCTTGGACACTTCCTCCAGCTTGAAGATTGGGACGCCATCAGGCACGTTGATACCAAACTTGGCCATGAGTTGCGCGCCCTGAACGTCAGTGCTGCCATGTTAGTCCATTCCGCTGAGTGGTCGAGACAGAGTGATGTTCTACAGACACCTGGTACTCATGAATGTTTAGGAAGCGTTTTTGCTGTAGTTGCAGGGTTGCGCCATAAGCATGGCTGGGTATGCGACCAGACAGAGTTCTGGCAATGGCAGGCAACATGGTCGCCGGTTTGCAGCACTAGCAACGAGTTACGGTCCAAGGCTGCTTGCAGGGGCGCTTCAGCGGTGTACCAACACCTGCTTTTCCCAGGGCTGTCGTGACGCAGATGTGATCGCAGAAAACGCCCCAAGCAAAACAAGGCCGAGCCAGGTACCACAGGGTAATACGTCCAGAAATAAAGTTGCTGAACAATTCAAACTCTGCAGTCATCAACTGTCCTAAACTTGATCATGAGGCTTTGTACTCACGAAAGTGACACGCAGTGACCGGATAGCTCACGGTGGAAAGCAACGGTCTCCACAGCGTCTTTTAACAGTATTGCGTGTGAGGTGATTACAGCCCTGGCATAGTACCATGGTCTGCCGGCGCCCTGGTCGTTTAGCCTCTAGACGCTTCATGAGCTGTGTCGATCCCATCAAGCCTTTGAACACACACTGATAGGCTCATACTGCACCTGCCTGTCTAGGAAAGGCAAGATGACTTTTAGAGTTGTGCCTTCCTGCGGACTAATGAGCCATTAGCTTGGCCTCCGGGTGCCCGCTTCCGTCATGCGACCTCCCGTCTCGCTTTCCTCGGATAGATAGGTTCATGTCTGGAGGTTCAATAGCCATGCTGGCAGGACTAAATTGAAGCTGTTTCTATGATATGCGCCCGTTGCAAGGTGCGCAAAGCTTCGACCGACCCTGTCCGTCTCATGCTTGCGCGTCCCCCAAGCCAGCACACTCCCTTGCAGGTTCCCCCCTTGCCCTAAGCAGCATGCAGTTGCTCCCATGAACCTTGGACTCATCAAGTCCGTCTTCCAGCAAGCGCCTGCTCTGAGGGCGTTGAAGAAGTTGTCGACATCACGGTTGCCCCAGAGTGCTTCCGCCCGAGGCAGCAGGTACTTCGCAGACTCCACAGCCTCAGACAGCGTTGGGCCTTGCTCATCCGTCATTCGCATGCACCATCACAGCAATTGCTGGTCTGCTGCAAGTTACAGCAGCAGAGGCAGCAGCAGGTCCCTAGTGGTAACTCCTGCACAGAACTCCCGGCCAGTTTCGTACGCCTGCCGAGCATTCTATCGGTCCACTGGGCCTCGACTGAGCAACCGAATACCTTACGCACCTCCTGTGGGGAGGTGGTACGGTCCTGAAACCCTGCAAGGGCCTGAAGCAGCCACTGCAGCAGGAGCAGGGGATGAGTCACGAGCACCACCACAACCAGCAGCAGAAGTAGCAGCAACAACATCCGCAGCTTCAGCTACGAACCTCTACACTCCAGCATCAGACAGAGCACAACCACTGTTCTCTGCTGCTGATTCTGCTGGTGGCACCTACCAGCAGCAAAGCAGACCCATGTACAGGTTCTGGCCTAAACATCACCATCGTGCCGCTTTCCCAGCCATTCAAAATGCAGCTACTACCAGCAGAACGCCCATACCGACGCCCCCCCTCCCCTCCACCACCAGCAGCAGCAGCAGCACGGGCCAAAGTCGGACCAGCTGCAATAGCAAGAGCACAGGGCAGCACTTCATGGCACACGCGGCGGGTCAAACTGCTGCAACAGCAGGCTTGGCAGCAGCTTCTGCACAGCCACCAGCTGGGCTGCAACTTGGAAAAACTTCAGCAGCAGCAGCAGCAGCAGCAGCAGGGGGAGGAGGAGGAGGAGTTTCTGCAGCAGCAACAGCAGCACCATTACCAGTGGGGGCTGGCTGGCCCGGGGTAACACAAGCATCCGCACCCCGCGGCATGCCAGCATACCCGCAACCCGTAAGATGGCGCTGGGTTCCGATGAGAAGTGGTTTTGCCAGGCCACCAGCACCAAGCAGCAGCAGCAGCAACCCCAGCAGCGGCAACCCCAGCAGCAGCAATTCCAACCAATATACCAGCAGCCATGGTTATTGGGTCGGCTCTGCTGCTGGTAATGCTGCAAACTCTAGAAGCAGCAGCACTCCTTACACAGGCAGTAGCAACACTAGCAGTACCAGAAGTGCAGCAGCAGCAGCACCATCACCAGCAGGAGCAGCCATGGGACCTGGTACAACCCAGCAGAATTATGGGCCATGTCGAACCTTCCGGCCAATACACCGGCGGGGCCCAGTCTTCATGGCGCCTCCACCTGTGAGGCCGTCAGCAGCAGCTACTAGCTGCAGTGCTGGGAAAGAGCTGCAATGTAATGATTCCAGCAGCAGTTGCACCAGCAGCAGCAGCAACAGCAGTAGCAGTGTGAGAGGCAGGAGAAGGGCTGGAGAATCTGCCAGCAGCAGTAGCAGTAGCGATTGGCAGGGAAGAAGTGCTGCAGTGCAGACCAGCTGCAGCATTAGCAGTCGCCACAGCAGCAGTAGCAGGAGCAGGGGTGGGGGTGGAAGAGGAGGTGGTGACTGCCTGCTTCCCAGCACAAGCAGCTTCATTCCAGGAGGCAGGGGGCCTGTGATAGCCATAGCCCTTGCTGCTTTAACTGCTGCTGGGGGTGGGCGGAAATTACTGGGTGATGCTGGGGGCATGCCAGCCGCCGCCGGCAGTAGCATGGCAAGGAGCAGCAGCAGCAGACGTAGCAGCAAGGCTGGGGTGGGCAGCAAAGGCGGCAGTAGCAGCAGTGCCTCGAGAGGGGTCCTGAGGCATGCTTACAGTGGCAGCCAGCACTTTGCTAACTCGGTGACGATCCAACAAGACCAGCCTCCAGCACCAATGTTGTCCAGGATGCTCCCCCACCACTTGCCCCTTCCTGACACCTCTGCCTTGGTGGCTTTGCAAGGTGACTCCAGCAGCAGCGCCAGCAGCACAAGCGGCAGCAGTAGTGCAGCATGTGTACCTGATTGGTGCCTAGAAGTACCTCAGGATGTGCTGGACATTGGGATTGCTCAGGTGCTGCAGCTGCTGGTGTATCAGCCTGAGGGACCGGGGACTAGGGCGGAGGTGTTTGTGGGGCAAGGTGGGGCGGAGATGCTGGAGGGAGGTGCCAAGTGGGTAGGAGAAGGGGGTGGAAAGGGTCAGGATGGGGGAGTAAGAGGGAGGGATGGGGGTCAGGAGGTTGCTTGGCGCCATGCTGGTGGAGCTCCCGGGAGGCAAGGAGCAGAGGTGGTGGAGTGTGTGGCAGTGGTAGAAGGCAAGAGCTTTAGCCAGAGAGGTTGGGAGGATCCTGGCAGCATGCAGGAACTGTACTTCAGCAGCAGCAGCAGCAGTGGTATCAGCCAGAATGGGGATAAAGTTGCTCAGGGATGGTACTCATATCTGACTGTTGTCTTTGGGGACTACGGTTTGAAGCAGGAGGATAGTTTGTTCCCTAACGTTGCTGTGCATCTAGGGATGGGCTTGGTGGCACATAATGTCAGGGATGTGTATGATTTAGTGGATCTGGTTGCAGTTCCCGAGGAGGCAGCGATCAAGCAGCATGCACTGCATGCAGTGCGGAAAGCGTTGGACAGAGGGTGGCATCCGCATTGGGTGTATGCTCGGTTGCTGGCGAGGTGGGGACAAGCAGCTTTAGAGGAGCATGGGGTGGATATGCCCTTTGTGGTTGGCTTGGGTATGGGTGCTTGATATCAGTAGCTGAATGAAGTTGACGGCCTCCAATCCATCGGCTAAGGGCATCTGCATTGCTTAAAGTGTATCTATGTGATTCGTGTATGTAATATTTTACCTCGTTGGACGCGTACATGGATTGTCCACCTGAGTTGCCGGGCACCGATCGAGAAGACACCAGACTTATCAGGACAAGCAGGACGAACAGGGTCTCAAGCAGGATTGAGGAATATTACACTACAGCCCAAATAGCTTTCTGACTGCGCTAGGCAGACCCTGCCATAAGAAACTTGAAACTGTGCTACCCGGAACCTGAGTCCCGCTGCAATACTGCACTGCAGCGTGTCTGGCAACGCACCGTACCTTGCAACGCACCTATGATGGTGTTAACCTTTACCTATGCGCTAAATGTCTATACATGCCAAGAGGGGTCAAGAAGCAAGCACCTGAAGAACATGTGAGGTCACTGTACAGAGCTGCCCATACTGTCAAGGAGGCAAAACGTTTACGCCTAACTCCGCTGATACCACAAAATCCGACCTTGTCATGCCAAGTGGCTTGACACATCAACACGATCCAACCGCATGGACCACCTAGGGCAGGAAAGCCTCGCGGAGAATCAGGCTACAGCTTGTGAGCTGTAGCAGGCCACGGGAGCCCAGTGCCCCAGATTCTTCTCACTCTGGACCCTTGCAAGGAAAGGGCGGCATATATTGTGCAGGGGTCGGTCAACTGCCACTCTCTCTCGTGGTCTGTCACCCTGCCTCTGAGCTGTCACAACCGCGGCACGGCGCCCTCTGCACATTGGACCTTCTGGAATCGACCCTGCTGACGTAGCAACAAAGTTGCTATATATACGTCCAGCATCTGTTGCCAGCTATTGTCAGAGTAGTAGTGCTCAAGCTTTGATTGTGTAGCTTTCGTTCGCCTACAGAAGCTTCTGTATTACCTGTCGTCCGTCGCCATTGGATCCTGCAGTCCTTGTCAGCAGCTACCGTTTTCGGTATAGCCAGCATCAGTGGTGGCTTTTTGAGCTTCACTTACCCCATACACATACCAACGGTGCGTGCTGATGCTACTGGTTTGCAGGTTTGGGTAGTCATTCTTTTTTGGTGCGAAAGCCCTGTTCCGTTGTGTTGCCGTCTGAGCCAGAATGTGGCCACAATATCTCGTTGTGTTTGGGCAGCTCTTCCCTGTCGTAGGGCCTAGCATTGACGAATGGCAAGGCGTGTTCTTCCTGTGTTGCTAGTGTTGCTAGTTTTTCTTCAGCCAATTAGCGATCGCTTCTTGACACAGCTTCGGCTCCTTCGCAGGTTGTTCAGAATGTTGGGAGACTTGGACCTCATCCACATGGCCCGTAGTGAGCGCTCCAGTTTCGAGCGCGGCGACCGGGCCAGTTTTGACCGAAGCGAGCGTTCCAGCTTCGAGCGCAGTGAACGCACAAGCTTTGAACAGGCTGAGCGCAGCAGCCTTGACCGTACCACATCCCTTGGCAACGAGTCTACCGCCAGCTTGAGGCGCCTGAGCATTGCATCTGAGCCTGAGACTTCCAGTTGGAGTTTTTTGGGGACTTCACCCCTTGGGACCTCGGGCTCGAGCTTCAAGGACAGCTTCCTTTCAAGCTCGTTCACATCAGGCTCTTTCAAGGAGCACTTCCTGACCAGGCACGAGTCCCTGCCCGCTAAGCGTCCTACTGACAAGATGCCTCACCTCCTGAAGACCTTCACGAAGGGCCTGGACCAGTTCCGTTGAACCTGCACATGTGGCGGGATGGGGGTGCCTGCTCCTGTGCATTTGGTAGGGGCAGGGTATGTCATGACTTTACTGTGGGCAGTCCTTGAGGCCCTTGGCAGATCTGGTTTACAGCCATTGCTTTGCAAGGGCAATGCGAGCCCCTTCGCATCCTTAGGGCTTCAATGCTGGAAGAGCCTGTGATGGGTCGTTGCTGAGAAGCTGGTGCATGTAGCACTGGCACCTCCTACAAATTGAGTGGGCAGAGTTGGTGCCTGATGCAAAACATTGCACAGCCACTTGGTACTGCTTGGCTGATTCTGCGTAAGGCTTGTATGTAACTTCTCTGTTGGCGCCTGACCTTTTGTTGGTGCTATGAACAGCCTGGCTGCAGTGTTCCCAGGACAAACAGCCTTATATAGGTCTGTTTAGAGCTTTATATATTTCTTGCTAGCTTCAGATCTGGATGAAGCTGATTAGGTGCATGCATTCTGTTTGCGCTTGCCCTTTGCTTGCTTTTTGTGCTGAGGTTAAGGGCCTGTTGTGATAGGTCTGATGAAATGAGGGCAGCAGTGTTTCAGTCGTCCAAGTGGCACCTGGTGTATTATGGTTGACTTTGGGAAGCTTTCAGGATGTTGCCCCTGTGCTGGCCCGTCATGGTTGAAAACCACGTTTGGCAGTGTGTACCGTGCAAATGTGGTGACCTCTGGTCATTGTGAAGCTGAACGCATGCAACTGTTACAGATGCTTGGTTCACGGAAGTGCTAAGGCCAGGTGGTCGTTGCAAGCAGTGATATGTTTTTTTGAGTTTGTCGTGCCTTGCAGTGATGTGTTGCAAGCAAGAGTTAACATGTAATTATACACACCTGTCAATACACCTGGCAATGTTGCTCTGCAGAGGCATAGCAGAGTTTGCTGTCACCAGTACAAGGGGTATATGATACAACAATATGTTTTTGGTCAAGCTGAGCTAGCTTGTGGGCAGTGTTGTGCTGCAAAAGCATGTGCCCAGTGTCGCTGGCCCTCTGGCCCTCTGGAAGTTGTGAGGGGAGCCTCCTAACATCATCCTGTGCGACGGTGTGCGTTCATATATGTCTGGGCTGGTCTTGTCTTTCTTGAGTATGTTCCTAGAACTGAACAGCAGGCGCTCGGGCAAAGGTGCGTTGGGCAGATTTGCAAAATGGTAGAATCTACATGATGACTCTGCATCGGAACCATCCCCGCTCTCATATCTACATCTGTAAGCCACTGCAAAAGCAGGGGCAGCAAACTCCATTTGCATCCAATTTTTGAACGTGTGCCGATGCACGAGGTCTTGCATACATTGCGTACTGTGTGTGTTGCTCCGCAATCCTGCTTGCGTTGCCAATCAGGTGCCTGCCAGCACCCATCTATGCATGGCCTGCCATTGATGCTTGGTGGCGGTATGTATATTATTTGAGATTTTGGCAGTTTATGTGTTATGATTGAAAGAGAAAGCCGTGCCTTCAACATGGCCCAACGTCTCCGGTTGCGTCAGCCAGGTTGGATCGCTGTGCTAAAGGAAGGCAGCAGCAGGTGTCTCTATGTCAGTACACCATGCAGCTGGAGCTGCACATGTTTGGCTGGTGACGCTGGGTAGTTTATGTACATTCTGTGCACCATTGGTGACAATTTTGGCAAACAATTACGTATACGATACCGACTGGGATATGTTTTTGCTTTAAGTTCCGAGTCCTAATGAAAGTTCCAAGTCAACGAAGATTTTAGTGATGTGCTCATGGGTGTGGAGGGCAGCAGTTTATGGCTGCCTTTTGTGCTCGGAGTCGAGCGAGGCGTCCTGGTGACCTGCATTTGTCACAAGCAGATGCACTGGTTCCTTTGTAAGCGGCAGCTGTGGTTGATGCAGGGGTGATCTGCAAGACAGTGCTCGTACTCCAGGGTGGAGAGGATTGTTGAGTGAAGACGATTGTTGAGTGAAGACGGGTAAAAGGGTTCATGTTGAGGTGTAGTGTTAAGAGAGACCACTGCACTGCCCTCTGGCCGTGCAGCACCCAAGCATGACTCCAACCGGGTTTGTTAGTGTGGTGTGTTGAGGTGCAGTGGTGCTGGCATGCACACATATGCTGAAGACAGCACAAGGCAGGCTACTGCTGCCTGTGAATCTTGTTGGTGCCAGAAGAGTCCGGATGAGACTTTATCACAAAGCAGCGAGCAAGATGATAATGCCGGTATGCTGCTTGTGTATTTATTGGGCAAAGCAACATTGGCAGAAGGATCCCACTACTGCTGATGTGTAGACTGTATTTCAGCCGCGGTGTTGTGTGCATCATATGCACTGTTGGGTTGGAATTCGCGTGCCGAATCGTACTAAGCATGTGCTAAGAGGATGGTGGGAATCATGTCCGCCCTGTGCATGTATGTATGAGTATGAGTGGTGTGTTTAATTGTAATTGGTGTTTTAAGGAGAAGTTCTACCTGCATTTCCAAAGTTGCTGCGCAACGGCTGTTGACAAGATGTGAAGCTGCGTTCAATTGCAGTGTGACATCAGGTACAGGGCTGTGCCTGTGCTATGGGGAGTTGCTGCTTGTGCATGGAAGTTGCAGTAGCAGCATGCAGATGGTCATTGGCATAATCCAATTCAGCAGTTTAGTAAAAGTGTTTGCTTTGGAACCAAATCTTATCCATCGGTGTGATGATGGCTTGTTTGTCGCGAAATTGTCTAGCAATGGGAGCTGGCATACATCTTGTTTGTCAATTCGCTTCCTGCCCACGAGTCCTGATGTTGAATTCCAATTGTGACCAGGTATGTTGAAACGATTTATGCAGGCGTTCTGCCGACCTCCATACAGCACAGTTAAATGGGCGCCCCCTTTGTGGGGCCACTTTGTAATCTGTAATCTGTAAATGGCCAGCGAGTAGACAGACCCGATTCCTGCATCTAGGGTTCCGCGGCGAAGCTGCTAGGGTGACCACCTGTAAGCATGGTGAAGCAGCATGCATGCTATCGAGATAGACGTGCCAACAGTCTGTACAGGTGCCGAACCAGAGTCTGTTCGTCTGCCTCGGCGCGACGGTTGAGTTCCTGCTGAGCCCCGTCGAGAAGAAGCCGCGGGACGTAGCGCTACTGCCACGCGTCGTACTGGGTAGGCTGTAATCGGTTTGTGTGTCAACTCAAGCGTTTTGTGCCGCGGAGGAACCGTTGGGATCGTTGCTGCACACTCAGTTGTTGGGGTCAACTTCGATGGCACCCGTGCACAGGGACAAAAGTTGTTTACTGCAGCGACTCCTGGATCGTTCCACTGCTGGACTTGCCTCTTGGCATACAGGTAGTATGGGTATGAAGGGAGGTGTGGAGCAGAGCTGGGCTTACTAAGCGGTATTGACAGGGAGTACGACCGCTGTACATCGGGCTGTCACGAAGCAGAACAGGACCACCTTTGTTCAGTCCCAAACGTAACAGCACAGTACCAGACAGCTCAGGCAATCATTACATAGACATGAGGTCGCATAGAAACGTTTTGAACCAAGCAGCGTGAATATGCCCGTCCCCATATCATAACGCAGCACATCGCTGACACTATGGGAACAGTCCGCCCTAGATTTCGCCTAGGATCAGCCTAGATCTTGCCTAGACGTCTAGGCACAGCCTCCTACACTGCCTAGAATCTAGACACAGCCCCTAGACTGCCCAGGTGACTCTAGGCACAACCTAGACCCAATTTTAGGTCCACTCTAGGCATGGAAGCAGTTCCACTGGGACATTGCCTAAGCTTTCGTAGGCTGCTAGAGTCTGTCTGCTCGTCCACTCCCCTAACATATGCAAGAAGGGACTTCCCCCCTTCTCTGCGTAGTTCTCTCTCTCTCTCTCTGTCTGCTCGTTCTCCCGCAATGAACACTTTAAAATGCAAGTATGCTTACATTAGGAAACAGAACATCTTTCACCCCAAATCCCGGCAAATAGAGCGCCAGCTGTGGATCTTCCACATAAGGTGCCCTGTACTGGCTAAAATCTACAACATATCTAATGATAAAACCACATGCATATGCTGTATGATACAGCAGTCAGTACCAAGTGCACTTACACTGGGCCATATATGCAAAGGTCATGTACACATAAGTCATAATACCTGCAGCAGCAGCAGCAGCAGCAGCAGCAGGAGCAGCATAACCTTACTACCCAGCGGGAAAAGCAGCAGAGACTAGTACAGAAGCAGCACTGCTTGCAGCAGGAAGATGGCAAAACATTGGGCCAGCAGGAGGAGAAGCAACCATGTGACAGCTAGGAGCAGCTGCATTGGCAACTAGCTCCTCACCTGCAACATTGGACGGATGGGCACAAGCAGAAGAAGATCAGCGACAACAGTAGCGGCAATAGCAGCAGGGGAAGAGACAAAACCAGCAGACTATTGAGCAGCAGGGGCCACACCAGCAGAAAAGGAGCCAGCAGCAGCAGCCAGCAGCACCAGTAGCGGAAGAAGGCCACACTGCAGCAGCAGAAAACCAAAGGAGCAGGAGGGGAAGCAGCATAAGGGACTAATGACAGGAAGCAGCAAGAGGAGCAGTTACGCCAGCAGTCATTTTACAAACTACACCCCCATACAACATACACGGGAAGCTGATCACCTAAGATTAACCTCAAACAAGCTTTTGTGATATGTCTGCAGCAGGACATGTTGGCATGCCACTGCCATCCTCGGCTGTACTTGTTTGGTATCCAAAGCAAGGCACCACTTTCAGCAGCTTCCAAAGACAAGCCCTGCGATCCCAACACACCATGTATTTGTTGAGAAAGACCCCTGCACAGCCTTCTGGGCCAACACAGCATATATTTGGGGCTGGCAGTAGCAAACGAAGCAATAGGGGGCAGCAGCTGAAGAAGCAGCAGCAGAACTAGGAGCAGTAGGTGCCAGATATGAATAGAAACATCATATCACTGATAAGAGCAAAGCAGCAGCAGACACTGCTGCTGTGTTGCTGATGCGATTCTCGTAAACTTTGTGCTGCAGGTGCCATTCCTGGTACCATAACTGGTAGTGGGCCTACCTTCACATTGCTAACACATGTGTTAGGTACATCTCATTTGTTGCAATAGACACATGCATGCTAAGCCGCAACGGCATGGTCCCTTGACTGCATGAATCAGGGCACTTGCCAATGAAGACACTACGCATCCTTGTGATCACAACAGATCCCATACAAGCAGTGCAGAACCGAAGGAGCCAGGATTGCACAGCGAAGCAGAGAAGAATTGGAGTGTCATAACTTAAGAGCAGATTGCCATGTTGAAGCCCCTATAACTACTCCTAAGCGGCCCAAACAGCGCTAGTCAGGAGCTTGTTGTGGCAACGTCACTCCCGCCACTGGGCATATATTGCAAGAAACTGAAGGATAGCAAGATGAGTTCTAGGGAAGACTGGAGTACCAGGGGTAAGCAAGGTGAGCAACCAGCTCCCAGCCTACCTGCTGCTGCCAGCACCCATGCAACCCCAGTCAGCCATGGGCTCAGGTAGGTACCACGCGTAGTCTGTGCCAACGCATGGTATCCATCCAGCTCCTTAGGCCCGTTAGAACGCTGGTGTAAAATACCATAGGAGGTCATGGGGCCATATGGCTTATGCTTAGGCTGTCTCTGCTAGGTCAGAGTGGGAAAATGCATCCAGTGGCCCAGCCTAAGTTGCCACCACCCAGATGATACGGCAGTCCTTTTCATAATAAACCCATCTTAAACTCAGATGTGTGCTTAAATGAGAGGACAGCTATCTGGCTAAAAGTAGCTCGACAATCACTCTGCACATGTGGAAAGGTCAAGTGTATGGCGGCCACGGAGAGACTTCGACCTTTTGAGTGAGGACATTAGGCTCTGCTGTGGAAGAAAGAACCGCTCATCTGTCGTCCTGGCACTAAGAATGAAGAAGAGAAGAAGAGTGCCGAAGCCACGGTTTCAAAGCGAGTGACTCCAGGTGGGCTCCGCCAGCCTTCACATGCTTGCCCATGAATCAATTGCATCCAGGGAGTTATGCTGGAATAGTGTGAACTTCATGCATTTTCCCATTCTACATGGTTTCATACCCTGCTGTATGAGACACGTTGTATACGTCAGTGCCTGCACCAGACGGTGACAACCACAACCTCCGAGGCCGCAAGCCGATCAAAATGATGCTGTATAAGCGAAAGTGTAGGCTGTGTTTTGCGAATGCTTGCCCAGAGCTGGCGTACATTTTGCCACTATGTGTGTTAAAGTCGATCCCTACCGCCCAGCATGCTATCAGCCCCAAAGCATCCATTTCAGTGGATTGCGGTCGAACGCGCACAGAAGGGCAGCTCAGGCTATCACTGGACCCCATTCGTCTGTCCTGGAGCGTCCACGTCATGTATGCTCTTCCGGTTTCCTGGACAGCACAGCGACTCGGCAGCCAGCCAGCCAGCCAGCCATATGGAGAAACCCAGGGCAAGCAGTTTGTATCTTACGTTTGAAGAGCTGATCGTCTTCTGCACTAATGCATCAAATCTGTGCATGTTCCGCTAACTGACGGCTTGCCAAGGCAGCAGGTAGACTCTTTAGGGCTTTCCTTTGGCTGGCCAAACCTGGTTGTAGGCTCCACCAGTTTCCATTAAAAGGTATACCCCAGCCTGGCTGATATCCATAACTTCGTACCTGATACAAATCAGCAATTTTGTGCCCTGACCAGATGCTTATCTCACATACCAGAACAGCGTTGCATACCTTGTTGAGCAGGCACATGTTGACAAAAGGAAGCACACATTGCTTACATGAAGCATCACCAGCAACATGGCATGGCTACCTGTCTTGGGACCTGTCGTAGCATGTCGGTGCAGAGGAACAGTGACTTGCGGCCGTGGTGAAACGCAGCAGAATGACTGCAAAAGTCAATGCAGCAGGAGTTATATCATTTATCAACTTTGCCTGGCCTCTTGTCGATGGTGCACGGTGCAGCAAGAATTGTCCCATTTGCCTGGACCCAAACCTGCTGTCTGGACGTTAGGGGCAGTGTGGCATGCCGTTGCATCTGGACTAAACTGCAGATATGTGGCAGTGTTGGCCATATGCAGCCATCCCTCAGGGCATGCACTTATTGCTTGATGTTGATTGTGGCCATTGCTTTCTTGTGTATTATTCATGCAGATCACTGGTACAGAAAGGGTGCATGGCGCCACCTTCTCAGCCTTTGCTGCCGTCAGGTCTGCAGGATTTGGCAAAGATCTTCAGAGTTTCTCTGAAAGGATTCCTGGTGTGGACAGGCTGGAGCTACCTGCAAGCAGTCATACATTCCTCCTGCCCTCAGCTAAGGGCTGCCATGCACAACAGCAGCAGCAGCGCCAGAGTTCCGCATATAAGGGGCATGCTGTCCTCTCATTCAAATCAAGTATGCATGCGGTACAAAATGTGATGCAAGTGTCGCAGACAGCGTCTGTGTTTCCTATTTGCAGTAACCCCAGCATATGGGCTTGGGCTGCATTGCAGTGTGTAGATCAGGCATGCACCTTAAGGAGGCACCTGTCGTATTTGCTATGGCAACATACAAATGCAGTAAGCCCGCAAACCAAGCTGTAATTCGGCCTGCATGCATGTATCAGTGATCGGAGTGGACAGGTTTGCATTTATGCATTTGTAGAGGCCCACCAATGTTGGAGTCTAATCCTCAGAGGACATGCCATAAGAGGTTGTGGTACAGTATGACTTCCGTTAAGGCTGTGGCACTTTGTGCTTCTACACTGAGTCATGGTAACAGCCAAGGGAACGGTTGGTCAATAGCGCTCCTTGTGCGCATTGCCTCCTACTACTTGCATGTACTCAAGGTTGACACATGCAGCTGGGGTTGTCACTTCATGAGCTGGTGGTATGGTTTTTGTACAACTTGTCTTAACTCGCTTGCAGAAGTGGTTCTCTGCAATAGCTGTTGACTCTGGGAACAATATGTTGTGTGCTTCTGACCTTCGTGGTGTGATTGGTGGTGTGGACTCCATTGCCTTTTGCATCCATTCGAAGTTGTGTTTGGTCGTTATGACCTAGCAGCCCTTTCGCGGCTGCAGCACCTAGTTTTTGTTTGTTTGTTTGATGATGTCTTTGCTATTGTTCATGAGGTGATTCTGCTCTGTGAACACCTCTTGGTTCTGGCAGAAGATTTTTGCTTGGGGGTGATCCTGGTAGGTCACCTTCCACGGTGCTACTGGTTGCTTTGTGCTATCGGTGATAGACTTCTTGGTGGTCATCATCGTCCCAATGCAGATAAGAAGTCATGACAAACGATTGGGGTGCTCGCTGAGATTGATACTGTTGTCTGCTTGCCTTCTTACTTGTTACAGTTTTGCCATTCAAGTTTGTGGGCATGGCATTTATCAATGTGTGCTTCCATGTTTGTGGGCATGGCATTTAATTAATGTGTGCTTCCATGCTGGCAGGGGTTGTGTGCCACAGGTTGGCACTCTTTGCCTTCTGGCAGGCAGGGACATTGTGCTGCTGGCGATCGATGGTAGGTTCCTTGCTGGGTAGCTCTAGGTACTACTGTCGTGTGTGGGTGTGAGTCTCAGGACCAATCAAATGAACTGTAAGGTGATTGTGCCAAAACCGATTGATCTGGATGTTTCTATGACCGCAGGCGGCTAGGACCCCTAGACCTAACTTGAAAGCCTAGATTCACCTGGATTTGCCTAAAATGCAGGCGCCTAGACGCCCTAGACCCCCCTGTGTCCGCCTAGAATGCCCCTAGGCAACCTAGCAAATCTAGGTAGGTTCTAGGCGAGTCTAGGCTGATTCTAGGCGAAATCTAGGGCGGACTGTTCCCATAGTGTGAGTGGCCAGCGAGCCCATACCACAAACCACCCTCGCACTCTGCAAGCCCACGACAATAGCCCTTCTACGCCATAGAATATGGACTTCATTTTCATACTTCGAATCCATAAGTACAGAGACCGCCTAGCAAGGTGCCTCACCCTGGCACAAGCAGGCCTCTGCCTGAACCTAGTGCAATCCCACAGGCACCTGCAACTCCAGTACTACTGCATGGTCATTCTGTACCTCAGGCTCCTGGCTGGCCATGTCATACTTGCTGTCCTGTGCAAGTGGGCTCCATATGCTGTACTGGCGGTTGACTTCGCTCTGTTTACAGCTCGTCAGTACCGAACACCCACCACGCTCGCCTGGCATATGCACATCAGTCAGCTGGTCAGGAGTCCTTGGTATCAGATGACCTTCTCAACACCACAGCCCATTGGAATAGCAGCTGCGAGTGGTGCGGGCAAACCTGGGGCACAGAAGCAAGACACAGGAGGAGGGTCATCAAGACCGGCCAAGCGTGTTTCTTCTACTAGGAGCAGCCAAAGCAAGCAACAGCAGCAGCAGGAAGAGGATGGAGCAGGTCACAGTAAAAAGCCTAAGAAGGGTCCTGCCCCTCAAACTTGCCCAGGTGACCTGCAGGGCGTACATGGCCCATGCAGGTTGTGTACCTGCAGTAATACACAGCACTACCATGTCACAAGCGATGATACTAATGCCACCTGCCCCTGTAACAAAGCCCCAGCCCATCCAAAACCGCCAGTGCGTAGCCGGAGTGCAGGGTCATCATGGAGACATTGCAAAACTACAGAGCATATGCAGAGGTGGGCGAGTCGTGCATCATCTTGCAGAAGCTGCCTTGCCCAAAAAAGTCTAACACCCTTGTGTACTGACTGCAGGTATGGACTACTACATGACCATGTAAGAGCAGACCCAGAGTGGCAGCGCTTTGCAACCACATATGGCGCAAGGGTTCCTGAGGTAACCGTCAATACCTGTATCTGTCGTTCTTGTTTTCAACATGACCAGAGCGAAAGCGCACAGCCACAGCTGCCAAAATGGTACGAGCTAATGAAAGAGGGGGAACAGAGAATCGTGCGAGAAGCTACTGCATGTTGCCTCATCTGCGAGAAGCTCGGGGATCGAACTAACAGCACCGAGACAACCGCAACGAAATCCTGCACTCAGGAGAATGCTAGGCAGATGGCCTTCTTTTTCAAACAAGCCTATGATGTGGATGCCAATTGGGGCCCACATGCGGTACAGCTGTGCACCAACCACTACCAGCATTTTCAAAAGCGTTTATCGAGCAAGGGAGTGGATGCAGCTACGAAGTTCGAAGCAACAACAAAGGCTCCCTGGGTGGGGACGCTGTACCGTACGTGCACAGGGTGTTCTGCCACAAACAGTGAATATTGGTCCGCGAAGTCCTGGCATCTCACTGGACAGTATGGCTTGGCCGTTCAAGCAGCAATTCAAGAATGTCTCATTGACAACAAGAGCTCTTTCTCCCAGGTCATCTCACTTACCTACAGGTTTGCAGATGATGCAGCTGTGCCCGGAACCCAGCCCAGCACAAGCAGCAGAGCATCCGGCTCTGATGAACAAGCTGCTGAAGCAAGCTTTGCTGACCAGGCCTGTGCCCTGAAGGTTGAGCTCTCGGGGCAGGACTGCTGTCTTGGCTCTTGTGAGTGGTTGTGCCAATGCTGCTGGGAGCAAGCCACCGGTGCCTTTCCACACCTCCATAGTGACCAGGCAGGCTCTTCGATTGCAGGTCCTAGCCAGCTGCACCAGCAACAACAACAGCAACAACAGCAGAAAGAATACACCTTCAGCTCCCACCTCTCTCGGTGCCGAAACAAATTCGCAGCAGCAGAGCAGCAGGTCATGGATTTGCAAGGCGGCAAGTCAGCAACTGATTCTGCAGAACTCCAGTCAGCTTATACGGAGCAAGATAGCACTCGACTACGGAACAGCCACCGCAAGCGCAGCACACACGGCACAGCCTGCAAGGGCGCAGCAGTCTGCAGTTCCTGCAGGACAGCTGCGGCAACAGCAGGGAGACAAAGGTTGCAGCTGCAAGAAGTCCAAGTGCTGCACAAGGCAGTGTGCGTGCTTCAAGAATGGTAAAACATGTGGGCCTGCCTGCAAGTGCATTGCCTGCGAAAACAAAGACCTAGAATTGATTGAACAAGCAGAGGACAGCGACAGTGTAGCTACACCATCCGAGGCCAGCGTGCTTGGGGACGATTATTCAGTTGCAGAAAGCGAGGGCTTGCAAGGCTATGCTTCCTCTGAGGAGTTCATGTCTGAGGACGTGGAAGAGTACAGCGAATACAGTGAAGAGTTGATGGAGGTGCCACTTGAGGAGCTGCTGCTTGAGGAAGCAGATGCAGCAGAACAGACCTGAGTGGCATAAGCATGATATGATTCTAGCCTTTGCTGCTGGGAATGCACTGGCATATGTTGGTTGGAGTCATGCTTGGGTGCTGCACGGCCCAGAGGGCAGTGCAGTGGTCTCTCTTCACATATGCTCTTGGGGACCTTACAGCTGTGGCTGATCTGAAGCCAGCAAGCAACTCATGTTTGACATGGAAGACCCAAGCGCCTTGAGTAGTATTGAGTAGTACTTCCCGGTCTCCTCGCCGCCCTTAGCCGGGGCCTCTCAAGAAAAAGGTTACAGGTATCCGCGTTGCCTAGACAATGGATTCGTCTGTTCAATGGGCTAACGGTCTGATCAACTGGGCAACACCGTCGCCGCAAGGCCGTCCGATGAGTCAGTCTGACTTCCGGTCTTGGACCCGGACGTTAAAATTGGTTTGTTTTGTTTTACTTGTTAATTTCCTGATTGAAAGTCAGTGCTCACCTGCTGGACAGCAGCACCAGGAGCTGCTTCTGGTTCCCCATTTGAGTTAAGGAAGAGTGCCTGAGCATTCCAGGGGTTTCCCAGGGGCCTCAACACAATGGTGCTGCTTCATTTTGTTTGTTTGTTTGTTATGGCCTAGCTGAGGCAGGTCGGTCCCTCCACAGGCACGGTCTGGCCCTGTAGCAGCTTCTCGAACTGTGCGGGGTAGACAAAGACCTCCAGGGACAGGTACTTGCCATCTGTTGCTTCACTATGTACTAGAGGTTCCTCTAGGGGTATATATTGGCGGATCCAGTGGGTAGCTAAACGGAGCCGATGTCGTTTACTGCAGCGACTCTTGGATCGTTCCTTATCTACAGCTTCTCGGCGTTGGAAACAAATACGTTTGCTATAAAGCAACTTCCTGTGCGGTTACAGTTTCTAGCTTGCTTTCCGTGGGAAGAAAAGCCACCTTAACTCTGCGATGCTCAGCCGCTCGCAAGTGGGAACATGGCGAAATCGATAGGAGCAGGACTTGTGGCGCCGGGGCTTAGTGTGACTAAGTGTGAGGCGTAATCCGAGCGCCTTCCGAGCGGTAACACGCCTTCTGGTGCGGTGAAAATCAGAGTTGGCCAGCGAGCGGCAGACGAACAGACTCTGGTTCGGCACCCGTACAGACTGCAATGCTGTATGCAGGGTGCTGCCAAGACTCAACCGCTGCTCTGAATTTTACAAGGAGCTACAAACAGAAGCCAGGTGCAGCCAATCAAGCTGATGCTTTATCTGTGGCAGAGCCTTTCCAGTACGTGTGCCGGAGGTTGGGTACAGGTAATCAAAGCAAGGGAGAGTGTGCCCGAGACTGCCGGTGTAGCAACGGGAACTCTGGCATAAGTATTCTTGCTTGCCAGTGCCAAAGTCAGTCCGGGAGTTGAATCGGTTGTGGGCCAGCAGATCGAGCCAAGGCGGAGCTGCTGTTCTACTCCGTGTGCACAGCCCTTGCTGTCTACGTGATTGCCGATACTACATGTACTGTCGATGAGTGAGGCCGGACAGTAGCGGATGGCACCGAACGTCGCTTAGGCGTAGTGAGTAATTGAATCAAATGGAACATGAGTGGAAACATCCGGGCAACTAAAGGGACGTGGCCGGCCGAGGACTCTGCGGAGTGTTTGGGCATGCACCGGTGTGAACTGTCCAGTCCGAGTCCGTCCCCATATCTCCATCCGCTGCCCCAACTCTCCAGTGTTAGGGAGAATACGGCGCGGTTTCCGCCGGCAGCATTTCGCCCTAACGTACAAGTTAGCTCTCCTTCTCCATTGGACATCACATGCACTACTCCCGGCTGCACGTAGGTGCAAATGCAGGAAGTAGTTGGTTTACGGGTCCGAATTGTGCCAATCCGTCTGTTCCAGTCGGAAGAGAGATCGGGTGCGGCACAGATTCAGATGAAAAGTATGGCACTGCACAGAATGTAACATGCTATCCAAGCATACTTCCGGCCTCACGCGTCAACTTCTGTGGGACTGTTCGGAACCACTCTGTAATACAACAACAACAAACATTTAAGGTGTGGCAACCGCAAAGGGCTGCTAGGTCGAAACGACCAAACACACCAAACACACCATCGGATGGAATAATGGTCCCTCATGTTTAGGCATGCATATATTGTCATACATGTCGAAGGTTGCCGCACCTTAAATTTTTGTTTGTTTGTTTGTTTACCCGTATTCTGTTCCACCTCGCTGCTCTTTGTGACAGCTTGAGGTGCGGGGCCTATGGCACTTATTGCTATGGCATATCATGAAATGTAATAATAATAATGGTCCCGAAATCACCAGCTAGTGCCGTGGCACATATGAAAGGAACTACGATGATCGGAATGGCAGAGCTGAGTTGATAACAGTGCATCACAAGTACCGAGAAGGACCTCGCTCAGATGATTGCTACAACATTGCCCCAGGGCCTTGTGGTACCATACGGCTTGAATCCTCACTAATAGGACCTGTTTGACACGAAACAGCTGCATCAGGTGAATACTTATTCGTCTGCAAACCCTGGACACTAACTTCGGGCCAGCTGGCGGCCCCAGCAGAGCCCATGCCAGTGGCGCCAATTGCCACGTAATTAAGAAAGAACCCCACACACTGCCCAATCAGAGGCAGGACAAGGGGTAACAGATATGAACGGTTCAGAGACAAGAACAGAAGTCCCATTAAAACCAGGATTGCATCCATGCACCAGCCATACATGTACAAGAACTCCACTCGACCCTCCATACTAGTCCGCTAGCACACATATGCCTGTGCTAAAGCGGGGAACGAACAGCAACCTGCCTGAAACCCTACTTCACATCTCCATCCCTCATGATGCTCAACAACTCCAATCTCAATGTAAGATGACTTTGAATGAGATGCAACAGCACATAACAAGACCTGACAGAGGCTTACCCATGCTCACTCAAGGCACCAGCACCTGGTACCATTCTGCTGTAACAGCGTCCAGCGCATACACCACGACATGACTAGCCATTGAAAACCGTGCCTATCCTGTACGTCCTCTCATAAGCACAAAAAGCACATGCATGCATGCACACGAGTTGAGTCTGACATACCAGCACAGACCGCAGTACAGTCACTGTTACTAAGCCAGAAGCCACACAACTAGAGCGGCAGCTACTGCCCAGGCATCCACACTAGCACGTATGTACAGGGAACCTCTACTTTTCGCTTAAACCCTTCTCATGTTGATCTTCCCACCATCATTCCCAGGGACTTTGCAATATTCTCAAAACCCCATAAAGCACTTCACAGCCCACTTGCTGAACACATTGCCCGCCCAGTAGGATCTTTGCTCCAAATGAGGACCTGCAATATGGCAGAACCTCATAACGTCCCATAGGCCGCCACAGCGACCAATTGCCATTGTACCACAATACAACCATAGGGATCAACACTCCTCATCATAGGGCCAGCAAGCCAGGCCCCTTCTCCCACATCTACAAGTCCTTCATATACACCCAGCTGCATTTCGCTGCCCTAGCTTAACAACCCCCTTGAATCCATAAACCCCTTGCAGCTGGCCCTCCATTTGCTGCCTCCCGACCACCCTGAGGCACCACCCCTAAGCCCCGCTCACCAGACCTGCTGCAATGCCCGCTGGCAAGCTCAGGCCTGCAGCCCCTGAAGTCATAGGCCCAACACTGCTGCCACCACCACCCCCTGCCACCATCCCAGTAGAACCACCAGTGGCAGCAGCAGCAGCTGTAGCTCCAGCAGGGATTGTAAAGCTACCTCCACTCAAAGGAGCACCACACCTTACTGGTGACACAGCTGGACTTGATGACGCGTTCTGAGCTGTCCCTGGCCCCGCTACTGTCACTGATGCAGTCCTAGGAGTCAATGCCGGGCTCCTGCTGCTGCTACTGCTTGCCCCATTCATCCCCACCCCGTTGCTTCCCTTGTTGGTAAAGCTCAAGCTCCTTGCCACCTTCCTGCTAAACGCCTTGAGATGCAGCTTGAACTTGCCAGACAGTGACCCCACAGCAACCGTCTCGTCAATCTCAGGGACATCCGTCAGTTCAGTAATGTTACGTGACGAGTAACGGTTCTGCTTCAACCTCGCAGCCGGTGGTGGAGTGAGCGCTGTCATGCTCCTTGCACTCTGCTCAACACTCGTCGCCTCTTGGCCGGCCCTTGCCTCTCTTCCTCTGCCGCTGGTGCCTGCCGCTGCTCCGAGGATGCTGCCGCCTGCTGCTGCTCCTCCAGGGCTTCCGAGGAGATTGATGATGTTCCGCAACCCCGGGGGGGTGGGCTGAGCTCCAGGGTAGGCTGGCGCGCCGGAGGAGGGGTACGCGGGGGAAGGGCTTGCGGCGACTGCGTCCCTGCTGCTGCCGTTGCTGCGGACGTGGAAGGTGTGTGAGTGTGTGCGGTGCCCCTCGTGAAACCTCCGCCTCCGGTCTCCATCAGCCGCAGCTGAGGGACCGGAGGCAAGGGTTTGGGAAGCATTGGCAGCAGCGGCAGGAGCGGGGGAACTGGGTGCAGCAGCTGCTGTACTGCTGAGCTGCTGTTGGGAGGCTGCACGAGTCAAACCAGAAGCCCCTCCTGCTGCTGCTGCACTGCCCGCAGCAGCTGCCGCCAGGTTACCAGTGGAGTAGGATTTCTTCACCTTGTGCTGACGGTCTGCAGCTGCAACGCTGGCACAGTGCACGGCTGCATCAAAAGCCCCCATGCCTTCCAGCTTGAGGTGCTGTCCAGACATGGGCTCCTTGCAACCAAATGTCAGGCTGATGTCAACGTCCTCAGGCAGGCGGAACAGCTCCCGGATCTTGGTTGTGAACTCTGTGAGGCCATCAGGTCCCTGCTTGACTGGGATACGATGGATCTGGCCCTCAAAGTAGACGACCATTATCGGCTGGACCTTAGACACCTCAGGCTTGAGTTCTTCAGGAGTGAGGTTTTGCTTCCAGTCAGCCAGAGTGCTGTTGCAGAACCTGCAGGAAGAAAGAGGGGAGGCCATGTCATTTGCTTAGAGAACAAGGTTGCCCCGAATGTGTAGCACTGAATCATAATCATCACACCATCTGTACAGGTCACACGTGATTAAGCTGTATCCTTCTGAACTAGTGATGCCATTTATAACCCAATCATCCAGCAGACAGATTGAGCAAGACCAAGCACCACATGCATGTGGAGGAAGACCAATGTCCCTGGCAAGGACTTAAGTGACCTGGCGACTGTTCCTGCACCGCATAGCTTAGTACTATGGAACCCTGACAGGAGCTGCTCCATTTTCAGGCAGGATCAACCCATGCCCCTATGTTTTAGAGCAGGAAGCATCATCAACCATCGGTGCAAGAAACCCATGTGCTGAAACGACCAGGAATATGCTCATTGTTAAAGTGATGATGATGCTAGCAGCTGATGGGTTTGCTTGAGTGGATACAAGAGGATGGAGCTTTCCTGCTGCTGCTGCTGAATATATGCAGGAGCTGCTGTTGGTGCAGCAAGGACAACTAGATCCTATTGCTGATGTTTCTTTCTGTACTGCTTGCTGCCACTTGTGTGGTTGATGACGCTGCTGGGCCAGACAGGGCCAATGATGCCAGCTATTCAGGAGCGAAGGGGGGGGAGGGGGAACTCTGCCAGACCACATGGGAATTGCAGCTCCTACCAATCCCTGCGATCCCTTTCTTACCGGCAGAACTTTTCTTCATGTCGGCCTGCTTGCTGAAGCTGCCACCGAGCTAGACACTTAGGGTGTACTTTCCGAGGACACTTGCACGGTGCGTAGAGCGTGGAATCTCCGTCTTCGGTGTCTTCTTCCAGACATATCCAACACATGTCTTTGTCTCCATCCGAACCCTGTGAATAAGGGATTGTGGGTAAGGATCAGCAGCTCGATGGAAGAATGCCGCTTGACACGTGGCGGAGGGATCGAGCCCCACCCAGCTGCAGACGAGGCAAGAAAGGAGCTTACCATTCAAGTGCTGGCTTACCGGAAGACCCTAGGGTCCCCGCGGCCGTTACCCTGCAGCAACACCAAATCAGATTGATACAAGAGGCCGCCGAGGCGTTAACTGCCCATCCCGTGCTATGCCTCGAAAGCGACTGCTCTGTCAGCGGGATTGCTCGCCGACCTTGTCTACTCAATGCATTGTATCACACACCGCAAGGAACTCGATGGCCGAGCCCGGACCTACCTTAAGAGCCCACTGCCTGCCGTACAACCTACGCAGGTCACCTCTTGCTGCTTCCAATCAGGGAGCACAACCCGAGCGCAATCTGGCGACTAGGGCCTTGATGCTAAGAGGCACTAGAACATATGTCAATGTGATACAATTGGCTCCTTCAATAGCCGGAAACGACGAAGCCTCTCGCACTGAGGGTGACAGCCTACACGAGGAAGATGGCCGTGTTGCACAAATGAAATAAGCGGGAGCTTTACCTGACGTATTGAAGGCACACAAAAGGAAATGGCAGTATCTGGCTGTCCCGTGGCTTATGACAAGGCCTTGTGTGAGAAATCCAAGGCAAACTTAGGGGAGTGGGTTCAGGGGAGTGCAGAACCCGAGCGCACACCGAGTGACTCAGTGACTCGGCTCCCATCAGCATCCAGTCAATGGCGATGGTGGTGGGCACCCATCTTGCACTGCCGAAGCCTCTTGTGGGGTGAGCACGTCGCCTGTGAATATGCTCACACAGTCAAGGAGATTGTATACAGTCCTTAGACTGCGCAGCCCATGCTTTCACCCAGATGGCAACGACTGGGCAGCACCTTCGAACCGAGGCCTGCCTTGGCAGCTCGCTGAATGCAGAGGGAAAGATGATACCGTACGTGCGGCCACTTGGCTCTATGTAGCTGGTGGGTCGGTGTGGGTTGTGTCGACTTACCTGGGGCTACCCACAGACCGATAGACCGTAGCGAGCAAAGGGTGAAGCCCCAGGGTCTGCTGAATTTCCACAGCCGGGATCTTATACTCCAGATCATGCAGATACATCACTTAAGCAGACGCTGCGGTCTGCCTATGGACGGCGGCCCACGTTACCAGGTTCTCCCCACATCGCTCAAACATCACTGCCGCGCAGTATGTCCCTGTCACCCGTGCAATTAACTGGAGGCTACGGCATTCCAGCTTACACTGTAAGGCAGTGCCAACGCGCACAATGCGGTGCACCTGCTTTGTAACCTGGTACACAACACTTCAGGAAGCAGTTAACACTGAGCAGACTTCCAGACTCCATACGACTTCCGTCCAGACTCCATTCAGCACGGGTATTAATAGTGTAAACACAGTAACAAAAGCCTAAACCCAGCTTTCATGGAACACATGTCCCAACCTCCAATCAAAGAAGTAGTCTTCATCAAAGTATCATCACACGGCGCCCTCCCATCCACCTCCGGCCACTGAAAGGCCTTCTGTCGCCAATTCATCAGCTTCTTCTGTCATCCAGTCATGCACCTACCGTGAAACCATACATGCCAAGAACCCTTTCTTGATAAGGGACATGTTTATGGACCCGTGGGACTGACCCAGTCCTGCACACCATCATCATCTCTTGCAGGCCTCATTACAACAACAACAACAAACTTTTAAGGTGTGGCAACCGCAAAGGGCCGCTAGGTCGAACCGACCAAACACACCATCGGATGGATCCAACACAATGGCTTCCAGACCGCCAACTCAAGCAGTACTGATAGGGGGGGTAGCTCAATTGGTAGAGCAGAGGACTTCGAATCCTCAGATCCGGTGTTCGAATCCCGGTCTCCTCGCCACCCTTAGCCGGGGCCTCTCAAGAAAAAGGTTACAGGTATCCGGGTTGCCTAGACAATGGATTCGTCTGTTCAATGGGCTAACGGTCTGATCAACTGGGCAACACCGTCGCCGCAAGGCCGTCCGATGAGTCAGTCTGACTTCCGGTCTTGGACCCGGACGTTAAAATTGGTTTGTTTGTTTTTTAAGAGCTGGGCTGGACGGTTTATGCATACAGTACGCTCTCTTTCTCAGGGTAGAGACGCAGATGGGGCCATTGCAGAGTTTCTGGCAACAAATGGCCTAGCTGAGCCGGACAATGATAAACTTGCAGCTATTCCATGGCTTAAAGTGTGGGGTACTTGGGATACCATGTTGCAAGAGCCATGGGACAAGGTGGCCGCATATGCAAACCCCAGGCAATCTGTCAGCTCAAATTTGATCAAGCTTTCCACATATCATTCGTGGTTTAGGACGGGAGACATCCCTCAGGAGGAGTTAGAGGCTGGCTATCCTCAGGGTATGCCAAGGTATATCAGGCACACATCAGGTATCCCGTTTACTTATGTGAAACAGTTAATGCGGTTTCGTACTGGTGCACACCATCTTGCTATTGAAACTGGGAGGTGGGCTCGTCCCAAACTGCCAAGGCAGCATCGTGTATGTTCAAAATGTTCTTGCACAGTGGTTGAGGACGAGGTACACTTTCTTTTTGAATGCCCAGCATATGATAGAATTCGTGAGAAGTATAATACCGTTTTGTTTGCACAGTTTGGAGGTTGCCAGGAAGCTTCTAGTACAATGAAGCATAATTCAGACAACGTGAGATTGTTCATGGACCAAGAGCCAAGTTTCCAAGTTGCAAAGTTTGTTTATGAATGCATGGAATTTCGGAGGTCGGAGGAATGTGAGGACTATAATCCTTACTTTGATTTGTCATTATTCGGGGATGAATGGCAAGGTCGTATTTTCGATACCTTTTCTTCTGGACCAAGAGGTGATATTGCTGAGACATTCACTTCTGATGGACCAGGTTCCAGTATTTCTGCCCATGGAGCCTAGGTTGGCTCCGTACGGGCGCCCCCTTTGAGGGGCCATGATGTAATCGTAATCGTAATCGTAATCGTTTTGATACCGAGACATGTGTCCAGGCAAGACAGAGCCCATGATCAAGAACACCACCCACTCCTCCATCGGTTGCATTAACCAAATTGCCTCATGCATGCTCCACTCCCCAAAGCCGCCCTTGAGTTCAAACAAACAAACAAACAAACATTTAAGGTGCGGCAACACCCCCAGACTTCCCACCAGACCCTTGCTGTGTTAATTGACAACAACAACAACAACAAACATTTAAGGTGTGGCAACCGCAAAGGGCTGCTAGGTCGAAACGACCAAACACACCATCGGATGGATCCAAGCACAATGGCTTCCAGACCACCAACCAAGCAGTAAACAAACAAACAAACAAAAATTTAAGGTGCGGCAACCGCAAAGGGCTGCTAGGTCGAAACGACCAAACACACCATCGGATGGGTCCAAAAACAAAGGAATCCAGACCACCAAGCAAGAGGAATACCCAAGCAGACATCCAACTACGGACACGGCAAACAAATCACCAGCAGGAGACTGATGGGTGTATCCAAATCAAACACAATCCAGAGCACCAACCAAGCAGGATGTCCAGTAAGTCCACCGCATATGTACCACCCAAGACGGCCAGCACACCAACCAAGGCGAATACCCAAACATGTAGCTATCTAGACTTCAACCAGTTCCTCATCAGACGAATCACTAGGAACATCTGTCTCCGACTCCGAATCAAACAGATCCAAATATTGACCTGCCGGGAGCAAGATATCCGGTAAGTCCACCACATCAGTACCACCGGACTGATGGCAGTACCAACAGACACGAACACACACGGCCACATACTTGACCAAGGCCGAGAGAGGGACACAGCCAGTGGCTGACAGTGCCCAGAAATCAGCATACCTGAGCGAGGACAACGCGGCCACGGGGGGAACCACAGCTGCCAGAAACAAATCTCTAGCCTCAACAATTGTGGGGTGTTCACACATGAACAAACAATGCGCCTCATCATCAACTACTGTGGAGTACTGGTCTTACTCGCACCTTGCGAGCTTGCTTGCCTTTGGATATTGATGGCATTGATGAGGCATTGCATACTCGGTACACTGAGCACATTCAGCGTCTGTCCCAGGTTGTCAATGGTCCTGGGTCCCGTATTGGTCTGTATTTCAGGGTTGTTGGTACACATGTTTTGGGCGTTGTCCCTTCTTTTTACTCCTGTCGACTGTCTCATGGTGTGTTGGACCTTAAATTTTTGTTTGTTTGTTCTTGCGTTTTCGTCTTGGTTGCCATCATTTGCGTATCCATACTGGGCGTTGGCTTCCGCCCCTCCTTCCGCATTCTCAACGCACTTGTTTGCGGTGTAGCTCCACAGTAGTTGATGATGAGGCGCATTGTTTGTTCATGTGTGCACACCCCACACTTGTTGAGGCTAGAGATTTGTTTCTGGCAGCTGTGGTTCCCCCCGTGGCCGCGTTGTCCTCGCTCCGGTATGCTGATTTCTGGGCACTGTCAGCCACTGGCTGTGTCCCTCTCTCGGCCTTGGTCAACAACAACAAACATTTAAGGTGTGGCAACCGCAAAGGGCTGCTAGGTCGAAACGACCAAACACACCATCGGATGGATCCAAACACAATGGCTTTCAGACCACCAACCAAGTAGTACTGATACCGAAACATGTATCCAGGCAAGACAGAGCCCATGATCAAGAACATCACCCACTCCTCCACCGGTTGCAATGGCATGGCAAACAATGACGATTACCACGGGCTGGAGATGTACAAGAACCATGCAAAGGACTCGACCACAGAGGGATATATGCAACCAGACCCAACCACCATGGAATGTGGTCAAGTATGTGGCCGTGTGTGTTCGTGTCTGTTGGTACTGCCATCAGTCAGGTGGTACTGATGTGGTGGATTTACCGGATATCTTGCTCCTGGCAGGTCAATATTTGGATATGTTTGATTCGGAGTCGGAGACAGATGTTCCTAGTGATTCGTCTGATGAGGAACTGGTTGAAGTCTAGATAGCTACATGTTTGGGTATTAGCCTTGGTTGGTTTGCTGGACGTCTTGGGTGGTACATCTGCGGTGGACTTACTGGACATCCTGCTTGGTTGGTGCTCTGGATTGTGTTTGATTTGAACACACCCATCAGTCTCCTGCTGGTGCTTTGTTTGCTGGTGCTACTATTTGCCGTGTCCGTCGTTGGATGTCTGCTTGGGTATTCCTCTTGCTTGGTGGTATGGATTCCATTGTTTTTGGACCCATCCGATGGTGCGTTTGGTCGTTTCGACTTAGCAGCCCTTTGCGGTTGCCGCACCTTAAATTTTTGTTTGTTTGTTTGTTTGATACCGACAACACATGCACATGGCACTAGCCAGCACTAGTAGGCTTAGAACTCCTATTGATCTCTTGGGATCAATAGCAACAAAGGCAAGCCTCACTCGTAACAACGACCACACTTCCATACGTCAAACAACAGTGCAGCAACCCACAACAACGCGGGAAGTGTTTCAGTTCATACAGCACGTCCCTCAGTCCTTTGCTCAATCCCAGCACTGTCATGAACCCTGTACAACCACATAAATGGCATCCGTCATACAAAATCAATGAGCCGGAACCTGATGCGGTCAAAGCGCCCTGCCACATTTTGGGACGCCAACCCTCCTCAAAAGGAGGAGCCAGCTTGAGCGCACAAAGGCACAAAGCTGGAGGCAGGTACCACAAAGGAAAGCCGAGTATACTAAACAGGCCAGATCCAGGAGAACGCTGCCCAAACGCAGGAATGCAGGGCCAACAGCAAGCACTAGCAACATGGTCTCGCTGCCCAAGAGTGGTTAACCAGCACCGCCCCCTCAACTGAACTAGTCAGACAGGTGATAAACACCTGGCCCCTGCAGCCTGCCTCCCACCCCTTAAAGAAGTAGGACCTCTCAGGCATGTTGTGGCTACTGCAGAGGTGTCACGCCTATTGACCTTGCTGCACGATTGGGTTCAACACACTAGGGTTCAGACTTTGGGTGACGAACTTGGCGGGAGTTCTGCATGTTGTCGATTGCATATATGTGTGGACAAGCTGATGGCCAGCTTGTCCCGATGTATCCTTGTCATATGTAGGAAACGTGTGTGCTGTATGTTCTCAGCATAGCCCTGGTCTGTCCCAGGCCAGGGTCGGTACTTGCATGCGTGTGTTCAAGGCCAGGCTTGGTTTGTGTCTACGGCCGCATCTATGGCAGTGTGTTTGGCATGTAAGAACCTACAGACATCGAAACCTCTCAGGACCCTGTTCTTGGTATAGCTGCGCCCAGGACAGTATTAGCAGCACTACGTAGATCAGCCTGTCTAGGATATCATGATTAGGGAGAAGGGAAGCCAGCGAGGCGGCATAAGGCAGTCGCCGGGCTTTGCCATTCGATATACATCGGGACCTCTGAAGCTTCTTTGCGGGTGGAGCTTCTTGAAAGTGCTATCCCGTGGCCAGAGTGTGAAGCGGAACATCGCCTTTTGGAGTCTTGCCTGCAGCGTGTGATTCCTGGAGTCTTGGATAGTGGCGAATGCTCTTCTGCGGAGACCTTATGTCGATGGCCTTGTAGTGCGATTCTTGCCTCGCAGCAGCAGCGCATGTACGGCATGGGAAGCAGGGCGCGCGAAGACCTCTCAACCAACAACATCTATGGCCAAGATTGGTGGTAAATCGGGGATTGCGAAACCTCCACGCCCACCACTTGCAGCTAAAGATCAGTGGTAATGTGGCAAGCGACACCCTCAGCCTACAATGGTTGCAAGAGCGCATCGCCGGAGACATTGGAAAGGTCAATTTGAGCTGCATGTGGGCATCCATGCCCGCTGTATGGATCTATCTGCCACGATTTTGGGAGATCCTTATAGCCCGAGATGCACTTGGCTGCTTATGGACATGTTGCTTTTGGCACCTGAGCTTGTTACTTATTAGCATCTGATGTGTTGAGTTCTTCATTGTGCCAACAAGCCAACCAGCTTATCAATGCCATGGATAGATTGAATGGTGGTGGGTATGTGACGACTGCTTGTTGCCGTACAAGCCGTCAGGAGGTGGATAGGCATCGGCGGATGTGCATCAGGTGGATGCATGTCATGTGTTGGCGTCAGTGGGTTGCAGTGGGCCAGTAGAGAAGTGGTCTTGCTTAAATGTTAAGACTGGTTTGAGGACGGTATGTTAAGCCTCAATGCCGAGTAACACATGCCTACCAAGCTAGCTAGCATGGACAGCAGACCTGTTGGTGAAGCATGGTTGTGTTCTAGCAGGGTGGACTGGATGAGAGAGCTTGCTTGTGGGTCATTGATTAGCCAGCATACGCAGCTTACTTATTGGTTAATGGCATGGGTGTCGTAGGTAATGTGCACATGGGTACAAAACTGCTGATGGGAGTACGGTTGCATTTACTGCTTGAGATCATTTTCCTATGGTTGGAGGTTTAGGCTGCTTGAGACGAGGCTTTGTTGCATGGAGTTTGGAGTATGGTACAACATATGCACACCTTCGCATAGAGTGTGTACATCAATGCCTTGCTTTTGGGTTCAAGTCTTGCTCGGCTAATCCTAGTGGAACTTCCACACTGGTATCTCCCCAGGCATTGATGTGGGGGGGTGTGGGTGTACTTGTTGAGACAGATAGACAGCGGAGATGCATAAGCACGACAACTGTCACGCCTATTGACCTTGCTGCACGATTGGGTTCAACACACTAGGGTTCAGACTTTGGGTGACGAACTTGGCGGGAGTTCTGCATGTTGTCGATTGCATATATGTGTGGACAAGCTGATGGCCAGCTTGTCCCGATGTATCCTTGTCATATGTAGGAAACGTGTGTGCTGTATGTTCTCAGCATAGCCCTGGTCTGTCCCAGGCCAGGGTCGGTACTTGCATGCGTGTGTTCAAGGCCAGGCTTGGTTTGTGTCTACGGCCGCATCTATGGCAGTGTGTTTGGCATGTAAGAACCTACAGACATCGAAACCTCTCAGGACCCTGTTCTTGGTATAGCTGCGCCCAGGACAGTATTAGCAGCACTACGTAGATCAGCCTGTCTAGGATATCATGATTAGGGAGAAGGGAAGCCAGCGAGGCGGCATAAGGCAGTCGCCGGGCTTTGCCATTCGATATTGCGATGATCTGTCGTATCTGGCACGACAGAGGAACCACATTCACTAATGGTCTGGAACGGGCATCTTCAACAGCACTGTACCCTTCCAGAAGATGACTTGTTGCCATGTATGCATACGGCAGGCATTGCATAAACTCCCAAACAAGAGGCGTATGACCGCATTAACAACAGTCTCGTCAGTAACCGGTCAAAAATCCTCATGTTCGATCTGCAAGCAAGAAACAACTATGCATGCAGAGGCCAAGCACAGGAGACCCCACCAGTACTACTCAACAGTATCTCATGAACACAGAGATCTTACTCTCAGACTGTTTTGCAACTTACAAGGATAACCCTTATGCAGCTCAGCTCGCACCATGGCATCTGCCCAAGCGGGCTCAAGTTGCAAGTAACCAACCCCCCACCAAAAACAAGCTGAAACCAGGCTCAGATAGGGTGGATGAGCCCCTTTGCACCTGCCTTCCTTGGTGATACCCCCACGGAGGCTTCACCCTAATTAGAGCACCAGCCTAGCCCTTCAAATAACAAAAGCACGCCATATCATCATATGCCGCAATCACTTTGCAAAGCGACTAAGCAGGCATGCCAGAAAGTAAATGTCCCAAGAGAGTTGCTTGCCTATGAACTCTGACGGAGCGTCTCTTAGGGCAAGAGGATGCTGAGTGCATTCTCTGCTTCAATACCTCAATGGCAAAACTGTGGCTGCATGTCCAGCACAGGGACGACACAGCCCAAAATACCACATCGTCATCAGTATAAATCCACAACTTCCTGACCAGCTGCTAGAACCCTATGTACAGCATCCATCGTCTTGGCACCACCAACAGGTAGACATAGTACCCAAGAGAACCACCAGCATTTCCAATAAGCGGCCTGTTGGAGTCGCTTCCTACCGCCTTAAATGCACATTTACCTCAGCTCCAGCAGCTAACGCCACAGTACTCAAACTCTCATCAACTTGCTCGCTCTCTGCCTAACATGCTTCCCCACACAAGCATGAGCACCTCCCTTACAAAGCCGTCCAACCTCCACCTGCTTCACATAACCTTATGCTAGGACCTGCCGTGGTTGGACAGCAGCGCAAGCCCTTTCATTACCAGGTCAAGATAAGGTACGACAATACCAATCCCATAATCATTGGTCACCAGCTAACACAAGCAAACACATATCTTTTGAAAAACATCCCAACACAACACCGCCTGTAGCAGTACTTTGTACACACAACAACAGAACTCCTCTCATACCCTGCTTAGCTCCTGGCTGAAGGCAAAGCCACGGAGCACCCTACAGAGGGCAGCAGGAATGGTGTTACACAGGGCCTGCAGCATTGCCCGCTCAGAACCTCAACACATCCCTCCCATATGCCCTAGCCCAGACATCTGCTGAAGCTGCTGCAGATCCCCCACCCCTCCCATGGGCCCCATCCCTGCACCCACCATGCCCTCCGGAGCCCCCCACCGGCCTGGATGCTGCTGCTGCTGATCCCCCAAACCATGCCCTAGCCCCTGATGCTGCTGATGAACCTCACCCATCCCATGGTGACCCCCTGGACCCCCCACCATCATCCCACCATTTGGCCCCCCATGTGGCCCTGACATACCCCCATGATGCCCCCCTAACCCATGTGGGCCCCCTCCACCCCCCATGCCCCCATCGCTGCTGCAGCCTGGGCCTAATCCCCCTCCTGCCATTCCCCCCAAGGTGTCCTCATCCCCTGCTCCTGCTGAAGGGTCCATTCCAGAGTTACCCCAGTCCCCATCATCGCTCAGGCCCTTCATCCCACCACCGCCGCTGCTGGTGGCACCACCGCCAGAGCCACCCAGTGCTCGGAATTTGATTTTGCGAATCTGTTGACAAAGAGCAAAGGAAAACAGCAAGGTACTATGATTAGCTCTGATTGACCCATCTGGAGAGTCAAACACAAATCTTTTACAACTCTTTGGACATGGTAGATGCAAAGAGACATTAACAATGCTCTGTTTTCAGACGTTTGCTGAAACAGGTGCCTTTGCACCCAATTCCCGCAGTGTTCAGAACATTTCTCATTTCATATGATAGACCGGCAGATCACTGAACAGACATGAAATAGATCACTACACAGCCAAGTAAATCCCATAATTGGCTGGATCTGACCTACCACCAAAGTTCCTATGTTACCTGGGCTGAGCATGGCAAACAGGAAGCTACTGATACATGCTTCACCTACCTTCCCACCCGTGTACTCCTTACGCTAACAACAATCCTGGCATTCTACCTTGACCACTTCCTGGATCTCCCCTGCTGCCACTAACCCCTTGGCTTTCCTGCTCTAGGTCCCCACTGGCACTGAAACTCCTGCCTGTGCCTGCATCAACTTGCCTACACCCAACCCCTTCCTCTCTCCCATCACCCTCAGCCCCTTCCAAGCAAGAGATCCTTGACACCTGCCCCCACCCACACACTCAACTCCACCCTTCTCCCCAACCCACCTGCCCCATGTTGAGCTCCAGCTCTGGGTACTTGTCCTTCATCTCCTTGATGACCAGCTGGGTGTACCTCTCAGGGCAGGTAGCCACATTCTTCTGCAAGCTGTCCAGCAGCACCGTCATCTGCTCGGATGTCATGCGCTGCCTCTTGCTGTTGGAGCTGGGGGTATCACATAAGCTGCCCATGCTACCATCCATCTGCGACTGCTTGCGCTTCCCATCAGTGTCCAACTGGGCAGCAGCTCTGTTACAAAGGAACAGAGCAGAAGTTGCCACGGAGTTAGTCAAGCATGGCAACACTAGTGTGGAAAAAGCTTGATGCAAGGTGGGCATGATCTTGGAAACATGGAGGGCAGCTGGTTCAAGGGGCATAGCCTGCAATCGCTTATTTGAAAAAGGACCTCGTGCTGCTGTAACAGCAGCGGTGAACTGCCTCGCTTGTGAAATCAGATGCCAGGGGTTAGATGTGGCATATGTGTAAAACATCACACATTCCACGGTCTGATCTATAGTCACCAGACCATGAGATATGTGCACACAAGTCTGGCAAAGCTCGTATTCTTTGTGACAGCTTAAGGTGCGGGGCCTATGGCACTTTTTGCTATGGCAGATCATGAAATGTAATAGCAATAATTAACCGGACGGTCCACTATTTTAATGTTGATGCATGCATTTCTGCAGGGCAACAAAATGCATGGAACACCAACAATCCTTGGCCAGAGCCCATGAAACTCTGATCCAAAAACATGTGCATCTTCAACCCCACCTCCCCGCCAGCCAAACCAACCAAGCCCACACCGAGCCCCACTCACTCTAAGCACTGCAGCAGCTTGTTGCTCCCTCCTCCAGCACGCCCATCCCCCTTGTCCACCTCCTGAGGCCCTCCCAAGCCCCCCATGCCACTACCCAGCATTCCCCCCATGGCACCCATCATCAAATGGTGCTGCCCCAGCATCTGCTGGTGATCTGGCTGCCCACTCTTAAGCCCCACCAGGCCCCTCACAGCATCACGGTCATCAGCAGCAGAGGACTGCTGGTGCTGGAGCTTGCTTGGCACAGGCTCTGATGCTTTAGCCGCCTCGCTGGCCCTGCAAGGGAAATGGGAGGGGGTATGCACAATCATAATCACTACATAGCAAAAAGTGCCATAGGCCCCGCACCTCAAGCCGTTCTGAAAAAACAGCGCACAGCAAAAAAGAAACGCCGGTGTAAGGTAAGCTGAACAGGTGTGGATGAGCTACCGACACAAGTATCTTAACGTAGCCTTATGGCCGCAATTGGCTCTGCAGGGCATGAGCCAATATGCATACGTTGGGCCAGAGTCAAATCAAGAGCACTAGAGCAGAGTCCAGGGATCATTTTGCAAACATTTCGTCAAAAGACAGACAGTGGGGACAAGACAATCAAGAAGCACTAGGTAAGACAGATGGTGTATCGGAAACAGGCAAAAACGGAATGCTGCAAATCAAGCTTCTCCAGCAGGATGAGATAAGCGTCCCTCAACACACCATAAAGTGCTGCCATACACAGGCATGCAGCTCCCACCCTCCCTCTACCCCACCTTTGAGATCTGACTGAGCCATCTACCCCTCTTTTGAACAGTTACACGGTGAAGGAATTAGTTTGTCATGTGCCCATGCACCAAATGCTACGCGCTGTCATACTGTCATACCAGCCACTAGACCAGCCCTACCCATGCAACCTCAACGCCACGCATCAGCAGCATTTCACCTTCCCTCCCAGACGCATGTCTTCATTCACCCTTCATGATAAGTAAATCAAGCAGGCACCCACCTGAACTTCATCTTCCTCACACAGGCAGAAGTGATCTCTAGGTGGGGGTACTGATCCTTCATCTCCTTGATGACAAGCTCCGTGTACCTGCTAGGATGCTCCTTGAAGTTCCTCTCCACACTCTCCATAATTGCTGCATGCTGCTCCTTGGTGAACCGGGGCTTGCGGCCCTTGCTGCCACCCAACCCACCACCACCCCCAGCCATCCCACCCCCGCCAAGGCCAGATGACATTGCCATCATGTAGGGGCTGTGCAGCTCTGAGGCCCTGTGCATGTCTTGGTCTATGGCGATGATGGGGTGTTGCTGCTGCTGGTGGTGCTGATGGTGTTGAGCAGCTGCTGCAGCTTCTTCTGGGGACTTCATCATGGGAGCGGGAGGTGCCTGAGCTCCCATGGATGCTGCCATCTGACTTATAGTGCCTGGATCAGCACCTAACACACAGAACATGGAAAGCAGGGGGTTAGAAGAACTCAAAGAGAATGCCATATGCGTAGAAGCAGGATTAGGACTTCACTTGCATGGAATGGCAGTAAAGAAGAGGGGAGCAGCTTGGCCTGCCATAGTTGCTTGGCAAATTCTGGTACATCAGTCACCCAGGTTCATGATCTTGCCCACATACACCTAAACATGCAGCTTGAGCAAAGCAGAGTGCATTTCGGTCGTAGCCAGAGCTCCCCACCACAGAAGCGGCGCAGAATCTATAGTGCGACGGCCCTTCATATGCAGCCTTAATCAGGGATACACTGCATACCTGATTCACTGACTTTGCCAGCCAGCTCCAGGAGCATTGTGACCTGGACTCCAGCGACGATACCAGCCATGGCCGCTGCATCAATGAAGTTCCTGAGGATGTTGAACTTTGCAAAGCTCTTTGGGAGGTGGTAGAGCTGATTGTTGAGCGCGCCTGAGGCCAGCTGCCTCTGGTAGCGGAACTCCTCGTTCACAAACTCAATGAGGGCCTTCTGGACTTCAGCCTTGGATGCATCGGGTCCATAACACTGCCATTGCAAGTCCCCGCTGCCATCGACTTGCATGCCGCATACCAGGTTGGCTTTCGGATATTTGGCCGTAAAAATTTGCATGTTGGACTGCATCCCAACAATGTCCAGCAACTGACCCTTAAGCTCTGTAGGCATGACATTTTGCATCTGCTGAGAGCTTTCGGGTGCACCGTGTGCTGCCATGCTGGCGCCTATATCAGATATCATGCCTAGCGTGACGGAGGCTAACTCTTTGCACCTGCGAGACACCGCCAACATCAGGAAACGTTCCTTGTACTCAGCACAGGACTGCTTAACACTATCCAGCAGTCAAGCCTGGTCTCTACGTATGCACATTAAGACAATACGGGACTGGGCAGAGATTCCTGCGTTCCTAGTGGTTGCTTCGTCAGTTCCAGATGGCCTGTTAGGGCCTTGCTCACCTTAACAGCAACAACAAGATCCGGCACAGTAACACATCCTATGACGTACACAGTGAGCCTGGCTGCGATGAATTCCAGCGTCCAGACAGGCTAGCATACTTATAAAGGAGTGGAACGCGAAGCCGGAATGGCGACAAGGCCGCACGAGACAACCAGCCGTTGTAGCAAAGATAGACGCCTTGCGCAATGGGATGCTGGTAGGTGTACGGAATGTAAGCCGTGTAAGCTGTTGGAATGTTGGAATGTTGGAATGTTCTGCGTTTTTGGGAATGCTGTTCTGCTCTGGGAATGCCTGCGTGCCTGCGTTCCATCCCCCTCAGCTGTAGCTCTTGGCAGTAGCACCTACGTAGCACCTATTCTATCCACCATTTTTTTCACCAAACCAAGTGCCCCACTTTTAATTGGTGCATTTCACTCTTAATTGGTGCATTTCACTCTTAACTGGTGCATTTCACCAATTGAATGTCCACACCCCGGGTCCACACCTGGGGCATCTTCATATGGCGGGTGATGGTGACAGTGGAAATCCACCAATTGAATGTCCACACCTGATAGAAGGGACGCACCTGTGGCGCTTGAACGGCCAGAACTGCTTGCAAACCTGGAGTCCATGGAGGCAATGGCAGTGCGGCAGGCTCGATCCAGCTGCCCATGTGCCTTATGTAAGCGTGTGTTCTACCACAATAGAGCGAGTGGATACCTGGGAAGAGTTCAATGGCGGTCGTATGCAAGTTACGTATGGTTCCATGGGCCCATGCAGTGCAAAATGGTCGGCTATACCTCTTGCACCTCGTAGTCCATCGTGTGAGGCAATCAGAGACAGGCTACCCGGTAGCCCGGATCTCCCAGGTGGCAGCGCATCCGCCTTTGACTGCAAAACGATGTCTGCGGCGCCGGATATCTGTGTAGCACCCCGGCACCCATCTTGGGGCAAAGCTTTACACGGATAAAACTAATCTATTGTTCGATCCTCGTGCTCGCTGCTTTTGTGACAGCTTGTGACAGGTACTGGGCCTCTGCCTCCTATTCATTTGCCATTGCAATTCAAAAGTACAATGAGTTTCTCAGCCCGGCACCCCGCAAACAGCTGAACCCTCCGGTACAGCAACTCTGAAGCCTTCGAGCCCAACTTTAGCATCATACACAGCCAGGCCGGCATGCAACTTTGGAACAGCGACAATCAAGCAAACACACAAACATTGCAATACATTATGCGCTGCCGGCAGCCTCATCCAATGCACTACTTAATGCGGCTATAGACTGACTGTGAGCGGTTCTATCAACATGAGAAACTCTCTGTAGAAGTAGGCCAGCCCTGTTGAACAAACAAACAAACAAAAATTTAAGGTGCGGCAACCGCAAAGGGCTGCTAAGTCGAAACGACCAAACGCACCATCGGATGGGTCCAAAAACAATGGAATCCATACCACCAAGCAAGAGGAATACCCAAGCAGACATCCAACTACGGACACGGCAAATAGTAGCACCAGCAAACAAATCACCAGCAGGAGACTGATTGGTGTGTCCAAATCAAACACAATCCAGAGCACCAACCAAGCAGGATGTCCAGTAAGTCCACCGCATATGTACCACCCAAGACGTCCAGCACACCAACCAAGGCTAATACCCAAGCATGTAGCTATCTAGACTTCAACCAGTTCCTCATCAGACGAATCACTAGGAACATCTGTCTCCGACTGCCCAGGTTCATACCACAGCAATTATCCACGAGCTATCTGCCCACCATTCTGGGCCCAAGAGGATTGCAACACAAAATGCATTCTCCAGTATCATCAAGTTCAAGATCATCACAGGGACAACACATGCAGAAGGTGTCCCCACTCTATTATTACATTTCATGATATGCCATAGCAATAAGTGCCATAATAATAAGTCCCCACTCTAGCTGGGACGTACAGAGCAGAGCATGCGGAAACCAAAACATTTGCGCTGATGGTGCAGTAAAGGCAAAACAACAGTTGCACCCTCAGACCAGCAGTCCTTGCACCAGACGCCTGCAGAAATCTGCAACCGCAGAGAAGCTTGGTTGCTGAACAGACAGCTGCTGCATGGCCTGGAGGGCTGTGCAGTTGTCTCTCTGAGCAACCGCAGATAAGACCAGCCAGCCCCCTCAGAAACAGAAGCACAACTACACCCACCTGACTGCATGGGATTCATACACAACCATATACACAACCATAGAAGCTGCCCTCCCTCTCCACACAGTAACAACTGGTTGGAGTCCTGTCTGGGATGGTGCAAGGCTGCAAAGCTCTGCATTGTTTTACCTCACATATGCAGATAGAAGCTGATCAATTAGACAACCAAAGCAGCAGGAAAAGCACTGGTCAACATGCTATATACAAACAATTTCAAGCACTGCCATGGGCTTGCACAAGTTCTGGGTTCAAAGTAGGGTCAGCCCGGCACCTTGTATTCGCACCAGGTGATTCATCAGCTACCCAAAAAGCAGAGCAAGTGAAGACAGAGAACGGCACGTCAAGAGCATTGCCCAAGCTACAGAGATATTGTGGAAAACCCAAACATTAGACCCCCTGCAATGCACTCCCCCCCCCCCCCAGCTATGCTGGGACATACAGCAAAAATGCACCCCTTGACAGCAGAGCAGATCACAAAGCAAACATGACGCATACCTGTATACATGCTCTCGCAGAGAAGACTGCTAGACACAACTCGCCACCACCAGGCGCTGCCATCCAACCAGCTGGAGCGGCCCAATTACTCCTCCTTAACATAACAAACCGCCAACCGCAAAGGGCTGCTAGGTCGAAACGACCAAACACACCATCGGATGGATCCACAATGGATTCCAGACCACCAACCCTCCTTAACAAACAACATTTGATAGCTCCCACAATGTTTGTCTCAACCTCGCCTCTGCCACGAAGCTCATGCGACAAGGGGCATCTCCTCCTGTAAATGTGGTCCACCCGGATTGTGCAAGGAAAGCGAACATGCATCACACAACCTGACCTTCAGATCAGCATGTGTGATCAAACATATGCTCCCACAATCACGTTGGCAGGTCCAAAGGAACAGCGCCACAGCAACGGCCCTACCATGCCATAGACATCAAAAATCCCCTATTGCCACAAATTAATCCCAGCAGCAGATTCATCAGTACCTCTGGCCGCAGTGTGGCCAGTACGCTAAACATGCAAGGACGAGCAGCCAAGCAGAACTTATGTCTGCAAACTTGCCCAACATGCAATACCCAGCAATCCTCGGCAAGCCCATAGCCATATTGTTAAAAATTAAGGTATCCCTTCTCCCAAATCGTGAAATAGGGAGCTTGCAGCCATGCAGGCCCCACGATATCACTCTGCCAACCAAACAATCCACGAGAATTACCAAGGTATGCAGCCTGGTGTGAAGTATGATCCAACCTAAGCCATAAGGGTTATCATGGGCACTAATCGATTTAATTGACGAGACCTGCTTAGTTTCATATGTGCCATCACACGACAGTGTGCCAGCAATGCTCAAGCACAACGCTAGTAAACAAACAACCAAACAAAAATTCAAGGTGTGGCCGCACCAAGGCAGCTAGATCGAAACGACCAAACACACCGGGCAACATAGTAACGTAGCAACAGACCAAGAACTAACTTGCAGCCTGCCAAGCCAGAATATGGAATAGCCACCGCAACCCATACACCTCACTTTAGTAGCAAAAAAAACTTGCGACGCAGAATGTTGGACCAGCAGCCAGTCGGTGCGCACAAAGCATAACCTGGTCATGCACCTGAAGGTGCCTCATCGCCTACTGCTCCAGCTTGATTTCAACAGAGGCTGTAATTAGGAAACTTGGCTGGTAAGCAAAACCTGTGTCTTTCAAATTATGCAACTTCAAAGACCCCCTCCTTGGCCCTGGCCCCAAGGGAACAGTCCCAACAGATGAGAGTCCTTGGTGAACAGACCTCATATGTGGCCTCAAACAGGGCCTGGTACAGTCCCATGTGCTCAGCTGCTGCATAATGCAATGATGTACTAGGCACAGCCTGATACACCACAAAGTGCCAGCATTGACCTTGCAAAGCAAGGAGATTGCCCAGGCTCGGGCCATACTTGCAAGAGTTGCATGACCACCTGCCAGATGGAACACATCCATGTTTCGTATGAAACGATGCTGTACAAGGTGACAAACTGTTGGCACCAAAGATCCTGTGCTAAAACTCAGCTGCCTCAAAAGGCTTGCAATGCCCACAAGACTGCTATATTCCCAAACCTTGCCTGCTTGTGATACGGTAACACTATGCAACCCCCAACCAAAAACAGAAATTAGGCCAACCACACATGTAGGCTTACTGCATCTGGGTCAAGGGATCTGCCGTGGCAATTAGTAGAGTGCATTGAAGGTAGGTTCCCTTCACCAATCAGTAGATTAAAACCAAAAGAAGTCCCATGCGGGCCAGGCCGATGCAATGCCATTAGAACTCACCAACATGGAGCATTCAGAAATAGCACAACTGCAAGTATGCGTGTCTGCTATGTCACAGCATGGAACACATGCAAGTCCATGGTACTGCTGTGCAATACGCCACCCTACCAACAAGAACACACATATCAGGGCTCTGTCTCACAGAGACACTGCTGAGCAAAGTCTTCGCAGCGTCTATCAACCACATACAGAGCACCCACTCATCATGTGTGCAAACCGGCAAGTATGTGCATGCACAGAGCATGCGGTAGGGAGTACGCAATGCCTTTGTTTATGCTACCATCACAGTCAGTAGATCAGCAAGGGCCGAGCTTGCGACTGCAATGCAAGTCCACGACCCGAAGCAGGCCCCAAAACTGTGCAAGGCTCAACACAACGGCCGAGCATGCAACTGCAACGCAAGTCTACTACCCAAAGCATGCCCCCCAAAAGGTTCAAGGCTCAACACAAATTGCTCAGACCTCACTGGTGCGACCCTACTCCTGCCTAGGTCGGAAGTGTGAGAGGGAGACTGCCACATATATCACATCCACACCAATTGTTTCACGTCTATTGACAGATGTCAGCAGGTATGCCACATGAAAGACCTCCAAAAGGAAACAGAGAAGTGCTGCCGGGGCCCCCATCTCACAGCACCAATACTATATGGGATTAATATCATGGTATCAAGCCTGTGTGAAGCTGTTGAAATGACAAGCAACCGGCCATTGTAATGCCCTAAAAGCCCTGGGAGCAAGTAAGCACAGGTGTCATTCCAATTGCAAAAGACACTGCACCATGTAACCACAGCTGGGAGCAAGTAAGCACCCATCATGTAACCATCCCACTTACAAAAAACAAGCCAGAATGAAAGCAGCACGCTGACTCTATGCCCCTAGCTTGCCAGCACAACACAGTAAACCCACAGTAAAACTGACCCACCAGGCCTTCCCAAGTGTGTGCCAGCCCCCGAGCCCTTTTTGTGACAAAAGCACCAAAAGCTTGGCAAATCCTTCCATAGCCTCCCAGGGAGACACAAGTGAAAACAAAGCATTTTCTGCAATACACCCTCCCAACCAACAGGTTCCGTTTCCGCGAGACAGCCCCTGCCCACACCATATTTCTTTTCTTGGGTAGTGGAAGTACCCTTGTGGCCCCTATCATGTTCAGCTCTCACAAAACCTCCCAGAGCTACTCAGTCCTTAAGCAGTATAAACTACTCGGTTATGGCCAATATGCATCCAGGTTCCACATGGAAATCAATTGACCAATGCCTGTTTCCAAGGAACCATGCAAGGCCAATAGACAACAGTAATGCTGAAGCCATTCCAACGCCTGCGGTAGTTGCAGAAAATAACTGATGGAAAGCGCACAGAAGGAAACCACGCCTCGCAAATATAAGCAACCTAGCTTACAAGTAGCACCTCAAAACAAACTTCCAAAGCCATCGCTGTTCCCACAACGATGCCCTTCTCTGACAACTAAGGGATGCAAACAGGCGCTCCCCCTCTTTCCAACTCCCCGACTCACAATTGTTGTCTAACTGCCAGTCCCTGGGTTTCCTGGTCCTAGTGCTCCTTGCAATGTCAAGTTCCTAATCCACCTACACTGCGTACACTGAGTAACAAAAAGGGCCCGGGTACAATCATCTGAAGCCCCTCTTGCCGCCGTCCCTCATATCTGGGATGGTGCGATCATCACAGGGACAACACATGCAGAAGGTGTCCCCACTCTAGCTGGGACGTACAGAACAGAGCATGCGGAAACCAAAACACTTGCGCTGATGGTGCAGTAAAGGCAGAACAACATTTGCACCCTCAGACCAGCAGTCCTTGCACCAGACGCCTGCAGAAATCTGCAACCGCAGAGAAGCTCGGGTGCGGAACAAACAGCTGCTGCATGGCCTGGAGGGCTGTGCAGTTGTCTCTCTGAGCAACCGCAGATAAGACCAGCCAGCCCCCTCAGAAACAGAAGCACAACTACACCCACCTGACTGCATGGGATTCATACACAACCATATACACAACCATAGAAGCTGCCCTCCCTCTCCACACAGTAACAACTGGTTGGAGTCCTGTCTGGGATGGTGCAAGGCTGCAAAGCTCTGCATTGTTTTACCTCACATATGCAGATAGAAGCTGATCAATTAGACAACCAAAGCAGCAGGAAAAGCACTGGTCAACATGCTATATACAAACAATTTCAAGCACTGCCATGGGCTTGCACAAGTTCTGGGTTCAAAGTAGGGTCAGCCCGGCACCTTGTATTCGCACCAGGTGATTCATCAGCTACCCAAAAAGCAGAGCAAGTGAAGATAGAGAATGGGACGTCAAGAATGGGACGTCAAGAACATAGCTCCCACAATGTTTGTCTCAACCTCGCCTCTGCCACGAAGCTCATGCGGCAAGGGGCATCTCCTCCTGTAAATGTGGTCCACCCGAATTGTGCAAGGAAAGCGAACATGCATCACACAACCTGACCTTCAGATCAGCATGTGTGATCAAACATATGCTCCCACAATCACGTTGGCAGGTCCAAAGGAACAGCGCCACAGCAACGGCCCTACCATGCCATAGACATCGAATCCCCTATTGCCACAAATTAATCCCAGCAGCAGATTTGTCAGTAACTCTGGCCGCAGTGTGGCCAGTACGCTAAATTTGCCAGGACGAGCAGCCAAGCAGAACTTATGTCTGCAAACTTGCCCAACATGCAATACCCAGCAATCCTCGGCAAGCCCAGAGCCATATTATTAAAGATAAAGGTATCCCTTCTCCTAAAACATGAGATAGGGACCTTGCAGCCATGCATGCCCCATGATATCACTCTGCCAACTATGCACTCCACAAAGTTATCATGAGCACTAATCGATTTGATTGACGAGACCTGCTTTCATATGTGCCATCACAGTGTGCCAGCAATGCTTAAGCACAACGCTAAGTAAACAAACAAACAAAGGTATGGCCGCACCAAGGCAGCTAGGTCGAAATGACCAAACACACTGGGCGACATAGCAACGTAGCAGCAGACCAAGAACTAACTTGCAGCCTGCCAAGCCAGAATATGGAATAGCCACCGCAACCCATACACCTCACTTTTTAGTAGCAAAACACATGCAAGTTGTGACGCAGAATGTTGTACCAGCAGCCAGTCGGTGCACACAGAGCATAACCATGCACCTGAAGGTGCCTCATCGCCTACTGCTCCAGCTTGATTTCAACTGAGGCTGTAATTAGGCAACTTTGCTGGTAAGCAAAGCCTGTGTTCTTCAAATAACGCAAGTTCAAAGACCCCCTCCTTGGCCCTGGCCCCAAAAGAACAGTCCCAACAGATGAGAGCCCTTGGTGAACAGACCTCATATGTGGCCTCAAACAGGGCCCGGTACAGTCCCATATGCTCAGCTGCTGCATAATGCAATGGTGTACTAGGCACAGCCTGATACACCACAAAGTGCCCAGCATTGACCTTGCAAAGCAAGGAGGTTGCCCAGGCTCGGACCATACTTGCAAGGCTTGCATGACCACCTGCCAGATGGAACACATCCATGTTTCGTATGGAACAATGCTGTACAAGGTGGCAAACTGTTGGCACCAAAGATCCTGTGCTAAAACTCAGCTGCCTCAAAAGGCTTGCAATGCCCACAAGACTGCTATATTCCCAAACCTTGCCTGCTTGTGATACGGTAACACTATGCAACCCCCAACCAAAAACAGAAATTAGGCCAACCAGACATGTAGGCTTACTGCATCTGGGTCAAGGGATCTGCCATGGCAATTAGCAGAGTGCATTGAAGGTAGGTTCCCTTCACCAATCAGTAGACTAAAACCGAACGAAGTCCCATGCGGGCCAGGCGGATACAATGCCATTAGAAATCACCAAGCATGGAGCATTCAGAAATAGCCACTAAAACTGCAAGTATGCGTGTCTGCTATGTCACAGCATGGAACACATGCAAGTCCATGGTACTGCTGTGCAATACGCCACCCTACCAACAAGAACACACATATCAGGGCTCTGTCTCACAGAGACACTGCTGAGCAAAGTCTTCGCAGCGTCTATCAACCACATACAGAGCACCCACTCATCATGTGTGCAAACCGGCAAGTATGTACATGCACAGAGCATGCGGTAGGGAGTACGCAATGCCTTTGGTTATGCTACCATCACAGTCAGTATATCAGCAAGGGCCGAGCTTGCGACTGCAATGCAAGTCCACGACCCGAAGCAGGCCCCAAAACTGTGCAAGGCTCAACACAACGGCCGAGCATGCAACTGCAACGCAAGTCTACTACCCAAAGCATGCCCCCCAAAAGGTTCAAGGCTCAACACAAATTGCTCAGACCTCACTGGTGCGACCCTACTCCTGCCTAGGTCGGAAGTGTGAGAGGGAGACTGCCACATATATCACATCCACACCAATTGTTTCACGTCTATTGACAGATGTCAGCAGGTATGCCACATGAAAGACCTCCAAAAGGAAACAGAGAAGTGCTGCCGGGGCCCCCATCTCACAGCAGCAATACTGTATGCAATCAATATCATGGTGTCAAGCCTGTGTGAAGCTGTTGAAATGACAATCAACCGGCCATTGTAATGCCCTAAAGCCCTGGGAGCAAGTAAAGACAGGTGTCATTCCAATTGCAAAAGACACTGCACCATGTAACCACAGCTGGGAGCAAGTAAGCACCCATCATGTAACCATCCCACTTACAAAAAACAAGCCAGAATGAAAGCAGCACGCTGACTCTATGCCCCTAGCTTGCCAGCACAACACAGTAAACCCACAGTAAAACTGACCCACCAGGCCTTCCCAAGTGTGTGCCAGCCCCCGAGCCCTTTTTGTGACAAAAGCACCAAAAGCTTGGCAAATCCTTCCATAGCCTCCCAGGGAGACACAAGTGAAAACAAAGCATTTTCTGCAATACACCCTCCCAACCAACAGGTTCCGTTTCCGCGAGACAGCCCCTGCCCACACCATATTTCTTTTCTTGGGTAGTGGAAGTACCCTTGTGGCCCCTATCATGTTCAGCTCTCACAAAACCTCCCAGAGCTACTCAGTCCTTAAGCAGTATAAACTACTCGGTTATGGCCAATATGCATCCAGGTTCCACATGGAAATCAATTGACCAATGCCTGTTTCCAAGGAACCATGCAAGGCCAATAGACAACAGTAATGCTGAAGCCATTCCAACGCCTGCGGTAGTTGCAGAAAATAACTGATGGAAAGCGCACAGAAGGAAACCACGCCTCGCAAATATAAGCAACCTAGCTTACAAGTAGCACCTCAAAACAAACTTCCAAAGCCATCGCTGTTCCCACAACGATGCCCTTCTCTGACAACTAAGGGATGCAAACAGGCGCTCCCCCTCTTTCCAACTCCCCGACTCACAATTGTTGTCTAACTGCCAGTCCCTGGGTTTCCTGGTCCTAGTGCTCCTTGCAATGTCAAGTTCCTAATCCACCTACACTGAGTACACTGAGTAACAAAAAGGGCCCGGGTACAATCATCTGAAGCCCCTCTTGCCGCCGTCCCTCATATCTGGGATGGTGCGATCATCACAGGGACAACACATGCAGAAGGTGTCCCCACTCTAGCTGGGACGTACAGAACAGAGCATGCGGAAACCAAAACACTTGCGCTGATGGTGCAGTAAAGGCAGAACAACATTTGCACCCTCAGACCAGCAGTCCTTGCACCAGACAATCAATCAATCAAAACGCAAGACCAGCAATGCCAATGGCCAAACAAACCTAGGCCACAAACACAAGGCTCCTGATCACAATCACGAAGCCACACAACCGATGGTGGATTTGCCACACACAAGCTGAGGCTAGATGCAACGGCGTGCACACCAAGGGGAAACAAACACCACCACTAAAACCCAAAACCTGCTCCACTTCCATCACACATGGGTGGCGGGGAGGCAGCAGGATCAAGCACCACCCTAGTAAGGGCTGGAGGTGGCTCCCACCACCTAGGTACTGGTGAACCACCATCCTCCCAGCCACTGAAAGGCACCACATAGCGCTCCACATGCTTATCAATAGCTTGCTTAGTGCGCCTTCTACACCTCACTAACCGTTGGCTTTCCCAAGGGTGCGTAAGATCCCACAACCTCTTCCTCCAAGCACTCTTAATCTGACATGAAGCCTCCCAGCTCCCCTCATCTTGACCAAGCACCTTCAGATCAGCACACACGCATTTCTCCCAGGTATGGCGAGGCCTACCCACTGGCCTCGTCATGTCACCATGTAATGAAGAGAACAACGCAATATGCGGCAACCTGCCCTCCTCCATGCGGCCCACATGCCCCAGCCACCTCAGCCTATTTGCTGTGATGTATGCTGACAAGGTGGCTACCTAACTTGATTTCCTGATATGCTCATTGGTGTGCCGATCTGACAGCCTGACCCCCAGGATGCTCCTAAGGCAGCTAGAGTGCACCCGCTCAAGCTTTTGCGATTGCACTTTGGTCAGGGACCAACACTCACTCCCGAACAGCAGAATTGGCAACACATATGCCTTGTAACACTTCACCTTCGTAGCCAATGACAGATGCTTGGTGCCCCACATCTTTTCAAACTGCTTAAACCTCCCCACAGCCTTACCCCTCCTGATATTCAACTCCACATCCAACCTGCCATCAGTCACAAGCACACTTCCCAAGTACTTGAACTGTGACACCTCTTTTACCACACCCTCACTGATAACCACCTCTGGTCCTTGCTGCACTGGCACATCCCCCTCCTTCCAATCCTTGTCAATGGACAGGATCTCAGTCTTGCTTGCATTGATGCGCAACCCAAGACTAGCAGCAACCTTGTCCATCACCTGCAGCATGACCACCAACTCCTCCCTGCTGGGACTTAGCAACACCATATCATCTGCATACAGCAGAACAGACAACAGCTCCACACACCCACCACTACCACACCCATCACGCTCAAGTTTCCCATCTGCATGATAGGCTAGCTTCACCCCACATCCCTCCGGCATCTGAGCCATTGCCTGCCGAACCACAAAGTCCAGACGCCTGCAGAAATCTGCAACCGCAGAGAAGCTCGGGTGCGGAACAAACAGCTGCTGCATGGCCTGGAGGGCTGTGCAGTTGTCTCTCTGAGCAACCGCAGATAAGACCAGCCAGCCCCCTCAGAAACAGAAGCACAACTACACCCACCTGACTGCATGGGATTCATACACAACCATATACACAACCATAGAAGCTGCCCTCCCTCTCCACACAGTAACAACTGGTTGGAGTCCTGTCTGGGATGGTGCAAGGCTGCAAAGCTCTGCATTGTTTTACCTCACATATGCAGATAGAAGCTGATCAATTAGACAACCAAAGCAGCAGGAAAAGCACTGGTCAACATGCTATATACAAACAATTTCAAGCACTGCCATGGGCTTGCACAAGTTCTGGGTTCAAAGTAGGGTCAGCCCGGCACCTTGTATTCGCACCAGGTGATTCATCAGCTACCCAAAAAGCAGAGCAAGTGAAGATAGAGAATGGCACGTCAAGAATGGCACGTCAAGAACATAGCTCCCACAATGTTTGTCTCAACCTCGCCTCTGCCACGAAGCTCATGCGGCAAGGGGCATCTCCTCCTGTAAATGTGGTCCACCCGAATTGTGCAAGGAAAGCGAACATGCATCACACAACCTGACCTTCAGATCAGCATGTGTGATCAAACATATGCTCCCACAATCACGTTGGCAGGTCCAAAGGAACAGCGCCACAGCAACGGCCCTACCATGCCATAGACATCGAATCCCCTATTGCCACAAATTAATCCCAGCAGCAGATTTGTCAGTAACTCTGGCCGCAGTGTGGCCAGTACGCTAAATTTGCCAGGACGAGCAGCCAAGCAGAACTTATGTCTGCAAACTTGCCCAACATGCAATACCCAGCAATCCTCGGCAAGCCCAGAGCCATATTATTAAAGATAAAGGTATCCCTTCTCCTAAAACATGAGATAGGGACCTTGCAGCCATGCATGCCCCATGATATCACTCTGCCAACTATGCAATCCACAAAGTTATCATGAGCACTAATCGATTTGATTGACGAGACCTGCTTTCATATGTGCCATCACAGTGTGCCAGCAATGCTTAAGCACAACGCTAAGTAAACAAACAAACAAAGGTATGGCCGCACCAAGGCAGCTAGGTCGAAATGACCAAACACACTGGGCGACATAGCAACGTAGCAGCAGACCAAGAACTAACTTGCAGCCTGCCAAGCCAGAATATGGAATAGCCACCGCAACCCATACACCTCACTTTTTAGTAGCAAAACACATGCAAGTTGTGACGCAGAATGTTGTACCAGCAGCCAGTCGGTGCACACAGAGCATAACCATGCACCTGAAGGTGCCTCATCGCCTACTGCTCCAGCTTGATTTCAACAGAGGCTGTAATTAGGAAACTTGGCTGGTAAGCAAAACCTGTGTTCTTCAAATAACGCAAGTTCAAAGACCCCCTCCTTGGCCCTGGCCCCAAAAGAACAGTCCCAACAGATGAGAGCCCTTGGTGAACAGACCTCATATGTGGCCTCAAACAGGGCCCGGTACAGTCCCATATGCTCAGCTGCTGCATAATGCAATGGTGTACTAGGCACAGCCTGATACACCACAAAGTGCCCAGCATTGACCTTGCAAAGCAAGGAGGTTGCCCAGGCTCGGACCATACTTGCAAGGCTTGCATGACCACCTGCCAGATGGAACACATCCATGTTTCGTATGGAACAATGCTGTACAAGGTGGCAAACTGTTGGCACCAAAGATCCTGTGCTAAAACTCAGCTGCCTCAAAAGGCTTGCAATGCCCACAAGACTGCTATATTCCCAAACCTTGCCTGCTTGTGATACGGTAACACTATGCAACCCCCAACCAAAAACAGAAATTAGGCCAACCAGACATGTAGGCTTACTGCATCTGGGTCAAGGGATCTGCCATGGCAATTAGCAGAGTGCATTGAAGGTAGGTTCCCTTCACCAATCAGTAGACTAAAACCGAACGAAGTCCCATGCGGGCCAGGCGGATACAATGCCATTAGAAACCACCAAGCATGGAGCATTCAGAAATAGCCACTAAAACTGCAAGTATGCGTGTCTGCTATGTCACAGCATGGAACACATGCAAGTCCATGGTACTGCTGTGCAATACGCCACCCTACCAACAAGAACACACATATCAGGGCTCTGTCTCACAGAGACACTGCTGAGCAAAGTCTTCGCAGCGTCTATCAACCACATACAGAGCACCCACTCATCATGTGTGCAAACCGGCAAGTATGTACATGCACAGAGCATGCGGTAGGGAGTACGCAATGCCTTTGGTTATGCTACCATCACAGTCAGTATATCAGCAAGGGCCGAGCTTGCGACTGCAATGCAAGTCCACGACCCAAAGCAGGCCCCAAAACTGTGCAAGGCTCAACACAACGGCCGAGCATGCAACTGCAACGCAAGTCTACTACCCAAAGCATGCCCCCCAAAAGGTTCAAGGCTCAACACAAATTGCTCAGACCTCACTGGTGCGACCCTACTCCTGCCTAGGTCGGAAGTGTGAGAGGGAGACTGCCACATATATCACATCCACACCAATTGTTTCACGTCTATTGACAGATGTCAGCAGGTATGCCACATGAAAGACCTCCAAAAGGAAACAGAGAAGTGCTGCCGGGGCCCCCATCTCACAGCAGCAATACTGTATGCAATCAATATCATGGTGTCAAGCCTGTGTGAAGCTGTTGAAATGACAATCAACCGGCCATTGTAATGCCCTAAAGCCCTGGGAGCAAGTAAAGACAGGTGTCATTCCAATTGCAAAAGACACTGCATCATGTAACCACGGCTGGCAGCAAGTAAGCACCCATCATGTAACCATGCCAATCACAAATAACAAGCCAGAATGAAAGCAGCACGCTGACTCTATGCCCCTTGCTTGCCAGCACAACACAGTAAACCCACAGTAAAACTGACCCACCAGGCCTTCCCAAGTGTGTGCCAGCCCCCGAGCCCTACTTCCTGACAAAAGCACCCAAAGCTTGGCAAATCCTTCCATAGCCTCCCAGGGAGACACAAGTGAAAACAAAGCATTTTCTGCAATATACCCTCCCAACCAACAGGGAGGCTGTTCTGTTTCCGCGAGACAGCCCCTGCCCACTCCATACTGCTATTCCTGAATAGCAAAAGTACCCTTGTGGCCCCCATCATGTTCAGCTCTCAAAATGCCTCCCAGAGCTACTCAGTCATTAAGCACAGTATCACTGATCAGTATAAACTCGGTTATGACCAAAATGCATCCAGGTTCCACACGACATGGACATCAATTGACCAATGCCTGTTTCCAAAGGACCATGCAAGGCCAATAGACAACAGTACTGCTGAAGCCACTCCAACCCCTGCGGTAGCGCTGTGCCAGATAGTTGCAGAGAATAACTGATGGAAAGCGCACATAAGGACACCACGCCTCGCATTTACAAGCAACCTAGCTTACAAGTAGCACCTCAAAACAAACTTCCAAAGCCATCGCTGTTCCCACAACGAAGCCCTTCTCTGACAACTAAGGGATGCAAACAGGCGCTCCCCCTCTTTTCAACTCCCCAATTCACAATTGTTGTCACTTCACAACTGCCAGTCCCTGGGTTTCCTGGTCCTAGTGCTCCTTGCAATGTCAAGTTCCTAATCCACCTACACTGACTACACTGAGTAACAAAAAGGGCCTGGGTACAATCATCTGAAGCCCCTCTTGCCGCCGTCCCTCATATCTGGGATGGTGCGATCATCACAGGGACAACACATGCAGAAGGTGTCCCCACTCTAGCTGGGACGTACAGAACAGAGCATGCGGAAACCAAAACATTTGCGCTGATGGTGCAGTAAAGGCAGAACAACAGTTGCACCCTCAGACCAGCAGTCCTTGCACCAGACGCCTGCAGAAATCTGCAACCGCAGAGACGCTCGGGTGCTGAACAGACAGCTGCTGCATGGCCTGGAGGGCTGTGCACTTATCTCTCAACCGCAACCGCAGATTAGACCAGCCAGCCCCCTCAGAAACAGAAGCAAAACTACACCCACCTGACTGCATGGGATTCATACACAACCATATGCAGATAGAAGCTGCCCTCCCTCTCCACACAGTAACAACTGGTTGGAGCCCTGTCTGGGATGGTGCAAGGCTGCAAAGCTCTGCATTGTTTTACCTCACATATGCAGATAGAAGCTGATCAATTAGACAATTAAAGCACCAGGAAAAGCACTGGTCAACATGCTATATACAAACAGTTCTAAGCAGTGCCATGGGCTTGCACAAGTTTTGGGTTCAAAGTAGGGTCAGCCCGGCACCTCGTATTCGCACCAGGTGATTCATCAGCTACCCAAAAAGCAGAGCAAGTGTAGACAGAAAATGGCACGTCAAGAGCTACAAGATATTGTGGAAAACCCAAACACCAGACCCCCCGCAATGGACTCCTCCCCCAGCTATGCTGGGACATACAGCAAAAATGCACCCCTTGGCAGCAGAGCAGATCACAAAGCAAACATGACGCATACCTGTATAAATGCTCTCGCAGAGAAGACTGCTAGACACCACCAGGCGCTGCCATCCAACCAGCTGGAGCGGCCCAATTACTCCTCCATAACATAACATAACAAACCGCCAACCGCAAAGGGCTGCTAGGTCGAAACGACCAAACACACCATCGGATGGATCCACAATGGATTCCAGACCACCAACCCTCCTTAACAAACAACATTTGATAGCTCCCACAATGTTTGTCTCAACCTCGCCTCTGCCACGAAGCTCATGCGGCAAGGGGCATCTCCTCCTGTAAATGTGGTCCACCCGGATTGTGCAAAGAAAGCGAACATGCATCACACAACCTGACCTTCAGATCAGCATGTGTGATCAAACATATGCTCCCACAATCACGTTAGCAGGTCCAAAGGAACAGCGCCACAGCAACGGCCCTACCATGCCATAGACATCAAGAATCCCCTATTGTCACAAGTTGATCCCAGCAGCAGATTCGTCAGTACCTCTGGCCGCAGTGTGGCCAGTACGCTAAATTTGCCAGGACGAGCAGCCAAGCAGAACTTATGTCTGCAAACTTGCCCAACATGCAATACCCAGCAATCCTCGGCAAGCCCAGAGCCATATCATTAAAGATAAAGGTATCCCTTCTCCTAAAACATGAGATAGGGACCTTGCAGCCATGCATGCCCCATGATATCACTCTGCCAACTATGCAATCCACAAAGTTATCATGAGCACTAATCGATTTGATTGACGAGACATGTTTTCACATGTGCCATCACAGTGTGCCAGCAATGCTTAAGCACAACGCTAAGTAAACAAACAAAGGTATGGCCGCACCAAGGCAGAAACGCCCAAACACACCGGGCAACATAGTAACGTAGCAACAGACCAACAATTAACTTGCAGCCTGCCAAGCCAGAATATGGAATAGCCACAGCAACCCATACACCTCACTCTAGCAGCAAAACACATGCAACTTGCGACGCAGACTGTTGTACCAGCAGCCAGTCAGTGCACACAAAGCATAACCTGGTCATGCACATGAAGGTTCATCATCGCCTACTGCTCCAGCTTGATTTCAACTGAGGCTGTAATTAGGCAACTTTGCTGGTAAGCGAAACCTGTGTTCTTCAAATAACGCAAGTTCAAAGGCCCCCTCCTTGGCCCTGGTCCAAGGGAACAGTCCCAACAGATGAGAGTCCTTGGTGAACAGACCTCATATGTGGCCTCAAACAGGGCCCGGTACAGTCCCATATGCTCAGCTGCTGCATAATGCAATGATGTACTAGGCACAGCCTGATACACCACAAAGTGCCCAGCATTGACCTTGCAAAGCAAGGAGGTTGCCCAGGCTCGGACCATACTTGCAAGGCTTGCATGACCACCTGCCAGATGGAACACACGCATGTCTCGTATGGAACAATGCTGTACAAGGTGGCAAACTGTTGGCACCAAAGATCATGTGCTAAAACTCAGCTGCCTCAAAGGCTTGCAATGCCCACAAGACTGCTATATTCCCAAACCTTGCCTGCTTGTGATACGGTAACACTATGCAACCCCCAACCAAAAACAGACATTAGGCCAGCCACAAATGTAGGCTTACTGCATCTGGGTCAAGGGATCTGCCGTGGCAACTAGTAGAGTGCAATGAAGGTAGGTTCCCTTCACCAATCAGTAGACTAAAACCGAAAGGAATGTCCCATGCGGGCCAGGCGGATGCAATGCCATTAGAAATCACCAAGCATGGAGCATTCAGAAATAGCACAACTGCAAGTATCCGTGTCTGCTATGTCACAGCATGGAACACATGCAAGTCCATGGTACTGCTGTGCAATACGCCACCCTACCAACAAGAACACACATATCAGGGCTCTGTCTCACAGAGACACTGCTGAGCAAAGTCTTCGCAGCGTCTATCAACCACATACAGAGCACCCACTCATCATGTGTGCAAACCGGCAAGTATATACATGCACAGAGCATGCGGTAGGGAGTACGCAATGCCTTTGGTTATGCTACCATCACAGTCAGTAATCAGCAAGGGCCGAGCTTGCGACTGCAATGCAAGTCCACGACCCAAAGCAGGCCCCAAAATTGTGCAAGGCTCAACACAACGGCCGAGCATGCAACTGCAACGCAAGTCTCCTACCCAAAGCATGCCCCCAAAAGGTTCAACGCTCAACACAAATCGCTCAGACCTCACTGGTGCGACCATACTCCTGCCTAGGTCGGAAGTGTGAGAGGGAGACTGCCACATATATCACATCCACACCAATTGTTTCACGTCTATTGACAGATGTCAGCAGGAATGCCACATGAAAGACCTCCAAAAAGAAACAGAGAAGTGCTGCCGGTGCCCCCATCTCACAGCAGCAATACTGTATGCAATCAATATCATGGTGTCAAGCCTATGTGAAGCTTTATATGATGACAAGCAACCGGCCATTGTAATGCCCTAAAAGCCCTGGGAGCAAGTAAGCACAGGTGTCATTCCAATTGCAAAAGACACTGCATCATGTAACCACGGCTGGGAGCAAGTAAGCAAGTAATGCCATGTAAGCAACGGATTACAAAAAAGGAGCAAAGTACAAAAAACGAGCCGAAATGAAAGCAGCACGCTGACTCTACCTTAAACTCTATGCCCCTTGCTTGCCAGCACAGCACAGTAAACCCACAGTAAAACTGACCCACCAGGCCTTCTCAAGTGTGTGCCAGCCCCCGAGCCCTACTTCCTGACAAAAGCACCCAAAGCTTGGCAAATCCTTCCATAGCCTCCCAGGGAGACACAAGTGAAAACAAAGCATTTTCTGCAATATACCCTCCCAACCAACAGGGAGGCTGTTCCGTTTCCGCGAGACAGCCCCTGCCCACTCCATACTGCTATTCCTGAATAGCAAAAGTACCCTTGTGGCCCCCATCATGTTCAGCTCTCAAAATGCCTCCCAGAGCTACTCAATCATTAAGCACAGTATCACTGATCAGTATAAACTCGGTTATGACCAATATGAGTCCAGGTTCCACACGACATGGACATCAATTGACCAATGCCTGTTTCCAAGGGACCATGCAAGGCCAATAGACAACAGTAATGCTGAAGCCACTTCAACCCCTGCAGAAATAACTGATGAAAAGCGCACATAAGGACACCACGCCTCGCATCTACAAGCAACCTAGCTTACAACCAGCACCTCAAAACAAACTTCCAAAGCCATCGCTGTTCCCACAACGATACCCTACTTTGACAACTAAGGATGCAAACAGGCGCTCCCCCTCTTTTCAACTCCCCGATTCACAATTGTTGTCACTTCACAACTGCCAGTCCCTGGGTTTCCTAGTCCTACTGCTCCTTGCAATGTCAAGTTCCTAATCCACCTACACTGAGTACACTGAGTAACAAAAAGGGCCCGGGTACAATCATCTGAAGCCCCTCTTGCCGCCGTCCCTCATATCTGGGATGGTGCAACCTGGCAGATGAACCTGCAATTAAATACCCTGTCTGCATGCCTCACACCATTCTTAGGAGGAAGCCAAAAAGCCATGCACCCTGCAGGCCCTAACCAAGTTTTTACGGGTGCATGCGACGGCACCCCTCTCCCATAACAGGTGACCCCCCAAAACACCAGTGAGCAACAAGCAATACTCTGCAACTAGGAGCCTGTGCCCCACACTCTCAACCACATCTTCCACTCCACTGCATGTGCAATTCCGTTTCTAGCCTTGAAACAACAGCCCACCATACGCCGCAGTCCCGCAAAAGCTATCGCTTCAACCCACGATACCTGGTTTTTGGAAACCTCTGTGGTAACTGGCTTTTCAGCTCCCAAGAAAGCATATACAGCAGACTTCAACGCTGTTACTGCGAATCCCACTGAGCATTAAGCAGCCCAGCTTGGAACATGCCCGGTAACCTTTTGCAAGGCACATTCTACAACCTTTGCCGTTGCATGTCAAACCAGGCCGTACTGACAAAGGATCTGAGGTTCAAGTTTCCTCTTCAAGACGGAATGCATAGCCAAGTCCACCTTTGCATGCCTTGTGAGCCTGCCTTGAGGCTGCATGATGGCTGAAAACATGCACCTGTCTTTGCTCCACACACAGAGAAGCAGTTGCCGCCATGAATGTACCACTTTTTTCCCACTGTACCCCCAACCTGCCTCTCACCCCTTCAGCAACATGAAAGCATTTCATGCCACGACCTCTCAATGGATATTAGATCATGGGTCCTGGACAAGCCCGATGCAAAGCATGGGCAGGGTACTGTTTTGCCAGCGGGCTGTCCACACAGATGCAAAATCTACGCGTCTTTGAACATGACCTTGCAAGAAATGTCCAAGACCAACTTGCTGGGTATGGTACCTACCTAGAACAAATCAATGCTACTAACCTTGCAAAAGGATGTTTTTTACAATCTGGCGACACCCCTGCACAGTCGCCAACTACGACGAAGCACCAGAACACAGACAGACATGATTACGCCCAATGCTCTAACAGCAATCCTTGATTTGCCGAGCAATACATGCGTTACAGTGTGCAGTTTGAAAAGGACACTCTGGGATGTGCCTTCAAAAGGTAACAAGCACTACAGCACGGATGCCTGGACATGCCTGAGATGCATTTCCTAAGATGCACCTCTTCAATGCATCCCAAGCCTGTGACTATCTCGCATTATGCTAGGAGCACTGTCACCTGAAGCTTTTAGCTGGCATCCCATGCAACATCCCATGCAAACCTTGCAGGTTCCCCAACAGCAAGAGTGCAAAACCAAATCCTCCTCACTATCCAAAAAAGCACCGCAAGCATGATCTTGCTTTGAGGTGAAGCAAGCAGTACCTAATTGTCCCTGGACCCGTAGGCACATACCCCTTTTCATCCATTGCACAGGGCCACTGCTGTAACTAGCCCTGAACCCCTTGCCCACGCCCCAACAGTATTTCTGTGGATTATTGTCAGTGTAGATTCCACAACGAGCTTCACGTTTTATGCCAAACCCTTTACGAGGGCCTCTCAGGCCACCCCATCACACGGACTGCAATTTCCTCTCAGCATGCAGCAGACATCATGTGCAAGAGCTGTGCAAATCAGACACAAAGCTTATACCTAGCACGTCCAATCCAGCATTCACTGATTAATTGATTGATGCCATTCCTGGTCTGCACACAAACCCCGACCCCACAGCTTATACCCACTTCACGATTCCGCTGGAAGCTCATGCCATTCCTGCAAGTAACCCTTTCCGTGAGCCCCACTACTCCATCTTTAGGCCTGCTTTTGGGCCAGGCCGGCTGCCACCATATGGCCTTGTAACCCCCCTATACTCCTTGCCTTTCCAGCCCCCTGCAGGCAAACTAAGGGTTCCTGCACCCGCAATGCCTCCACTGTGCTTAGCCGTCCCTCCTGCCTTGCTACCCTCCAAAACCAAAGCTGCCGCCTTGCAAGGCCCTTGGTACCTTGCTAAAAACCGGGCCCTACCCCAAGCATCCACCAGCATGGTGACCAGCAGTGATGTAAGCTGCACTACAAGGCTCTGCATGACAGCTACCTTCACCGGCATGGCCAGTGCAAGCAGGCATCCATCGGATAGCCCATGAGCCACAGCCACCAGCAAGTAACTGTGCAACCTGAGCTGCTGCCATCCGGGGAGGATGACTGCATTCTGCAGCTGCATGCTGTAAGTCTTGGTCACTGCAGCCATCCATGCATCTGGCTGGTGCAGCCACCCCACAGCCACCAAGATCAGCCACAGAGCAGACAAAGCCCGCCCCACTGCCAGCAGCAACTCCCTGTGCCGCAAATAGCACCTGCGATGCAGCAGCATCACTGTGTAGGGGAAGAAGAACAGCAGCCCGTACACCACAAGCGCACGGGTCTTCCCCCAGGAATGCTCCACCCCAGGCTCGAAGTTTTTGAAGCAACTCACCAGCAGCATGGTGAAGTTTATCGCAAAGGAGCTGATGTCTAAGTTGCTGCAGCTGTGGCTCCTGAAAACTCCGTACGAGGACTCCAGGTTCGGATCCTGGAACCCCAAGCAGCTCCCCAGTAATTGCTCCACCTTCCCACCCCATGGCAGTCCAGCCACCCCCTCCGCCCCTCCCTCCTGCCTGTGACCACCCTTCCCCTGCAGGCCCTTCCCAGCAGCCCGAATTGCTGTATCTGCCTTAGCTGTACAGCTGTTAGAGGAAGACTGAACTTCTGCTGCCGAAGCCGACGATGCTGTCTCTCCTGCTGTCCAGAAAGGATCAAGAGCTGCATATAGAGTGCTGCTGCATTGCATAGCTGTTGCTGCTGCCCGCTGCATTGCCCCTGCTGGTGTTGCAGGTGTCAATGCTGCTCCAGTGGTAGGCACCCCCACTGGAGCTGCTGTTGTTGCTGCTAGCCCTCTTGTCGAGACGCATGCGTTTTCTGCTGCTACTGCTGCTGAGCTTACTCCCGCTCCTGCTCCGGCTGGTGCTGTTGCTGCCGCGGGCATTGCTGATTTCTGTGCCACTCCCAACAGCCCCACCCCTTGCCCTGCTTGGGGCACCTGCCGCCCTCTAGACCTCTCCGCCATGTACCCCTCTTGAAGCAAGCTAACTTCCTCCAGACCATACCACTGCAACTTGCTGCTGCACCCAGGCTGGCTGAAGCTGCTGCTGCTGCCACTGCTGCTGCTGGCATGACCTGCTACAGTCGGTGGAGCTGCACCTAAGGGGGTTACTTGAATTCTCCGTTGCTGCTGCTGGGACTGCAGCTGCGCAGGTTGTGGCGTATGAAGCGTGCGACCTGCTCCAAACGCCTCAACATCAGCCACGGGGCTGAACTCCATATTCTCAGTATCCGGCAGCACTATCTCAGGCGGTAGCCACATGCCCCCATAAGGACCAGCCCCTGCTGCTGTGGCTGCTACTGCTGCCACCTGCAGAGAAGTCCCCTGTTGCTGGTCTGGTACGACTTCTTGCTGCAGGTCCTGCACCAGATATTCCTGGTCACCCCACAGCACCTGATGCTGCCCTTGCTGCTGCTGCTGTCTCTGAAGCTCCCTCTCAGCTAGCACTCGTAGAATCTCTGTTGCACTTTCCATGGACCAGGAGCTGCTATCCTGCGCCAAACTCGATGCCTCTGCAGGTCCTGCAGCAGGGGCAGCATCATTGACACAGGAGGACACACGGGCCAACACACCACTTAACAAACTCCCAGAACCTGCTGCTGCGGCCTGTGCCTGATTCCCACAAGACTGCTGCGCTAACTCCCTAAGTGTCATGGAGGTGAGGTAATCCCTGGGGACCTCCAAGCCCCCCTCCAGAGCATGCTGTGCCAGTGCTGGGACCTTGGATAACAGCAGCATGAGGCAGTTCCACATGCTACGGTCTATCAGGTACTCAAGCAGACGGCGCACTGCATCGTACTGCTCCTGTGCTGCTGGGCTCCCAGCAGGCGGAACTGCCTGTCCAGCGTCCTGGGGCATAGCGATGGCCCATGCGCTGGCAAACGGCCTGAAGAACCGCTCAAAAGCATAGCAGTTGACAGGGTCTGCTGCTGCAGGCCCAGGGACTGGGAAGGCAGCATTTCCGGCACTGCGACCAAACCCAAGCGGAAGGATCGGCAGAAGCTGCAGTGTGCAGCCTTGCTGGGTTACCCATCCAATCGCTTGACTAAGGCGCTCGAAGGCCGAGGACCAGGCGCCTTGGTTGCCTGAATACTGATTGAAGAACTGCGTCACCTCCTCTATCACCTGCTGGTACGCCGCGGTGATTTCCTCCGCGGCTTCACAGGGCAGCGCCAGCAGGCATGTGCTGTCTAATAAGTCCCACGGGCCAGCGTCAGACTTCACCACAACATGGCAGGCGTAAACGCCGGTCGCAAGGGCACCAGCACAGAGCTTGAACCTGCGCGGGAGGCGTATATATAAATTGAGTCATATGGACACTGGAACCATTTTGGACGCACTGCAATCATCTTGAAAGCAAACTTCAAGGCCGTGCATGTGCGCTTTCTTTCTTTGTGTCATACCTGAAATTCCAGCTGCAGGATGCTAAGAGAGATGTGGCGATCGTAAAAGCGACGCCGGTAACCTCCATATTCAGACAACCGTTTGGCAGACATAGCCAAGGCTGCGAAGAAGGCAGGCAAGCACGCACCTTAGCGAAGCTTGTGGCTGGCTCACTGTGCAAGCGTCCTCCCAGATCAACTGGCCTCCCTGTTCAAGGATCAGCTTGATGCATCCAACCCCGGACGTCAATCTGGGCCCTGTTATCCACAGAGGAACCACTTCTCCGTTGCCATTGGGTGCCTTCCCTCCCGTCTCTATGCAGATGGGCCAGACTACAAGGCAGTCCTTCGAGAGCATGACGGCAGCTGCTCCCGAAAAGATGCGAGTTCACTCAGATTTCAACTAGAAACAGTCGGATGCTCGATAAGGATCACAATGACAAGAAAGGGACAAGACTTCGCTCCACTAGCCATCAACATAAACCTGGGGCGCCACCATGTGACCAGCAGCAAACCAACAGCTGTTCATTTGCACCCTGTTTTGCCCTATTGGGAACAATCAAAATCACATGACAGACAGGAGACGATATGCGAAGAGCTCCGTCAATGCAATCTCTTGCAATCGTCGACGATACAGACTCGGTCTGCAAACAGGCCTTCCAAGCAACGACGCTGCTACGCTCCCAGGCGACCAGACCAAGACAACATGGAAGGATGCGCCAAGACAAGACTCAGGTGAACCTCATGATAGGTGCAAAAATGTGTTGTCCTTGAACCCTCGCAACTTCTGAACTTCCGGGTCCATAATATCTGACGGGCGGCACTCCAGTCGACACCAGGATCTTCTGCATCACCTGGCATGCTGAAGGCCCGGTCCTGCCTCTGTTATGCTGCTCGACTAGTTTAGTTGCGCCTTCCCGTGCTGTCTTGCTTGAGCGTATAGCTGCCAGAGGATGTTACCCCATGCTCGACATTCCTAAAGTACTTCTATCTAAGTGCAACAGGTCGCCCATGAGTCAATAGTATGGCCCTGTCTAACATTACAGCATGCATATGCATGATAAGTTTCGCCTCTTTCGGTGTACGGCGAACCAGCTTCACAACCTGCATTCATGGCATCCGTGGCATGCCAGGGTGTTCCACCCACTGGCCTGGATGGAGGCCATGTCGGGGCACATTCGTTGTGGTGCAATAAGTTAACACTATCTGTGTGGTGCCTCTCAGGCAACTTAGCATTGTACGTCACTTGTACTCCCCCTCGTTGACAAGGTCTGTGTTAGTTCAGTTGAGGGGAGGTCACGCGTAATTGGCTCCATATTCTCATGTCAAAAGCCCCAGCTGTCTTTCCACACTACAGAGCCGACTTCACGCTAGTAGAGATAGTAGGCTTTTAAAGTTGCAAAGCCAAGAGTTAGAAGTGACCACTGTAACTGCCAACTGCAGCACAACACTGCAACCTTGCCCTTACGTAGCTGAAAACAAGCCAGGGAACGAAACACGGAGCATCGCCGTAATTTGATCATGAGGCATTAAGCATGTATATGTCCGACACCAATATGTGAACGCCGTTGTTCCACTCAGGGCTGTCTAGGAAGACCCTAAGCATGTCAACCAGTTTGATACCAGCACTGCTGCAGCAGTGTCTATTTGAGTATGAAATTTCTGCTGTTTGGCTTGAAGTTTGCTTGGCCGCCACTGCCTGGGCCTTGGCCATCTGCTCGTTTGTATTTCGCGCAAGGTTTGGCTGGTCCTGCCCATTTAGGCAAATCCAGGCCGACCAGTGGATCAACGTTAGCGTCGCACTGTTCATGGCTGCGTGCTCGCCTGTGCTTCTAAGCGCTCTGGGCCGGAAAGGATACATACATGCCCGCGGCCGGCTCAGCGTCTTGCATCGGGTCGTTGTAGTTGCTGGACTGGGCTTCAACCATTGCAACTGGGTCTGGCGGCATCGCTTGTCACTTACGCATTGGGCATGCGTCGTTGTGAGGATTTCACCGCTGTGGTACTGGGTCGGCGGTGCAGTCTGCTGCTTTGCAGCCGCAATAGTTGACCTTGCAGACCCCCAAGACGCCTGTCATGGCTCTCCAGCTTGCTTGGTGCCGGCTATGATTGCTTTCCAGCTTGATCGGACAGCGTGTCGTGCCTTCGCAGCTGGCAGCTGGCAGCTGCACATACTTCCTGCACCAAGTAGCCCTGCCTGGTATAGTGCTCTCCCTGCTGAACCTGTGGCATAGAGGGAGGTGGCTGCGAAAGCATGGGCCTTTTGGAGGCTCTGCAACGCCAGCTGCAACCCAGCAGCAGCAGTGCAATGGGCCTCTACAAGCTTCCAGGAACAGCAACCATACTAATTGCAGCAGCAGCAGCAGTTGCCGTGCAGGCACAGGCAGGCACCGTCCTGTGAGGCGTCCCCGTTTGAACTCTCTGGAGCACTTTGCCATGTACCAGAGCCCTGACTGGCTGGGTTCTGTGTCGCTGAAGTTCAGGCAGAATCGTGGAACCGGTAAGTCCTGCCACAAACGCTTGCTCTGGGGCTTGCACCATCAATACAGGGTGGTGGCATCAAAGGCAGCATGGGACGTGTTATCTATGAGTGTGCGGGTCTGTTGCTATGGGTGTGTAGTGTGTTGCTGTGTTGCTCATTCCTCAAGGCATGCTCCATTTTCCTCCCAGTCTTAGCCAGCATCAGGAGGCAGCAAGCTTTGCATGCAACCCCAGGTTTGATGCAGATCGCAGAGTGAAAGGATTCGCAGGTTATGTGCTTGGTTGGCAGTCCCTTCTGTGTTGGTAGCTGCAGCAGTCTAAACACAGCATGGTGGTAATGCAGGTCCAAGCAGCATATGGAAAGGTACAAAGGTCAGGTTTTGACTTGATACCGGTAGCATGGGTGCATGCTATGCACAGGCATGCTTTCAGGCAAAACTGACATTTGATTGTATTGTGATGCCCAGGCGAACTTGCGGGAGGTCAAGGGAGTTCCGAAACATCTGAGCTGCAAGGTCTTAGGCAGCGAGCTGCAGCTGTGCTTCCTGCCGCTCTCACTCCTGCTGCTGCTGGCCCTCAGGCTACCACTGCCACAGCTAGTGATGCTGCTGTCGGCGGTAGTGCTGCCGCGCCTCTTGTTACTGTCCTCCGTCCACCTGCGAACAAGGCAGTTGGCACCAGTGCAGCAACAGCAGCAGACCCTCCTCCAGCTGATGGTGGTCTGCTTGTGGGTGCTGCTCCACCAACAGCGACACCGGAAGTAGCCCAGTGCACGTCTTTCCGTGGCTGTTATCAGCTCGTTTTCCAGGTGGCAATACCCGCTGCTTGCAGTCAGTTTCGGCAACCACAGGAAGTCGCAGGAGCTGCAGGGGAAGGTTTTGCTGGCCTTGCTCCAGGTAGACCAGTAGCAGCAGGGGAGGAAGCAGCTGCTGCAGTTACTGCCTTTGCTGGTGATGCTGTGGGAAATAGGGTATGCCTGTCTGCAGGGCATCGGCAGAAGCTCTTAGTTGAGCAACTGCAGCAGCAAGTGGTGTCGGCTGTGAGTGGGGAAGCAATAGGCTGGGACCTTACAGCAGTGCAAGTGCTCCCTGAGCTGCTGGTGCAGGGGGAAGAAGGGGGAAGGGAGGGAGCGGCAGCAGCAGGAGCAAGAGGGGACGCATTCAGCACCGTGCAGGGCGCACCAGTACCAGCAGCAGCAGTTGGCGAGGAATTAGTAGTTGCAGGAGGATGGAATGCTGGCACACCGGCTGCTTCAGCTTTCGTGTCAGAGGAGTTGCAAAGCTTCACACCCTATGTGTCAGGGAGCAAAGCTTGCGGGTTTGCCCTATTTCCTACAGCGCTGCCTCTGCCGCCTTTTGGGGAGGCAGAAGACGCAGGTAGCATCAGTCGGAGCAGCAGCAATGATGGGGGCATGCTGGAAGTAGCTCTGGGGGTGCAACAAGGCTTGCTACAGCAGCTCTTGCAGCAGGGGTACGATGCGCTGCGTGTGGTCGTGGCGACTCATCCGGAGCGTGATGTGCCTCTGTTTGATGGTACATGGCCTCTTGCATCCACAGCGACAGCAGCTGCCGGGCACCTAGGCAGAGGGGAAGCAGGAGGAGCAGGGTTGGCAGTAGAAGCAGAAGAAGTGGGATCGAATGGGATAAGTGGGTTGGGGGCTGGGCCGGAGGGACAGGAGGGGATGCGGGTGCAGCTGCAGATTAGCATGGGGCAGCTGGGGCAGGAGGGGAGGAGAACCGCACAGGTCCTGTCTGTGGTGATACTGGCTGGGAATGGGGCTCCTCGCGACACGCAACAGGAGCAGGACGAACATCAGTTCTCACAGGCTAGCACGTCAGGAGCATCAGCAGCAGCAGCAGTTGGTGGTGCTCCTGCACACTTGATGCTGGCACAAATGCCCCTGCTGCTGCTTCCGGAAGCTGTGGTTTCCGAGATGGAAGCCTTCCTTGCAGAGGCAGTAGAAGCTTGGCAGGTACATGCAAGCTATGCATACCGGCAACTGCTGTTGCCCATCGTAAAGGACCTAGCATTGCTAGTGCTTGATGGTGAGACCTCTAGCAGTAGCAGCTTTAGCAGTTCCAGCGCTGCTATGCTTAATGGGGATGTCTCTGGCATGAGCAGCAGCAACAGCAGCAGTGGCAGCAGCAGCTCTATCACTAGCAGCAGCAGGCTTGGGGGCCTTTCCTATGAAACGCAACAGGCGATTGCTGCAGCTCTAGCAGCATTCTTCCAGCAGCATCAGCTAGAGCAATGCCACAGGCAGCTAGTGGCATTGCTGGAAGGGAGCGGCGTGAAAATTGGTGACGATGTGGCTGGGATGGGTAGCACTGCTGATGGTCGCTGTCTTGCATGGAGGGAGCTACAAGGGGATGCTGGTGAGCTTCTTTCAGCAGCAGTAGCGGACACGAGCGGCAGCAGGAGCAGCACAGAGCGCGCAGCTTCAGCACCAGGCCTGGCTGTCGGTGGCGGTAGCAGCAGCAGCAGCAGTCCGACTGATTTGAAGCACAGCAAGAGCAGTAGCAGTACAGCTGGTGCTGCTGGCGGCAGCATGTCAGGGCGAGCGAGTACTGCGAAGCAGCATGGCGTCGGCAGAGCTACATCAGCAATGCATGTTGGGGCTAGGGGAATCGGAATCGGCCGGGAGGAACCAGAATGTGGGGTGGAGAGCTGTGGTGCTGGGTTTCCAAGCACCGGGACAGGAGGCAGCCTACACACAGTGGAAGGGGAGACAGCTGCAGCAGCATGATTTATCTGTGATGCTGCTCTTTGGGGTGTCACTTGTCATGATGATGCTGAAGGCTTTGCGCCTGTGGTACAGTAGCAGGAGCATCCTGGCTGGAGTAGCTGGACAAGAGGAGACCGAGGCAACCCTGCTGCTGTTGCTGAAACCTGTGCTTCTTGCAGCCTAGGTAACATGGCAGTTTAGTGGACATACCCTCGTATGGCTCTCTACGTGGTCGCCGCGTCTTAGTGGTTTGCAGAGATGGAGGGGTTGGATTCTGGTGGGTGCCCAGATGCCAGGTCTCTTGGGGCCTGGGCTGCTGTGCACGTACAGCAGCAGCACAGCTCTGAAGGGGGCAATGCAGGCCAATGTGCGTGGATACCAGGCGTCTCCCTTACTGTTGCTTGCATTCAGGCACCTGTTGCACCCGGTGTTGCTGCAGGCAGGGGTAGCAGCTACAGCTGTATGTATGTTAGCAGCAGTGCTGGGTCATGATACTGCTTTCCCCATGCCCATTTCTCCGGTGTTGCGTTGGTTGACCCCTGCTGTGGGTGGGCCGCTGCAGATTGCTGTTGCTGCATATTTGGAGTACAGGATGAGGTGGAAGTTTGCACAGACGGCTTGGGAGCACCGCGCAGCATGAGGTTGATGGCCCTGGTCGAGCGGCTGGGACTTGCTAGGATCCGTAGAACATATATGTCGTGTCTGAAAGGCTTTGCATGTGTGGTAAGGCATGCTCAGCTGTAGCAGTAAGCTCGTAGCCATGCTCTGTGTGCAATCCTTTTGTGCACGCAAGGTGTTCCACCAGCGTGCTGTCTCCTTCCATCCTGTAGCTGTGCAGCTTAATTGTTGTCCCGGCATCCCTTTGTGCTGCTGCGAAACCTCCTTCTGTGTAGCTGTTTATGGTGTCGCCATCAACTGCCAGCTGCAGTGGATCAAGCAATAATGCAAGGAGGGCACGTGTGCTGTCGACGCGTTTAGTGGTGACCGCCGTTGGGTCTTCAGTATCCAGGTCTCCAGAGCAACCATTTATGGTTGCATTTGTCGTCCTGCATTGTCTATGGAATGGTTTGGAAGGGGCTTTGGGACACTGCATGTACCCACATATGGGTCAATGCAGGCTCTGGTTTGCAAGTGAGAAAGCAGCACCATCTTTAGGGCTAAAGCTCGGTGGCTGGCTACAATATAGGGGCAACACTTCTTATTGGGTAGGAACATTCCATGGCAATGAAGCAGCAAGTGTAGTTGTGCATGGGAGCCTTCTCCTTGAGTTGTGTGCCAAGTGTGCAGTTCGAGCCACGTTTGTTGGCCTACTTGTGTTGTCACATGGGTGCGGGTTTTTGTCAGGTGTTTTCAAATAGTTTAACCGGTTGTACCCACCAGAATTCTTTTTCAGGGTCGCCAAAGTGACTGTTATCGTTATGCTTGTCTGCTTACATTGTGAGTTAGGTCTGAAAATGTCAAATTCCACTGTCTCAAAGGCTGTTCTTGAAGACTGCCTGCATGAACGTCTTCTTTGGGCTCGGGCTTCTTTGGAAAGGATGATTTGTGCATACATCGTGCATATGGTTCAGGGTTTCTGTGGACCTGCTAGGCGGTGTGCTGTCGCAGTGTGAAGGGCACATAATGGGAGCTGTTGCCAAAAGACCAGACACCACTGGATGACCATGTGGTCCGTGTAGTAGTGCTTCTTGCCTCTACTAGTCTTGTTGCATAGAGATGTTACGGCTGTATTACTGTCTCCCCACAGGGATGCCATCTACATCCTTAACTGATGTTTTTTCCTGGGCTGGCTTCCTCGTCCTTATGTCCTTCTTTCCTCTCCTGTGCTAAGAGAAGTTGGGGACACAACCACTGTTGGTACTGTTGCTTGCGTTAGCAGGCTACGCGGAGCCATTGGCTCCCTGTTATATGTGCTGCAATCACTTGTTGCCCTGAAGTATGAGTCGCCAGAAGGGTCGCGCCATTTGGTGCTGTTTATGCGTTTGCAAGTGGCTGTGAGCTCCATTTTTCCTCGGTGGATGCATGGATAAGAAGCAATATGGAGGGGAGGGTCCATGGGCAAGTATATAGCTCCATGGGAAGTTACTTGTTATGTTATGTTAGGATATCTTGGGGTAACCTCAGCACCCATACATTGTTCATGTATTGCTTCTGACTCAGATGAAGGTAGATGGCGGGCATTGTTTCATGGTTGTGGCCTCGATGGGATTTTTGTGAGGAGATGCTTTCAGGTATGTTGCGCTGTTTTTGTCCTAGAAGCTTCAGTTGCATGCAGTATTTTGGGGTGAGAGGATACGCTGTGGGGGAAGCTCGTTGGACCGCTGACTTTCTGGCGCCTTCTGGGTACATGGTGACGGCTTGTCAAAACAAATTTATGAGTTCATCTGGCAAATGTTGATCGCACATATGAAGAGCGTAAGCATGGCCTTTCCAAGCACTTGACTAGAAATACCGCCGTGATGCTCAAATTAGGACACAACTTGGTTCTTGCTGTGGCTCTGTGCAAAAAGGTTTGTGGCATGGTTGCTGTATATTTGTGTATGTACGTGTATATGTTGACACTTTTGCAGGCACTAGCACTGGCAAAGGTGGCTCTGGCCTGTCATAACTGCAAGTGCTGCCTCACTAGGGCTTCTTCTTTCAAAGCAGGAACTTTCTGCTTTGCACTATGCTTTTGCTTGTTTTTCCCATTGGGCACTTGTACATGCACGACTGGGTGAGGTTGGGGTGTTGAGGTTTTGCAAAGTGTGCTCATTTGTCTCACGTTGGTCCCGAGTGTGTGAGCTGGGAAGGCCTGCCTCAGGGTTGAGTCCTAGGTTTGTTCCTAAACCCTGACTACACCTAAGCCCTGGATAAAGTTGGGTCACCTGAAACACACCTTTGGAGTTCAGACCTCAAAATCATGGGTAAAGTCTGTAACTCCCGGCGGACCCCTGAAAAAATCATGGCTCACTCCAATGCACCTTGTCTTGCAGTAAAGTCATGTGGCTGTTGTGCGATTGGGTAGAAGCTCTTGTCTTCATCCTTGCAGAGAGCTTCTGGGGTAGCGTGAAGATCTGACATTGCACTTACTTTCAGGGGGTATGGGTGTGTCTGAGGGTGGTTGGGTGTTCTGGCAGGGCTTTAGCTGTATGTACAGGGGCTTCTTTGTTGCATGTTTGCGACAGCATCACTTGGACGTGGGAGAAGTGCCACTTACGGCCAACATCGTGTTTAGTTGCCAAGAAGGGATTGCTGTTTTGCTTGCCAGCTCAAGAAGACGAGGTAGTTGGCCATTTTTTCAGGAAGAGGTGGGGATCCCATGTAGCTCTTACAGTGTACTGCTATCTGTGGGAGAGTCATCTTATCAATGGGTATCTTTGGTCTAGTTGTGTATACTGCAGAGAGCATAAGGAATGCAGCCATGCAGCTTGTAAGGGCTGACTTGTCAGGTCGGATTCATATTCAGAGATGGTTCACATGTCTCATATGATTAGAGATGGTTCACATGTCTCATATGATCAGAGATGGTTCACATGTCTCATATGATCAGAGATGGTTCACATGTCTCATATGATCAGAGATGGTTCACATGTCTCATATGATCAGAGATGGTTTACATGTCTCATATGATCAGAGATGGTTGACATGTCTCATATGTGTCTACTCTTCCAAGCCAACCTTCCAGAGGTGGACATCTCTGTGGTGATGGGGCACAAAGCCACAACATAAGCAGCTTCATGTAATGGATGTTAAAGGCGCAGGTGGGCACATTTCCTCCCCTTTGACCTGCTAGAGGTTGTGGTCCATAAACAAACAAACAAACAAAAATTTAAGGTGCGGCAACCGCAAAGGGCTGCTAGGTCGAAACGACCAAACACACCATCGGATGGGTCCAAAAACAAAGGAATCCAGACCACCAAGCAAGAGGAATACCCAAGCACACATCCAACTACGGACACGGCAAACAAATCACCAGCAGGAGACTGATGGGTGTATCCAAATCAAACATAATCCAGAGCACCAACCAAGCAGGATGTCCAGTAAGTCCACCGCATATGTACCACCCAAGACGGCCAGCACACCAACCAAGGCGAATACCCAAACATGTAGCTATCTAGACTTCAACCAGTTCCTCATCAGACGAATCACTAGGAACATCTGTCTCCGACTCCGAATCAAACAGATCCAAATATTGACCTGCCGGGAGCAAGATATCCGGTAAGTCCACCACATCAGTACCACCGGACTGATGGCAGTACCAACAGACACGAACACACACGGCCACATACTTGACCAAGGCCGAGAGAGGGACACAGCCAGTGGCTGACAGTGCCCAGAAATCAGCATACCTGAGCGAGGACAACGCGGCCACGGGGGGAACCACAGCTGCCAGAAACAAATCTCTAGCCTCAACAATTGTGGGGTGTTCACACATGAACAAACAATGCGCCTCATCATCAACTACTGTGGAGCTACACCGCAAACATGTGCGTTGAGAATGCGGAAGGAGGGGCGGAAGCCAACGCCCAGTATGGATACGCAAATGATGGCAACCAAGACGAAAACGCAAGAAACGTACCAACACACCATGAGACAGTCGACATGAGTAAAAAGAAGGGACAACGCCCAAAACATGTGTACCAACAACCCTGAAATACAGACCAGTACGGGACCCAGGACCATTGACAACCTGGGACAGACGCTGAATGTGCTCAGTGTACCGAGTATGCAATGCCTCATCAATGCCATCAATATCCAAAGGCAGGCAAGCTCGCAAGGTGCGAGTAAGACCACCTTCACGGGGCAAAAGGATCCGTAGCACCTGAAAAAGAGCCCCCACAAAGTTATGGGCACGGGAGCGAGTGGAGAGAGCATCATCAATGTTCTGTTGCAGAGCACTTCGATACACTGAAGCAGCATCCAACTCAACAAGGCAGTTATAAAAACGAACAGCACGCCGAACATAGCAATGCACAAGAGGTTCAGATCCAAGCTCATGTAACAAAGGCAAAAGAGGCACAGACTGAGGGAGCTGCAACCACTGACGGACCAGACGGCACCGCTTAACCTCCAAAGGATCTGTAAGGCTATAGAATTTAGCTAGGGTCCAACCAGACGACCACAAACCCGGAATAGATAGAAGGCCCCAGAGTTCACACCCATACAAACCAGCTGGCTCCATAACAGTGTGCAACAATTTCAAGAAGGCTGGGAGTGCACAGGGAAAGTCTGGTGCCGCACGCATCTGAGCAGTAGCAGCATGAAAAGAAGAGGAAAAACAGGAGGCCATGTGAGCTGCCATAGTGCCCGCAGAGGCTGCTGTGTCATAAATTAGGCCAAGATAGCGTGTCCCCTCAGTAGGTGAAGCTGATGCAAGGGGCGCGGAACCAAGACTCAAAGAACATTCACCAACTGGAGCTCCCGCCTGCAAACCCAAAACGAGTCCGATACACTTAGGCACTGACAGCTTAAGATTGCGAGCAGCGAGCACGACATTAGTATGGGTCAGCAAAGCCTGCAAGTCGGGGAGGTACTCTGCCATGAGAGCAGCATCATCAGCATAATGATAGTCCGGATGGCACCCAGGAAGACCAGGGAAGCATGGCCCCTTATCAAGTGCACTTAATGCTCCACTTAGTGGCTGGACATACAAATTGTATAACATGGGGCTCAGGGGGCATCCTTGCTTGACCCCAATACCAACATGGAAAGGCTCTGCAACAACTCCATTGGTAACCACCTGATAGCGCAAACCCTGGTACATGCCTGCAATCCCTCGCACAAGATGTTCGGGAAACTCCAACTGGAGGAGAGTTTCCACCAATTTGCCATGATCAGTAGTATCATATGCGGCCGAGACATCCAAGAATACCACATACATGAGACGATTGGTAGTGAGCGCATGATGAGCCAAATGCTGCACAACAAACATATTATGAAGGGTACTCCGATCAGGCAAGAACCCTGCTTGCCGGGGGAACATGTCACCATGCTGGTGACTGTACTGAGTGTGGGCCACATACACCCCAGAACCCAAGCAATTTGCATATAACTTGTGGAGTAGTGAGGACACCACTACAGGGCGGTAGTTAACCTCCTGAGAATGGTCCCCACGCTTATATATAGGATTCAACAAGGCAAGACTCATCTCAGCGGGCTCCTTGCCAGCTAAGTGCACAGCTCGTAGAATGGATTGTATCAAATATCGAACAGGGTAGGCAGCCAGAGCAGGCACTGGGAGGCCTGTTTTACCAGGAGAGGCCCGGCGTTTAAGTCGCTTGAAGGCACTTTGAAGTTCATCATCCCCAAACAAGTCATCTAAGTATTCTGTTGTAGGAGGTGCCAAGGATGGCAAGGGGGGCCTCACAGGCGGCCCACTGAAGACGCTGGAAAAGTGCTGGGCAAATTCATCAGCTGTAGGCACAACAGGGCTGGATTGGGCAATGCCACGGCGTAGGGCCTTTCCAGAAGTATGTGGGCTGAGACCGACACAGCTGCTCAAACCTGCTCAAAACTCATACCACGCCGACAAGAGCTAGACACCGCACGAATTTTCATCCCAACCACCTTGGCTGCCTGGAAAAGGGCCTGCCCAAGCAACTGGACAGACTGATCCAGTGTCTCAGAAGATAGAGTAGCTGTTTGGGCATCTGCAAGCAGAGCAATCACTGCTGGGTCTGTCTCAAGTGCAGAATAAAAGTCCATACGCTTTGCCTCATCCCACACTAATCGCACCATGGGTTCTGTTTGCCCAAAAGCAGAAGGAGACCCCACACTCTCCAAAGATGACATAGCAAGCCCCATAGACATGGGCAGGTGGTCACTACCATGGACATGACTAAGTACAACGGGGTTCAGAACCCTAGGCAGCAGACCGGCTGATACCAAACAATGATCTGGGCGGGTCTGTGCTCCACGAGCAGTAAAAGACGGTACAATCGGCACAGCCACACCCCCACCAGCGCCCCGTCCTGTACAGAGGAGGGTACCAGTGGTCAAACATAAGTTTATCAAACATTGCCCAGAGCTATTCATCGCATGAGAGTCAGGACCACGGCGGCATGCCAGTCCAATCGGTCGACCAGAAGGATCTAAACCCCTATCATCCAAATCCCCAACATGTGCATTGAAGTCACCTATGCAGAGCACCTGTGCTCCAGATGCCTGAAAGGCACCTATTTCAGACAATAATGTGTCATACACCTCGTGCATTGCTGTGCTGTTCTGCGGAACATACACCGTACCGAGAATGAGCCTACCAACAGCGGTGGAGAATTGGAGCCAGATCACATATGGAGATAACTTTCGTAACTTAACCTGATACCGGACATGAATGTCGTTCTGAACGTATACGGCCAAACCATGGCCAGCCGTCCCTTGTGAAGAAGGACCACAACACACATATGGACGATGTGACTGTGATAGAAACCCATGCAGGGGATCAGCAAGAATGGATCTGGTCTCCTGCAATGCAACCACCGAATGCTGCCGAAACAAATGATGCCAATGCAAAAAAGCCTGGATCTTGGTGGGTGACGTACCATTGACATTATACGATAGCAATGTCAGGGAAGTCACTGTGGGCTGCCCACCCCTTCAAGCCAGCTTTGACTTCGGCGCAGCGGCCTGAGGAGGGACAGCTCCAGGGGGAGGAGGGGGGAAGGGGCCGTTGCTACCAGAAGCTCCTGCTGCTGTGGGTGCTGCTGGTCCAGCTCCTGCTGTACCTGCTGCTGCTGCTGCTGCTGTTGCTGCTGATGGCCCTGCAGCTGCTGATGATCCTGGTACTGCTGCTGGGCTTACTCCTTCCCGTGCAGGGGAGGGATTGCGTACCCGAGTGGGGCCTGTAGGTCTTGGGCCTGCTGCTGTGGGTGCTGCTGCTGCGCGAGGGGCTGTTGCTGCTGGGTTGGCCCTTGGGCGAGGGGGCACACACTGGGCTGGGTTCCACTGCGTGGCCGGTCGTACACCAGCCTGCACCCGCACGAAGATCTCGCTTCCATGCCACCGTGGGAAAGCGCCTCCTGTCTTGAGCTCCAGGAAACGTGGCTTCAGAGTGGACCGTTCATCCTGTTGCTGCTTGGTAAGGGCTTGGTCGAGACCCCACCCGCTCAGCTGTTTGAAGGCGTACCAGCGCTGGAGCGCCGTGAGGGTGAAGGTCCTGCTGATTAGCTTGACGAACCATACCGAACCTGCCTTGAAGGCTTCCGCAACAGCATAGTCAGGCAGGCCAGCTGCTGCACGCAACTTAGCGGAGACCTCCGTGCTAGTGGTTTGGGCACCCCGAGTGAAGACAATCACCTTGCAGTCATTGGCAGCCCGCATAAGCCGCTCCACTCGGTCAGACTCGGGGACGGGTGCAGCAGATGGAGCAGGCACAGGGCGTTGACGCCGAGCTTCCGTCACTTTGGCATCAAGTTCTGCCTTCTCCTTTTGCAGCTGCGTAATGACCTCCTTGGCAACGACAAGTTCCGCTTTCGCACGTTCAAGTTGCTCGGTGAATGACTCGGTGAGCACACGCACCTGCTCCTGCAGGGTTTCCATCTGCGCCTTAAGGGTCGCATTGCTAATGAGGAGGTCGTCATAAGCATCTTTGCTAATACTAGCAGCCTGCTGGGAGCCCCCACTACTGCTGGTTGGCTTCTGCCGTTTTGACATGGCTAGCGTGGACCAACTAACGCGACTTCATAATCTACTAGAAAACACTCTAATGCTAGACTTTTGAATAATGCTAGACTTTTGCTAGACTTTTGAATAATTTGTTAAGAGAGACCATTGCACAGCCCTCTTGTGACGTCCCCAGTGAGGATCGATCCCACGACCTGCTGGTCCGCAGCCGTGGGCTATAACCACTACGCTAGGAGTTCTAGTCGACGTGCGGAAAAGGTATCTAGATGGAATGTTGCGGCTTAGGTGTTACCCTATAGTCCGACAGGTATCATGTAACGGAGTCCGTTACACTCCTCCCCACCCTATTTGCTAGACGCAGCAGCTGGAGGCGAACAGGGTTCGCCTGGCAGCGGAAGGCTTTGAAAGCGGTCGGCGCTCAGTGAGGCTCGAACTCGCGACCTGGGTTAGGCTTAGGAGTGGAGGCCACTTCCTTAGACCACTGCGCTATTATGCTTCGGGGGAGACAAGTCCTTTTCGCGGGCATGGCTCCGAAACCAGTGAGGATCGATCCCGTGACCTGCTGATCCGCAGCCGTGGGCTATAACCACTACGCTAGGAGTTCTAGTCGACGTGCGGAAAAGGTATCTAGATGGAATGTTGCGGCTTAGGTATCACCCTATAGTCCGACAGGTATCATGTAACGGAGTCCATTACACTGGGCCGTGCAGCACCCAAGCATGACTTTGAATATATGAGATACATAGGAGAGGTTTGTGCAGAGCTTGGCATACGGGTGGACGATTGTTGATCATGTCAAGTTCCTTGGCCCAGGGGTGTGATGGGCACCAACACAGGTTGTTCAAATGATACCTGTATGTGTGTGGTGGCATGATCAAAGTGCAGTGCCTGGCCTGTCATACATTGGCTAGCAAGAAGTCAAGACTATCTAGCTGGTGGGAGCCAGTGTGAGACTCTTGAACAGGAACCTTAAGTATTAGGTATGATGCTGAAGCCTAACTTGGCTCCTTGTGGGTGGCGCTGCCCCACCGGCGCCCCATTTTGATGGGGCCATCTGGTAATCTGGTGAAGCACGGCACACTGTTAACACTTATCGGTTGCATATGTATGGCTTATTGTAGTGGGTATATATATACCTATACATATATGTGCCATAAGCCTGCGGTGAGGGGCATGGCAGGGTACAGGCTAAGACTGTGATGGTTTAGGTTACCTATAGGCCCTCATAGTCACGGTCCTTGTGCGTGATCACTGCACTTTGTGCGGGGACCGTTCAGTTGATTCAGTGATGTGTATAGTCTCGATACAGTTTGGTAAGTGACTGCCAGTAGATGCAGATATTGTTGCAGCAGATTCTGGCTGGATGGGGCATCCTTTCTCCCAGTCAGTAAGCTTGTTGCTTTTTCTGGGCTCCTAACATAACAAACATTTAAGGCTAGCAAGGGATTTAGGGTGGGCTGGTGGCAGCCGTTGTGCGAATTTTGTACAGGAACTTGAGTATGCCGTTGGAGCCTAAGTTGGCTCCTTGTGGGTGGCGCTGCCCCCACCGGCGCCCCGCTTTGACGGGGCCATTTGGTAATTGGTAATTGGTAATTAAGGTGTGGCAAAGAAGCTGGAGAATGACATGTCCCAAAGTCCGTTGTGCCTTGGCACACCTCTATTCTCAGTGGGGGTTGGATTGTTCTCATAAGACTGTTCACATAAGATAACACACACTTAAGGTGTGGCAACCGCAGAGGGCGTGTTCTGAGGTGCATGTCAGAATTGTTGCAGCATCTTTGCTCCCCAGCTGCTTACCAGTAACAATGGAAGTGTGGTGCCAGGTGGGACTTGCTGGTATAGTGTGCTTGCTTATCAGTATGTAAGGGCCCACTCCCTTAATGTATGCAAGAAGGGATTTTCCCCCTTCTCTGCGTAGTTCTCTCTCTGTATCACTGTGTGCAGTGCGGACTGTGGACTGTGCAGGTGTCGGGGCCCCGCCTCTGGTTGCTCATAAGATGAAATGCGTGCTGGCAGCCAGTGTGAGACATTTGGACACGAAATTTGGACTATGTTCTTGGAGCCTAAGTTGGCTCCTTTGCTTGCTTGCCGTGGGCCGGCGCTGCCCCTGTCTTGATGGGGCCATTTTGTGGTACTTACTATGTGATCTTATACTTTAGGGGTTATCTTGGTGTCAGGCTGCTTTCTACAACTGATCCTGTTGTGAGAAGCCACTGTGAGCTTCAGCCATATTGATATGATGACAAACAAACAAGAATAATGTCCGCTGTAGCGGCATGCAGACTGTCATCTGCAGTTTTCATTTGTTGTGTCCTGGCGCTCGGTGTTGAATAAGCTGACGCATATCTCACAGCTGCTGTAACGGGAGGAGCGACCTGTCCACATCAAGGGGCTTTGGGCAGCTCGTCACGCTGACAAGTCCACAGTTAAGTGTGAGATCAGCGACTTCCCACTTTCCCAGTGGCTTTGGGTCTGGCGCTCCTCGGGGTCATGTCTAGGCAAAGCAGTAAGAGTGGGGCTGTTGCAACGGGAATGGTGAAGGCTGGCCTTTTAGCTACTACTGAGTCAGGATTGTAAAGACGTGGATGAGTGTTGTTGCGGCCGTACCGCAGTCACTGTAGGTCACCCGCAGTTGCCTCGGAATACTCGACAGCAAGCTTTCCAGGAGAGCTTCGTAGGTAGTGGTGCTATCTTTTGGGAGAAGACCCTCCAGGCCTGGCGTGTTTTTATGACCTGCGTGTTTACCTGACCAGGCGTTCGAAGTGACCGTGCCTCACAGTGAATAAACGTTTGGCTGGTATTCTTGGACGTATCACGTCATGGCGATCTGCTGGGCCTTGGGAGGTATGCAGCATGCCACCTTAATGGCCCCTATTATGGATTGTACAGTCAGATGTTCCTAGCTGACATGCACTTCGCGGCACAGGGTCCGCGGGCAGGACGACGGTTCAGGCTGCAACACTTCTCTCTAGAAGGTTCATGTGCCCTATATGCCCCAGGAAGTTGCTGGTGCCTCTCTCAGGAGCTCAACATGTAGGTACCGGTGCACGCCAGTGAGCAGTCCAGTAGTGATGCGGTTTGAGCCCCAGCTATAAGCGAACTCCTACGCAAAGGGCGACACCACGCAACAAAATAGATGCAGTCTGAGCAATGCAATTGGCCTTTGTGAGAGTTCTGCGCAGCAGCATGAAGCAGCAGAGGTTTGGCTAGAAGGGGTCCCCTGACCTTAGTCCAGGGGAGAAGAACCCAGCCCATCCATTCCAAAAATGCTTTTATCAGCAGCGTTCTCGCGTGTCCCTTTGCTATGGAATAATGGCCCAATATAAGGCCCCACTCACAGACATGAGTGTGCCACACACCATCTATGGGCAGACAGAGGTCCATGTGCCTTAAAAGAAACAGCGCTTCATACGTTCTGTATTATTCCCCACCCTGCCTGGCCTCTTGTCAACGGTGCACTTCATATGTACTATAGTAGACCATGTTCTCTCTGTCTTAATTTCTGCTCTCCACACATAGTAACAAACTGGTCACAAGCGCTGCACGATCGGGAAGCTGTGCAGTGTTCTATCTCTTATTGGTGTATCCGTGTATCACAATCCTCTTCAAAAGTTATAAGGATGTCCCTAACATTCATGAGGTTTGATTTTTTGCGTGTCCGACAGGCTAGAGACCGATCATTGATTGTCGCTAAGGCCTACTCTACTGGGGGTGATTACAGCCAGCAACAGGGCAATGGTTTTATGGACCCTGACTTTAGCCCTGAGGGCGATGGGCCTGTCTACCAGCCAGCAGCAACAGAGGTTTATGAGGTGTGTTAGGGTTTAGTAGGTGCACAGTAGACTATTGTTTGAATTTCTAAGTTAGAGCAGAGAGTAACATTACATCGCAGGAATGGAACTTTCCTCAGTCCAGCTGGCCCCCATTTTATCTTGTTCATGAATGAGGCAAACCATGGAAATTGCATAAAACATGTTCCACCTCGTTCTTTGTGACAGCTTGAGGTGCGGGGCCTGTGGCACTTTTTGCTATGGCATGTTATGAAATGTAATACCGGTATGCATGTAATGGATTGCTACGGTACACACACAAGCTTGTGAAGCTTTTGAAGAGGTGGAGGTCCTGAATGTTGAAAGAGGTGGATTCCTACGAGGCCATATTGAGTAGCCCCCTGGGGCCATACCGCACTGATGCCAAGATATCTTGGTTTTATGCTTTAGGGTTCTGGGTTGTGACTGCCTGCCTGTGAATTGATTGTTATATGACGGTTGGAAAAAGCCTTCTGCTCATTCTTGTTGTTATTGGGAACCTTGGTTGAGGAGTGCGCATCACTTGCCAGACCTGCACAGGAGGCAGGGGTGGGGTTTAGGGCTTAGGGGATTTTCAAAGCGGTGAGGGTTCGGGGTTTAGTGTTTTATGGGTTGTCAACGTGGAGGGTGTATGTCTTGGGAGTTCAATGTTCTTTAGTGTTGATATGGGGAGGGGTTTAGGCTTTAGGCTCTTAGGGGGGGGTTAGGCGGAAGGGGGGCGGGTAGTGGCTGGCGAGCGCTGATTTATGAAGCCCTCACTACCCACCCCGTGAAGGGACTCATAAACCATAAGACCCAGATTTGCCCAGCTTCTGACCATAGTCGTTACTTGTGCTTTCACAGGGGGCACCTGACCCCACCGGCATCAACTCCGTGCAGTTCACGGGGAATTTGGGCCGTGACCCGGAGTTGAGACCTATCTCAGGCCCCAGGCCAACCAATGTGGCAAAGTTCTCATTAGCGGTCTCGCAGGGCAAAAGGGAGCAGAAGAAGCCCCCCCTGTGGTTGTATGTTGAGGCTTGGGGGGATCTGGCGGAGTCAGCAGCCAACAGGTTGAGGAAGGGAGACAGAGTGAGTCTAGGGTTCAGGGTTTAGGGCTGAGACAAAGTGGGTTAGGGTTCAGGCAAGGTGGGTTGTATGATCTGGCAGAGTGCAGTAATGTTTTATCTTTTGACAATGCTCCAGTCACTCTAGGAAAGGGTTTTGCAACATGCTACTTAAACTTTTTGTAAACAAGAAGTCGCATGCCCCCTCTTTTACTACTGTCTTTAAACATGTATGATGAGCATTAAGCCCTGATTTAGGTGGTTATATTAGGTGGGGAAGGGCAGGAAAGGGTCGGGGGACTGCCGCCCCTACCCCCCTAACTCTTCTGTCCCCCCCCCCCCCCAACGGGATCCCCGTATTGAAATGTCAATATGGTCATATGCTCTGGGTTCCAAATAGTAGCAGGCCTGACTATGTACTAAGTAAGGGCCTGACTCCCTTTAAGTCTGCATGAAGAGCTTCCCCCCATTATTGCGTAGCTCTGTCGCTCTGTCTTTCTCTCTGCCAAGATGTAGTGACTTGTAGAGGGAGTGACTTGAGTGTTTGCTGCTGCTGCTAGGTGCGTGTTGAAGGGAGGCTTCTGGTTCAACAGTACAACACCAGGGAAGGACAGCGCAAGGAGCAGTATTTGGTAAGGAGGGTACTAGAGGGGGGGGGGAGAGGGGGAAGTCCATGGGAGGGGAGGAGGGGGCGGAGGGGAGGAGGGGGAGGAGGGGGCAAGGGCATGGGAGGGGAGGGAGGGAGGTGGCAATTGAATGGATGGGGGGGGGGGCAGAGGTGGCAAGGTCATGGGAGGGGATGGGGAGGGGGTGGGGGGCGGGCAGAGGTGGCAAGGTCATGGGAGGGGATGGGGAGGGGGGGGGGCAGAGGTGGCAAGGTCATGGGAGGGGATGGGGAGGGGGGGGGGCGGGCAGAGGTGGCAAGGTCATGGGAGGGGATGGGGAGGGGGGGGGGCAGAGGTGGCAAGGTCATGGGAGGGGTCACTGTTGTGCTTTAAGCACAGAGCAGGGGCTCGTGGGGTTCAGAGAGCGTGGTGTTGTTCGTGTGCTATAGAAGGCTTCAGACACTGGGGTGTAGCAAAGGCTGTGTAATGGGGGTTTTGTGTTTTATGTCTGCATGTATAGGGGCACTGGGGTTGAGCAAAGCCACTGCTACTAAAAAGGGATTAAGAGACTGGGTGTAGCGGAGGCTGGAGGATGTGCCTTTGTGTCTCGGACTGTCAGGTAAAAGGCTGCATGTCCGCATGTAAAGTGACAGGGGGGGTATAGCAGAGCCACTGCTACAGGTGCGGGGTATTGCCTTATCATATTTAAAGATATTTAAAGATATTTAAAGATATTTAAAGATATTTAAAGATTTTTTTTTCTTTCAACTCAGGGCGCCTTATTGATTCGATCCTCCCCCCTTCAGCAAGCATCAGAAATATCATACCTGACTTTGTGACTTCTTGTCTTTACAGGTCCGAGCCAATTTCTTATACTTGATCCCCAGGAACTCCAACCCTGGGCAACCCTACCAACCAGATTACTCCCCTCAGCAAGTGGTGCCACAGCAGCAGCAGCAACCGCAAGGAGCATATAGCCCACAGCCATACACCACACCCCAACAAGGCCCACCCATGCAGACGGACTACTACCCTGTACCTCAACAGGGTTTTGGGGGTTTTACCCCTCAGCAGCAGGGTTTTAGCCCTCAACAGCAGGGTTTTAACCCACAACAGCAGGGTTTTGGGGCTCCAGTGCAGTCTGGGGGAGGGTTTGGGGACCAGGGGGGTTTCCCCTCGCAACAGCAGCCACAGCAGCAGCAGGAAGTGGGAGGTGCTTACATGCCTGAGGTTGGGGCCACTCCTGCAGAGAACTCTTGGATCAAGTTGTTTAGTGACTACAAGGCCTTCTGGGACAACAGAGGAAACAAGCAAGCAGGGGTGAGTGGCGTGAATTGGAAATTCCTCGGGATGGAAGTCCAATTTTGTCGCACCATGCGACAACAAGAAAGAGTCAGCAACTGTAATGGAAGTTAAATGTCGTTTCACCATCCAGTGAGCAGACATATGTCCTTGGCAGCTAAGAGGTATAAGGGGTTGGGCACTGGTAAAAATCAGTGGGGAGTGAGGATAAGAAAAGCAGGGGTTTGTCATGCAGTGCTGGGATGAGGCCAGGCAGGCAGGCAGGCAGGCAGCCAGTATCCTACCCCAATCTCCAGGTCAGCACTTTCACGACAATCTCGGGCCGACAATGATAGGGAGGTTCAATAAATGCAGTGATCTTGCATGCCTGAACATTTCCAGACCCTGCCAGCCAGTCATCCCTTCTTGTTTTGCGGGTGGGTGTTTCCAGGACATATAGGGAGCCGAGCCCCCCCCCCCCTTTCCCGCGCTTCCTCATGTTTACACCACATACATGAAATTCTCGCTGGCACATCACAATTATGCCACCTGCTGTCAGAATACTACCTACACCTTTATGTAAAAAGAAGTTGTATTGAGCACTTTGCATGTGCTGCACACGACCGTCACTGCTGAACCAAACCATCTTGTCCGGCATGGCCTAAGGCCCCTTGATTCGTTGCAGCTTGGACAATCGTGTTACCAGCTAAAGCATGGCCCCCAAACACTCAAAGCATCAAAAGTTTTGAACACTTGAAAACGCTCCAAACCGAACCCGTTTTAACAGTAAACCCTCCATGTGTCTCCATGCAGATTGGCAACCCCAAGCGCCCAGACTTCAGCATCAAGAACAAGGAGCAGGAGGCGGAGTTCCCAGCGCTGTGGATTGTTGGCAAAAACACCCCCTCATGGGTCCATGAGAAGCTCAATGAGCTGCCACCACCACCACCTCCTCGGACCCCCAATTAAACGAGCAAGCTCTGATGGCCAAGGATAGTGGCAAGTGGGCAGCATGCATGGCACATAAGCAGCCCAATTAACTCACTGTCTCGATATCTGCTCTCCACATACTAACAAACTGGATGGAGTTATGCCGCGGGTGCTGCATGGCCCGAAAGCTGTGCAGTGATCTATCTCATATAAGCAGCCCAATTGTGCACATGTGGATGGATTTGGCCACTTAGGGTTTCCTCTGTCATCAACGTTACAGATGCTCCGGTGTCACAGTCGCGGGTGCGAGTTGCTCTTCTTACTGTGTCTGAAGGTTGCGGGGGAATTCGAAGCCTCTGTGTTGGGACCATTGGCCGCTTGGTGGCCCTATCTGCCCCCAACAGGGCTTTAAGGCTGGGCCGGTTATGGTATGTGGTAGAGCGCTTGCAGTGGTTAGCATGTAATTTCTTGAGTCTCTTGAATGGGTCTGGTAGCCTTGGCTCTCTAGCGGTATCGAATCATTGTCTCGATGTTTGCTCTCCACATACCAACAAATTGGATGGAGTTATGCCGCGCGCGCTGCACGGCCCGAAAGTTGTGCAGCGATCTATCGTATGTTTATGGTATGTGGCAGAGGAGCAGCTGAGGAAGGGCCCTAGGGCTCTACCATTGCAGGCCTTCACTCAGCAGCAAAAGTTGGCATGAAGGGGTTTAGGGTTTTAATGGAACCCCTGCTGCTGGGTGCAGTAGGGGGTTAGGCCCTTAAACCCTAAACCCTAAGGCAATGCAAGTGGGGTTTTCAGTCGTGTCTGGCATGGTGCGTTTGGTCAGCTCGTCGTATCTAGCAGCACTCTTGCGGTTTACAAACGTATGATTTGTTTTATCCATGCTGGGCAGGGTTCGTTGAGTCCAACTCTGGGGAAGGTGGCCCTTACTGTCCTAGGCCTACTACCTAGATTGTACGCCAGAAGTGGTGTGTGCATACATGTGTGTGTGTGTGTGTGAATCCTACATTGGCAAACCCATCGGCACGCGTGCGGTGCCACAGTTCACCACAGGGGTGGCAAAGCCACTAACACAGATAGAACCAGGAAAAACCGAACACCATCCACCAGTTTGGACTCCATGATCATGTAACCATTGGCGTGGTCATGGTAGACCTCCTGGTTGTATGTCGATTCATGCCTACAGTCGTAAGTGGCGTTTTAAGCTGAGCCCAACTAAAAGTGCTGTTGTTATGTTTGGTCCTTTGCCCCCCAATAAAGAGTCCCCAAAGGTAAGTTTTAGCAGTGAGAATTTGCCAGTACTAGATGCATATACATACTTGGGGATTGTTTTCACTAGTGATTGCAAATGGGACGCTCACATTGCAGGTATGATTGAAAAAGCTACAGCCTCCATTAATGCATTGCAAACATTCTTCCAGAATCGTCATGTAAGCTTTGAGGTTAAGAGAGCCATGCTGCTGGCTTTGATAAGACCAAGGGTTGAGTATGGTTCTGAGGTATGGTGGGCATCATCCCAGCAGACAAATACCATAGAGTCTAAGATCCAAATAGAGGTTTTGAAGAGATCACTGCATTGCAAGCCAAACATCTGCCATGAGGTATTGAGGGCAGAAGCTGGTGTTAGACCTCTATCTAGCTGGTTGGACCAGAGGAAGGTTGAATGGTGGTTCAAATTACAGCAAAAGGATACTACTAGCTTTAGCAGGCAGGCACTTGAAGCATCTTGGCCAAGCCACAGGAATTATACTTCTTGGCAGAAGAGGTTCAATAAACTCAGGGCTGAACTAGGCATGCAGGAGGAAACCTTACAAGCAAGAGTGAGAGAGGGACACCTACCTAGCTTCAGGGCATATGTCAGGTGGAGTATATATGAAAGAGACAGGGCTGTTCAGGAGGAGGGTGCTAGGAATAAATCTACTTTAGCGACATATATGCAGCATTACAATGACGATATCAATTATTTCAAGCCGCAGCCATATCTGTGCACAGGCCCTCTGAGCAAAGGCATGGAACTCATTATGCAGCTGCGTGCAGGTATTCTTCCTCTCAACGCTATGACAGCAAAATTCGGTAGGCAGAGCGCTAGCAGGCAAAGTGCACATAGGGAGTGCTGCAAGTCCTGTGATCTTGTGATCTTGGCCGGCCGGCCGGCCAGGGCGCCCTGAATTGGGAGGTGAAGTTGAGTCTCCTGAACACTTCTTGTTTGACTGTCCTGTTTACCAGGCACAAAGGCAAAAGCTGTGGGAGAAGCTGACTTCTGACCCTGATGTTGCTGCAAAATGTCGGATATTGGATGGCAAATCTGATGAGGAGAAGCTGCATAGCATGCTTAATGAAGAGTTCTGGGGTGTAGACGTCGATGAGGAGTCTGGCTTAGTATATGGCCCTTTCAAGCATGCATTTAAGTGTATAGCTAAATATGTTGCAGCTGCTTGGAAGATTAGGAATGCTTATGCTCACCCTTCTGATGTGGCGTGAGGTCCAACCAATGGGGTTTGTTACCAACTATTGCTTGCACCCGGGCTTACAAGCCCTCCTTGCTTTCTCAAGTAGGAGGGAGGCTCTTACCCCCATTGGGGCAGTGGAGGTTTTGGGTGATTTTGACCTAGCTGCTGGACCTCATGTTTAGGCATGCATATATTGTCATACATGTCGAAGTTTACCCGTATTCTGTTCCACCTCGCTGCTCTTTGTGACAGCTTGAGGTGCGGGGCCTATGGCACTTATTGCTATGGCATATCATGAAATGTAATAATAATATGTCAGTCATAGACTGACCTGACCCCCCATGAGGGGTAAAGGTTGTGGGTTTTACTGTTGGGGGTTTGAGGGTTTGACTGTTGCATGGCATGTCAGCGTGTTACGGTTGGGGCGTTCGTGTTTGTTAAGAGAGACCACTGCACAGCCCTCCAGGCCTTCATGTTTGTTGAGAGAGACCACTGCGCAGCCTTCTGGGCCGTGCAGGACCCAAGCATGACGCCAACCAGTTTCTTAGTGCGGGGGTGGGCCTTCATGTTTGAGATAGGAATATGCACAGTATCACTGAGGTGCAGTCTCCAGCTAAGCGGCTTCAGGTTGGTGGTAATGTAAGAATTGGGCCTCATGAGCTACGAATTGTACAATTCAAAGCACAGCGAGGTGGAGGCAGAATACAGTACGGGTTGATGTCGTGTTCCACCTGGCTGTTCTTCAGTGACAGCTTGAGGTGCAGGGCCTATGGCGGTTTTACTATGGCATATCACGAATTGTAACAATATGTACCCGTAAAGGGAGTGAAGATGACACTCCCCGGAGTTGGATGTACCACCAGCCTCACATGTCCTGCTTCAGCGGGCTTTCCTGAACATTCTGATATGCGCTTGTACTTCGACTGCCCTCCAGGAAAGGAAGCAAAATCGAATGTTTCTGCAGTGCAAGCTGATGCATCAGCCGGCTTTGACTGTTCCGTCGGTTCGTGCCTGCACTCATCAAAAGCAGATCAGGCCGCAAGTCCTACACAGAATGCCTTTCGCGGCCTGCCCAAGCATGGCATATATTGTTACACCTTGATATGCCGAGGCGTCCCGCTGACGTCCATATGTCACAGTGAGCCTGGATGTGCTAGCAAGGATAGTAGGCAGACCCAAATGCTGCTCTCAGTGCCGATTGTTCTGCGGCGAAGGTGCTAGGGTGGCGACCCGTGGGCGTGGAGAAGCAGCACGCTACCATAACAAAAGTGCCTATTTCCAGATATTGTCAGCTGCAGTTCTACAGACGACAGTCAGTCACTCAACTGGCACCAAGCTGCGCCTCTCTCCGCCGTACTCGATACAACTACAGCAGAGCAGACGACTAGACACCCAACTCTACCGCTGTTACCATGGCTGCTGCTCTCTGTTTCTAAAGAACTTCCCAGTGAGAGCTGCAGCATCAGGCCCAGCAGTACTGGGTGGTTGTAGTGCTAGCCACACCGGGGTATCAGCACCAGCAGCAGCACTCTGTGTCCCTCGCCAGCTGCTCATATCAGTAGCACAGTACCTGCACACGGACAAGCAAGTAAACAAAATAGTTAACAGATTACCAAATGGCCGGCCCATCAACCTGGCTGGACGCTGGTGGGAGCAGCGCCACCCACCGACTCGGAGCCAACCTTGGGATCCAATGGCATATCAAATTTCTACTCCCGTTTGCTTCATCACTAATCTCTCAAAGACCTGGTTGGCGTCATGCTTGGTGCTGCATGGCACAGAGGGCTGTACAGTGGTCTCTCTTACCTAATCTCTCAAAGACCAGGTTCAACACCTTGCTGAGACAGTCACTTCTGATGGACCAGGTTTAAGTATTCTTTCCCATCGGAGGCTAAATTGTTTTGAAATTCTAAATTAGCCCTGTGCGGGCACCCACTTTGAGGGGCCATGATGTCATCACAATCGTAACCCTGAAGAGACTGCTGCAATTACACCACGGCCCCCATTAAACCAACAATGCTTGTGCCACCCATGCTTTTGCTCCTAACCACTTGAGCCAAATCAATCCACAGCCCATGCATGTCAGGTGCTTCAGCGGCTCCTGTACCTTCAGACTTATCCCAAACCTCCCGAATACCAACCAGTGAAGCACAAACCTAAATGGCACACTAATTACCTGCCCAGTCTTCTCCCCACTCACCTCACAATCCATTCAACCTAGGCCCTTTCTCATCCTCGCCCCTAAACCTAGCACCTTGACCTTATACCCTAAACCCTGACCCTAAACCCTAGACCCTTCTCTACAACTCACCCAGGACAGCAGGCGTTGACTGTGATGCCCTTGTCTGCTAGCTGAGCCGCCAGCACTCTTGTGTAAGCACTCATACAAACCTTGGACACACCTGAGAAGAGATCAAACAAAAAGCAAACTATCTTTAGCGTCCTGGTCCAAGACCGAAAGTCAAAACGACTCATCCGACGGCCTTCTGGCGACGGTGTGCCCAGATCAAATCAGGCACAAGTCAACTTCTTGGCCAGACTGCTGCTTCGCCATGCTGCTAAACGGACCTTCGCCCTACAATTCAGCAGTTTATCCAAATTATCAGCGCCTTCATCATAGAGTCTTATAGCAAGCACAAAACCACTAAAGCAGTTGGCCCAGACAGTGGGATCAGTGTGCATGCTGCTTGCCGTTAGTCAATCAGGACCATTCCTATAGTTTCAGGAGAAAAGCCATAAGTGTTGATCAATCACCAACGTATGCTGACTGGCCCAGCATAACTTGGTGCCTGGGTCAAACAAGGCCCCCCTCACCACCTCCCACCCCCAGCCTTTACATCCTTGCCAAAGTACATTCTAAGAACTTTCGCCCACACCTTCTCCATACTGCCACCACTCTTCTCTTGCAATCGTTACAATCAGGGAATTGTTACAATCAATGATTCAAGCTGAAAGGGGCAGGAAAGGGGCTTGCTGCATGGGGAAGAGGGACCATGCACCAACATCAAACCACCTCCATTGGCAGGATCATGCATATGCACTATACTAGTCCTTAGTCCTTAGGCATAGGGTGTGCCAGAGGGTGTGCCATATGAAGCAGCTTATTGTACATATGGGACAGATCACTGCACAGCCTTCAGAACGTACAGCGCCCGCCACAGGAATCCAATCAGTTCCTTTGGCACATTATTGAGGAGGAAAGACGGGAGGAATAAGAGCGGGAGACAGGCAGACTTACCATACATGCTATTAGGCCAGCCTTGCTCCCTATGGCTGCCACCTCTGATGCCTTCAACAAAGTCGTTGGCCATCTTGTCAATCTCTTGGGTGCTGTCTATGTGTGCTAGGTGCTCCCTTAGCTCTGGGTCTGGGATGATGCGTAACTGTCCAGCACTGACAGAAGCAGCAGGAAGAGCGGCAGCAGCAGCAGCAGGCACGCAAAACAGTGTTAGCAATAACAGCATTGGGCCTATGGCACTGTTTGCTATGGTTTATCATGAACTGTAGTAACAATAGCAGCAGAATAGTGCGTATCTGACCGCCACTGAAAGCAGCAGCAGCAGAGAGAGCATCAGCAACAGGAAGAAGAAGAAAAATTGACAAGCGGAAGAAGGAGGAGAGGTACGCCAGTTTATTATCAATTGGCTTGTTAACGGCCTCTGCTCCACATGTGGGAATTGTAATTGGCCAAGGGGCATGGCTGGGAGCGGCAACCCATCGCGTCAGCAGCAAAAAGAGTGTCAGCAGCAGTAGGGGTGTGGCAGCACCCAGCAATCACCATCCCCAGCAGCTACAGCAAGAAGAGTGTTGGCACCAGCAGCAGGAAAGTCAGTGTCGTCAACAGCAGCACCAGAAACGGTGCAGACAGCAGCAGCAGCAGCACCACCAGAAGATATTCATGTGTCAACATCAGCACATTAACGTTTGATAAGATATTTTGCTGCTATTCCTGATGTCCTTCCTGCTGCCTGCTGCTGCTGTATACATAGAACAAATGCCTTTTCGTTCTCCTAGGGGGCAGTGTGTTGCTTCAATGTTCATAGTGCTGAACAGTTGCGTATCAGTCCACACCCAGGCTTCCAAGAGCAGCTAGCACACTTTGTAAGATCGTAGACATAAGCAAATGTTATGAGGCCTTGCTGGCCCTAAACCTACTGCCTTGGTGCATGACTCAAGCTTCTTTCGGCCATCCCCTTTCCCATCCTCACCGTTCCCCATCCCCATCCCCTTTCCCATCCACATTCTCCCCCGTCCTTATCCCCCTTTCCCCCAATCTCCCTCATCCCCATCCCCCCACTCTCTCTCCCTCCCCTCTTCTCCGTGACTCCTTTTATGACGCCCTTAATCTTTCGGTTTACTTCAGCTCCACTTCCATTCGCACAGCCTCCATTTGTAACCACCTGAACAACCACCCCTCCAAACTGCCCTTGCTTTCTCTGTCGCAGGAGAGGAGACATTGGGGAGCTTCGTTCCCCACCCCACCCCACCCCATCCCACCCCACCTTTCCTTCGCACCTGCTGCTGACATTCACAATATGACCTCCCTCCTTCATTAGAGGCAACACAGCCTCAGTAATCGCCTTGGTACCAAAGTAATTAGTGAACAGAGTCAATTTGGCTTCTTCAGCACCAAAGGTGTCTCCCTTGAATGCCATGCCTGCAGCATATCAAGGTGAGCACACATTCTGGCATTACATACAGAACTTAGGTTTGCTGGCAATCGGAGCTCTGTGCTACGGCTCGGCACTTTCTTAGGCAATTTTACTCATACACAACTACAGCAGATCTGCTGGCCACATATGAGCGCGAGCCTGCAGTTGCCCAGGTATACCACACTTGTTAGACATTGCGCTGCCAGAAAAGAAACCAGAAGGACGCTACATGTCTTAGCACAGGTTAAACGCCATGCCTTCTTGTCTACATGGCACCATAAAAGGAAACCCTGCAACAAGCAGCTATTAAACAACTAAAACAGAAGCTATGCGGCTCAGCATACGGTGTGCTCTCTTGTGTACATGCCACCTAAGGCCCCCAAACCTAAGGCCCCAAAGATGCCCAGTACAGGTACATCTGCTATGCAAGGAATTGCATGCACCCTTGTCCCCATTTTCTGTTCTCTAGGCTGTCCATAATGAGCACTCTCACGAATTACATGAGTAAAGATAGTTCTCCCCTCAGCCCACCTGCATTGTTGACAAGGATGTCAACATGTCCATACTTTTCCTTCACCCACTGAGCAAAGTTCGTGACTGAGAAGGGGTCTGTGATGTCCAACTGATGGGACACAGCATCACCATCAGCTGCAGCTGCAAAGAATTACACAACATAGCATAACACATATGCACTGTGCAAACAGTGCTTGTGCGCGTCCACTGTCCATGTTATTTACTATCTCCAGATACATTATGATAATATTAACAGGGGGCGGCATAGCAAATGCACCATATCGGTACCTCCAGGTAGAAGTGTGCAGCGAAGCAGACAACCCTGCTTGTATGCCATGACCAGTACAAAACACGATGCCTGCATTTGTGTATCTACAGCACTGCTCCCAAGTGCATGTGAAGTGCTTTTAAAAGGTCAACACCGATTCACAACAGTTCCATCCCCAGCCACAACATAACCATGGCCATGCAACCCCTGTTTCCCATTACGAGCTATTCTTGCTGGCTGGTGTCTACTGGTAACTTCATATCTGGCAGTGCTAAGCCGCACCTGGTGCCTCCTTGATCTTCTTCAAAGCAGCAGCACCCAAGCTATCTGCAAGCAGAGGAGTAGGGTTTAAGGAGGACGGAGTAGAGTTTGGGGCTTGTCTAGTAGGGTTTAGGGCTTGGCAGTCATGGCTGACTGCTGTGTTGTATTATAACAAAGGCTCCGCTCACCATGGGTTGCATGCCAATGACAGCCAAAGGGTGCAAGCAGACATAACTCAGACATAACTCAGATTACTGTTGAGTTTGTACAGAGGTCAAGATAGAGAGTTTCAGTCCACCAAGCATCGCATTTGCATGTGCTCCCCATCAGAGTGAGTACCAGCGGGGTTACAGGCACTGTTAAGACTTGTACATAGCCGCAGAAGCTTCCATGCTTCCATGCTATTGTGCATGCACAGGTACGAAGGGGCATGAGAAATGCCCAGAAGAGCTATTGTGGCACAAGCTGAGGTATGGGGCCTATGGCACTGTTGCTACGGCATATCATTATTTGGAAAAACAGTTGTGGTTGGATGCGCAGCAGCAGTTGAAGAGCAGCAATAGGGGCATCAGTGGTGGTATGGGACTCCGTAAGACCCTGAGCTCCTGGCCTGCTGTCGCTGGTCACTCCATCTGCTAACTGATGAACTTTACATCTGCTGTGTAGCTAAAAACGCTAACTTGCAGACCCTAGGACACTTCAGCTACACCTCACCCCCCATGGAATGCAGCAACTATAGATAGGACCGCAGCAGTACCATGCACGCCCACATGGACAGTAAAGAAGACGTATTCACGCACCAATAGCCTTGTCTCAACAAGTAACTGCTCGGCATGATTGAACAGGTTAGGATACACATTAACCTGCTTTGTTAAAGCTGCTGGATGGACTTTTGCCGCCAGCGCTGCACGGCCCAAAAGCTGTGCAGTGATCTATGTCATTTAAACCTATTTGTTACACTAAGACACATGAAGGGGTTGGAACTAAGCTTACCATCTCGTGCAGTTAGGACGACTGTCAGACCAGCTTCTGTCAGAAGTCTTGCAATCTCAAATCCAATGCCTTTGTTAGCTGCAAGCGCGACAGGAAAACATGGATGTGTCAGCATTATACTGCGGCAGCTAGGGAGGAGCCTCTTCAACATCTGATGTCAATGACGGCATTTTCAGATTAGACTTGAAGTACAATGGATAGAAACCTGCCTGCCTGTCTGTGTCTCCCATTGCCTGTCTGTGTCTCCCAATCTCTTTGCTGTCAGTATCGGTCTCTCCTTCAACACCTTTACACGAGGGTTGCAGTCATGTGGCGGGTGCTGAACAATCCGAGGGCTGTGAGCTATCTCATGGATAAGGAGCCTACAGTCTGCTTGTCTGCTTCTCTGGCCACTTCAGCTGTCAGTGTCAGTCTCTCACCCTCAACACAATAGCACATTGGTTGGGGTCATGCTGCGGGTGTTGCACGGTCCAGGAGGCGGTGCCGTGTTCTCTTTTAAACATGTATAGGGACATCCTTACCTCCTGTGACCACTGCCACTGTGTTCTTGTCCCACCACTTATCTTGAGGCATGTTGGAAGCGCGGGTAGAGAATCTGCGAACACCCGCACATATCAGGGGCACAGATCTACAAGCGCAAATGGGCTTCTACTGTAGTTCGCCTGGCAAGAGTCAACACGGTCCAATACCGGGTCCAATACTGCTGCAGGAGGTTGTATTGCCTGCTTTCTATAAGCTGCCTTACCGCTGCAACCAAGGGAGCGCCTGGGCGCGAGTGCCTCTGTGGAGCACGGTGCTTTGCTGGGCTATGCTAGATACCTTGCTGAGCTGCTTAGCTCCCAACATCCGTACGTCTCAGCTACTGGATGGTGAATCCCTGACAGCAGAAGCACATGCTTTGCCAAGCAACACACCATGAAGGTCTGCAGCAGTATTGGATGAACCTGGTAGACTGCTTGTGCGCTCGTGTACGAGCTACGTACCGTATTTGCCACCGGCGCTTTGTGGTGATATGCTGAGTCAGGAATGACTCAGCGAGGGCGCCCAACCGATCCAGGATCTGCCGCTGGGCTTTCAACCATGGAGACAGCAGTTGGACTTTGTGGGGACAAATATACTCCATGTTAGTCGGGAACCAGGCCTGGGTGACAAGTAATATCCAGTATAGATGTCCTGGTCCAGACGAGGAGCACAGCCTTTGTAAGATAAAGTCGCTCAGATGCAGTACACATTCTCGCGTAGGTGAAACGAATTCGACCCAAGTCCGTTGCATTCTTCAAAAGCTCAGGACATGTTACACTTCCGACTACACCGAGTGCTGTGCAGCCATCTGAGTATCACTGGCAACTGTCATAGCATGCAACAGGGACCTGAGTGCGTTCAGCATTGTGCATCACTCGGCCACGCCTTAGCAAGTCAGATTCCACTATCAAAATGGCGTTCAGCAATCCATCACTCCACGCAAGTCAAACCCCACGTCCAAAATCGGCCCACTTTCGTAGGTATCAACCACTAAACGTTAAGCAGAACCAGTTGCGACGTCCCCTGCTGGCTTAAACAGCATCGCAGCACCATTCATACAGTAACGCAGCCCGGTCGGGGCAGGACCATCATCAAAAACGTGGCCTAAATGCCCTTGGCACTTGTGGCAACGGACCTCGGTGCGAGGCAAGAAGGGGATAGAGTTATCAAAGCTCTCATCTACGGCGCCTGGAGAGCACAACAAGCACCAGGAGATTACGTGTGACTTTTGTTCCGAGAGACCACAGCACAGACCCCCGGGCCTTGCAGCACCGAGCATGACTCCAACCAGTCTTTGAGTGGGTCAAGGGTGACAGATTGAGAGAGAGAGAGAGCTAGACAGAGAGCTGACATTACGATATGTGGAGACAATCAAACCGCAAGTTCAATATTTTATCTGAGGTGAGAGATATGCAAGGCATCACTAAGTTGCAGTTCGTGGCTACGCAGACAGGATTTTGGGGGCTGCAAAAGGAGCCACACATTTCAAATTGGGGTGAGTAGGGTGGTTGCACCACACCACCAACACAACAGCAGGAGATCATACATGGTACCACAAAAAGGCATCACACGTTCCAGGATCAGTGCAGCAACGATTACAGTCAGGCATCCAGAAATGAAAGCACAGCAATAATCACTCCAATACACTGTTTCAGAGCAGACCTTGACAAACCCGACATGCTAGAAACTGCTGTGGATATAAAGCCTCATAAAGTCAGTAAATAGCCTTTACAAGGGCTAAATTGCAAACCAATCATACAATGCATGCCGAAATCTGCAGGTCATGATACTAGATCTATACAGCTTCTACACACAACATGTCCCTTCCAAAAAAGTCAAACATGATGCCAGATGCGCCGTACACCGCCCAAGCCGCTGTGTCGCCTTTTACATGCCCCAGCACTTGCTTTGCTTGTCTGGTCTCTTGAGGTGCATCTGCCATTGCTCTGCAGATATACTACATATATGGAATGGCAAGGACCTAAACCTGCGCAACATTACCAGATTCTAAAGGATTGAATACATCCGCATCGTGACTCATGAACAGCCACCCTGAGTCACCAGCCTGCTCATATGAAGGCATACTCACCATCAATGGGTTCAAAGAAAGAAGGCCAGCCTGTCCCGCTGTTGTACTTTGCGTTCGAGCTGAACAGCGACGACCCACAACCAGCACACACAAACGTGCCCTTCCGCTTCTCATTGTTTAGAGGACTGCATGGCGGTGGCAGCAGCAGTCACAGCAACTTGATGAAGGCTAGACATGTTTTTCAGTTTTGATGCTACCAAGTGCAAGATGGAGAAGCTGACCCTAGCCTATTTACATGAGATAGATCACTGGACAGCCCTCGGACCGTGCGGCTAACCCTAACTAATTGCATTGTTTCTAAAGCTGCAGGAGTACCTAACCTGCAGCAGAGCAACGCCTTCTGACCCAGTCATATGCTACATGGCCAAAATGCATCTTTATAAACCTAGATTTGAGAATAGACACTGCACAGCCCTGTACTGTCGAGGCTGGGGCCCACCTGTGGTCATTGATGTATCTTAAGCTCCCTCAAGGCGGCTTTGCTGTGCTTTGCCCCCTTGGCATAGCTAATGGCTTCTCCTGGCAGCTATTCAGCAGCAAGAGGCAGACCCATTTCCCATCGATGTGGCCAATCGCTCAGAAACTAGAAGGGCAGTAAAAACGTAGGTGGCTCCAGCAAGCACGACACATGCTAGCGCTCCCTGGACAGGGCAGACGCCCAGCGGTCCCTCCCTCAAGCTCACACGCTCGATGCATAGACCAGGCAGCACCAACAGCTGCAAGCTTGTGCTGGTCACGCTGAACCCTAACCCCTAAACTGACTGCAAGCTTCTGCTGGTCACGCTAAACCCTAAACTGGCTGCAAGCTTCTGCTGGTCACGCTAAACCCTAAACCCTGAACTGGCTGCAAGCTTCTGCTGGTCACGCTGAACCCTAAACTGGCTGCAAGCTTGTGCTGGTCACGCTAAACCCTAAACCCTAAACTGGCTGCAAGCTTGTGCTGGTCACGCTAAACCCTAAACCCTAAACTGGCTGCAAGCTTGTGCTGGTCACGCTAAACCCTAAACCCTGAACTGGCTGCAAGCTTCTGCTGGTCACGCTAAACCCTAAACTGGCTGCAAGCTTCTGCTGGTCACGCTAAACCCTAAACCCTAAACTGGCTGCAAGCTTGTGCTGGTCACGCTAAACCCTAAACCCTAAACTGGCTGCAAGCTTGTGCTGGTCACGCTGTGGTACCATGTGGTCCAAGAATTTGCAGCTCAGTCTTGCTGTCAGCAGCGACCCTTCTTGGCTACCCATAAATACCCATACTGCCTCCGCACCCTCAAACAAACCCTGAACCCAAAACTGTTCATCCTCACCTGCTGCGTGGGAACTCGGTGCTTGCCTCTCTCAAAATCTTATACTGTGCTGGGGTCAGCAGCTTCCTCCATTCATCCTCTGAATGAAACACCTGCAAGGAGGCCATGCGGCACCAATCTCACACATGGGTAAAGAGTCCCACCATCGCTGCATGGCCACAATCCGCAAGCTGTGCTCGTGAGCAGTGTGCGGCCTTCCACAGATCTGCACCATTTCTAGAACTGTGAGCCAATTCGTCCAGTGCTCCCTGAGAGTGGAATTTGTGTTGGCAGGCTGCCGCTGCGAGGGTTTAGGGCCAGCAAGTCCATTCGGCTGCTGCAGTAGGACAAGATATATCTGGACACACGCAATTCACCAGGTGGAACTGTCTCTACTCCTGCCATTGAACCAAGGCTGCCCTGCTGCGTCTGCTGCTGCTGCTTCAACCTCATTTCAACCCCAGAACTCAGTGTGAAGAGCGCTCCGCCTCCCCTAGCTGCATGCTGCGTCCCTTGATGCAGTATTGTGGTGGATGGAGATGGCTATTTGGGTGAGTGATACCCACCTCGCCATTCCGCTGCTCCTCTGCTCCTGCTATCTTTGCTAGCGCCCCGGAAGCTAAAAGGCCAGTGCCTAGGATAACACGCCGGGTTGTGGGCCTGCAGAATGGAGGATTGTCACATGAGAGTAGCATGCACGCCAAATCCACCTTCGTGTTGTTCGGTGGAGCGAGTTCTTGAGAGGATTAAGCATAGCCACATAAAAGTGCTGACAGGGACAGAAGGTTTTCACGCATGCATGGCTGGGTGCCATCCACCGCAGGCGTTATATGTGATGTACCCTTTGCACGAAGGGGATGGGGACAAAGCCTCACCTCTGTGCTACGTTGCAGACCACATCCCGGGCTCTGCGGTGCGACCTCGCCTGATTGGGCCCAGAAATGGCACGCTTGAAGGCCTGTCATGATGCAGGTATTTAAAGTGGCTACCAGGAAATAGTGGGCATTAAACGGCATGCTTTGAGCGCGTACCAGCATTTGGATATGCGAGACGTATGCACAATTGAGAAACGATCTATCCCTCACACTGTATTACATCACTGCGTCGGAGAAGATTCCATAAGGACATCACCATATACAAATGTGCCACTCATATATGCATCATTCAGGGCATGAATGCAAGCAGGTATGAGGCACTACTCCAGACACCGTTACAGGCACTACAAAGCCCACCACCACATAACTCTCAAGGCCCTTTTAAAGTCAGCAAGCTTCTATAAGTGTGGCAATATGAGTTCGGCAGGAATCTAAAACAAGTGTAGGACGTAAGAGCAGGAGACTAAGGCACTTTGAATGGTGCACAGGAGGAGGTGCTACTTGACTGGTTGTGTGAGCCTTGGCAGGGAGATTGCCTTGTCATGCCGATCTATTTGAGATAGATCAGACTCTCAGCTGAACGAGAAATGCCATTTGAAAACTTCCCAGCGAACTGGGCTGCTTTTCTGGCTTGCGAGTTCTGTTCACTACAGCCCTTAGAGCTGCTGCCTTGAAGATGCTCTTGGGTGTGGGCATCCTGATGTAATATGCGCATCACAACCTGCACACTGAAGGGAACCTCACGCACTAAGCTCAAGGTTACGCAGCCTCTGCTGCCAACTCAGCACAGTATGATATGGCTAGTATGGACGATGGCCCGTTGCGCGAAGCGCATGAGGTCAAAGGGTGAAGTCGGCAGCACCATTTCTAGCGTGATAAGATGATGCTGGTAACGAGGCGATGCGTTGGTGCTGCTGTGGCCGGAAGATGCGTCAGCTCTGCGCTTCCCACAACAGCAATACCCCTTCGATATTTGGTTGCCCCTGCATTGCTTCGCTCAGCGCCTGGTCATGCTTTAGATCCTCCAAAAAAGAAAGAACAGCACAGTAGACAGAAGAGTGATACGAATTCGGATAAGAAAAAAGCAGCCCAAGGAAGGAAGCCGCGGCGGAGTGCACGGAGTGTAAAGGGTTTGGTTCTCTGCTCTGCAGCTCAAGCTCTGGGCAGGTTGACAGGAGCAGGCGTTCGAGCGTTGGCAGCTGAGACTGTGTCTAGTGTTACCTCGTTCTCTGGCATTGGCGGCATTGTCCTTGGAGGATTCGGGCTGAGCCTGGCAAGAAAGGGCATCCGTCGCTGGCAGGCTCGAAGAGCGTACAGCAAGGCTGTTGCCAGCATGGACACTGCGCCGTCACGCCAGATAACTATTGTTACATTCAACCTTCGAGGGATAATGGACCGCTGGCAGGAAAGGGCCCCTGTCCTCCAGCAGTGCTTGGGAAACTTAGAAGCAGATGTGTTCTGCTTTCAAGAAGTGCTAACAGGTGGGTAAGGCTCCTCCGAACTTAAGCAGCGCGTGCATGCTCCGGTGACAAGCCTTGGTATACTATGGCACAGAAGACATAAGGTTTTAGCAGTCTCAGGGCCATGGTGGACCACAACTTGCAAGGCTGTACTAGTAGTTACCCCTGCAATACCTAATCAAAGAGTTCAGATGCTGCTTGAACCATTGCACGCGATGCTACTGTTATGATAGTCTCCCCGAGTTCGTGCATTGTATTACCTAACCATGTTTTGCAGCGATTGATGGTATGGGCACAATGTAGGTTCGCGAATACCACACTGCCCGCCGCCTCCCAGTCTGTGCATGCACAGATCCCATGGGAGCTAACATCTCTGAAGCACTGCTTGTTTTAGTGGAGGCAATGTCAGTACCCTCGGAAAGTTCTGATCTGCATGCACCTCCTTTGGCTGTGCCTGCAGGTGACTCTGAGCAAGACCACCAGCTGCTAAGTTTCCACATGTAGTGCTGTAGCATACTGCATGTTCTCTCTGTCTTGCTTGCGTTCGCACAAGCAGCACCTCATGCTTACCACCAGTCTTAGAGACCAACTATGGTGTCCTTTTTCCTGCACTTCCCTTCATGAGCAGCTGAGCCCTGAACCACGTCCACCTACCTGTACTTCTTTTTCGTCCTGCATGAGCAGTACCTCACCCCTACCACCAGCCTCGGAGAGCATCCACAGTTTTCCGTCTTCCTGCACTACCATCATCAACAGCTGAACCCTGACCACATTCACATGCCTGTAATTCCTTGTCCTGCACGACCAGCTCAACACCCCTACCAACAGTCATGACAGCACCAATAGCCCCTCTTCCCGCACATGTGTCATTATCTGCTGACCCCTGAACCACATGGCCTAACGCTTGGCTGGCGCCCACTACCCCTGTACTGTCTCTTGTTGCTGCACAGGTGAATACGAGCAGGAGCAGCAGCTGCTAGGGCCTCAGTACCATGTCATGGAGTGCCGTGCTGCACTGTGCTCCTTGGAGCGCTCTGGCATGTTTGGAGCAGCTTACGTCTCCTTCATGCGCTACCTGCTCAGCTTCAGGTCGGGGGAAGCAACGATAGGGTGCTGTTGGATGGTTGTAGTTCTGTCTCTGGCGTCATGGAAAAAGGTTTAGGAGCAGTAGGTAGAGCCGTCTGTCCAGCAGCATATGCCAGCCATTTTGAGCAGCTTAGATTTCCATATGAGCTACCTGCTATGCACTGTCTGCTCAGGCTCATGACTTGCTGTTTGATGGTTGTAGCTATGTCTCCCTCAGGCACATCATGGCAGAGGGTTTAGGAGCAGTAGTTGAGAGCAGTCTTGTCCCACAGCAATGCCAGGTGAAGGGACATTCTGGGGCAGCTTGTGGGTCCTTTTTATTGTACTCCCTCATGTTGGCATCAGGATTAAGGCACTCTCATGGGGCTTTCGCCAAAGAATCTCACGCTCACGGTATTGACCAGGCTAGTTTTTTGGGATCAGTTTCGCAGCCGTGACAGCATTCCCGTACAACAGGCTGCTTCGGGCCCAGCCGGATGTCCTATGTTTTGTGCAGCGTGGCTCATACTAGTTGGCGCTGGCGCTAAATCCTGGGTCAGGAGCTTTCTGAAAGTTCATCCTCCATGCAGTATCTTGCAAGCTTCGGGTCAGCAGGGCGGGCACCACTTGGCAGGTTGGCACACTGATGCAGCCTCAGGACACATGCAGCAGAGCGTTCACACGGTCACAGCAGGATTGCAGACAATATCCTGTCATTGCTCGTTTATATGGCAGCATGCTGTATAGTCCTATCGAATACCAGATAAGCGCCATGCTTCAGGTGTACCTTCAGCTAGTCCAAGCAATCGCTGCCATGAACAAGCCGTTACCCAGTGGTATCATACCTGCCAGCAGTATGCTTCCTGCGTGGGGCAGTTTGGTAGACCTCTGCTGTGTCCTAAGCATTCCCCAATCCTGTTCTTTTGTACTCCTGCTGCTGCTCAGGCCGACTAGGAGGTGGCTGGTCTCCCTACCTCTGTCTGTGGAAGCCTGGAGGGAGAAATATCAGCTGGAGGGGGCATGGGCACGGAATATAAGGTAAACCCTTGGGGGAGTCCTAAAGCAAGGTACACGTATTGCCATGGGGCTTTCTCCTGCAGCAGACCTTGGCCCTTTAAATATCCCTTATGTTACACTTGTGTCCATGAGGGATGCATCTTCTACACTTGTGTTCCTGGGATAAATTATAACTTGAGTCCCGTATGCTACACCTATGTAGTAGAAATGGGTCCACGTAGCCATTGTTGTTACTGTGTTCATGGATGCATGCTTCTGGTACAGCTTTTTGTGAATGCATCCCCATCAGCAATCCCCAAAGCTTCGGTGGCCCCATTGGAATGTCATCTGCTCAGGTTTCTTGAGGTGGCATGGAATCCCAACCTCGTGCTGCACAAGACATCTGCTTCTTAGCAGTTTACTCCTTCCCACCCCCTTAGTCCTAATCGCAAAAACTCAGTCCTATGCTCTCTGCTGTCCATGCTGACTCTGTGAACAGGGATCTGGCCATAGCACCTTTCTTTGGAAACTCTATAGCTACCAGGCTCCCCCCTACCTCCTGTGATGCCGCTGAGATGCTGCTGCTGGGGGGCTTCAGAGCAGCACAGAGGGTACGACTCACACTGCAACCCACAGAGCTACCAGGCCAGCAACAGCGGCAGCAGAAGCAGCAGGGCCGAGAGAACCTGGAACAGCAGCAGCAGCAGAGGCAGTCTGGAGAGGGTTTAGGTGGAGTTGGGGAGGCTGTGCACGTGTGGCTGGTGAACATGCATCTTGACCATGCAGAAGAGGAGCAGAGGGCAGTACAAGGGCAGGTAGGAGGGAGGCACGTGGGTTGAAGAAGGGCAAGGGGTCCAGGGGATTGGGAGACGCGAAGCAGCTATGCTGGTATGGTTCGTTTGCTTCTGCATCTTGACCACGCAGCAGAGGGGAAGGGGGTGGTAGTAGGGCAGGTAGGAGGTGATTTGTGCAGGTTAGCATTCCCAGCACGTGTTCTGCATTGTATGTGTACCTCAACCCACTCTAGGAAGATATCTGGAGCTAGCAGCTAAAGAGACGTAGCCAGGGCCATTCCTTTTGTAAACGATGATCGTTTTTTTTTGTACATGCCGTTTCGTATTCTGACACTTTGGCCATCATCAGATCAACCTACTCGCTCTACTTGCTCTCCGTCCATCAGGATCCTGTTGGCATTTGCGCATGGACAGGGGTGTATTGGAACAAGGTGGTTAGGTTGTTGGCATGGACCTTGGCATGCAGGGGGGGAGGACTGTATGTGTGTGAGGCACCTTCCTAATATGCTGCTGCTCGTCTTGTTCTCATAGGCTGTGTGCCAGTGGATGGAGCCCCTCAAATCAGAGTGTGCTGGCATCATCATGACAGGTGACCTGAATGCCCCACCGCATGAGAAGCTACACACACTGTTCCGCAGCTTTGGCTTCACCTCCACACATGAGGTAGGCAGGGCAGGTTCTGCGGTTTAGGCACACATTGTAGGGTTGTTTGGGTGAGGGTTGTGAAGATCAAGGTTTGGAGGTCACCTACTGTGGCTTTACCCGTTATCCCATATCAGGATTGCTGGTGTGAAGGTCAAGTTGTAGGGGTTTGGTAAGTTTGGCACAAGGGTCATGGGGTTGGGGGTCTTTGGAATGCTTGTCTTATGGCTTTGGGACAAGTAGTTGGGAGGATCAAGTCAATTTGTAATATACTGCTTGTTGGTGCGGTGCAATTGCGTGACTTTAGTTTGTGAAAGCCCATGGGACTAACCAAGCAATGTGCGCCTGTTCTTGGCCCTCAAATCTCTCACTATAAGCACCTGCAGGGCCGTCTTAAATGAACTGCTGGAGGGTGAGACACGGGATGTTTTTGCCTCGCACAGGCCCAAACTTTATCCTTGTTTTGAGCTCTGGAATGCCATGGGGGTCATTCTCCAGCCTCCCCAGCTTTGTTGATACCCACAAATGGAGCAGGCGTTGTTATGTTGGAGGAGGGGGAAGGGGGGGGGGGTGTACTGGCGCCAGCATGACCTTAACCCCTTTCTACTTGCTCTCCTCCCCGCAGGCCCATCATGGTTGTGAGCCTGCCTTTACTTGGCCCTCTGGCCTCCGTGCCCCGCTAATGGACATCGGGGACCCGCACTGTGCAGACTACATCTACCTATGGCAGTCTCCTGCAGCTGAGCTAGTGCTGCATGAAGTGTGCCTGTGTGGGGATAACCCTGCACCTGGGGACCCCTCCCTGTACCCATCAGATCACATAGGCATCAAGGTGCAGCTGCAGGTGGTGAAGAAGGGAGAGTCTGCAGCTGCGGCAACAACTGGAGGCGGGAGCAGCAAGCAGCAGCAGCAGCCAGTGGGGAGCAAAGCAGGGACTTGGTAAAGTCATTCGCTTCACCTTTGCGGTTAAACTCTCTGCGTGGGACTTCATCAGTGTAGTCTGCTGCGTGCAGCGGCACGGGGTAAACCCTCCATCTGTGCCTCTTGACCGGATGCTCCCGGGTGCTTTGGCGGGTGGCTTGAAGGGGTGAACCAGCAGCAAAGAAGAAGAAGAGCTACGCCAGGCTAGTTGAGTAACTGAGGCTGAGGCGGAGCCTCTGCAAGAGTCCCAGCCTGCGTAAGTTAAGGGAGAGGCAACTGAGGTCAGGAGACCTGGCCTCGTGGCCTGGACCAGCAGCAGCAGTGGAAAGCGATAGCAGTAACCAGCAGCAGATTGCCGGCTAAGCACGGGTAACACAATCTGCGACTTTTCACGCCTTCGCAGTCAATGCGATGGGGAGACACGCGGGAAGAGAAGCTCGCCAATTGACACGCAGCCTTGGTAATACCCTTGTTGAATCCTCCAAGCTGCAGCGGCAGCTGGCAGAAGGGAGAGGGCTGTCATCATGCAGTGTCGGCACAGGCGGTATGCCGTCTGTACCTGCCAGTGGGAAGGCCGTTTTTGCGAGGTCACCAGAAACAATCACAGTTTAAGGTGATGGGGTGTTTGGCTGTGGTTGCTGGGGCGTTGTTGAACTGTATGGCACAGGCCAGAGCAGCTGTTTATTCCATGCCGCTCAGGGCTGTTGCTACCCGGTTGGTGCTGCTGCTTTGGACTCATTTGGCCTGTTGATTGCCATCTATGCTTGTTGAGTACAGGCCAGGGATGGATGGTAGCGAACACACTCATCTACACAGCGGTTTGTGTTCCTTCATTTTGGAGCATGCTCCTGCAAATCTGAGCAGCTCCCTCAGGGGCTACCATGCTTGCAGCACCAGCGCCGTGCTCGGTTCACACAGGTTCTGCTTGTGCTGACCCCTACACCTGTAACCACCTTGAAACTTTGAGCAGTACTGTCTGCAGGAGGAAGGGGCACCTGCAGGTGCCGATGTGCTTGTTCCCTATGCTGCACAGCAGCTGTGCCTCCTCAGCAGAAGAATCCAATGCATACATTATTTTACATGGATGCATATGGATGCAGCTGTGTGACTGTAATGCTGCGGTTGAATAGGGACACCGCGTCAGGGGTAGTGATATGTGCAAGTGTTGCTTGTCTGGCTTGTCCTCTCTGACCTTGAGCAGCTTGTGCAGCACTACTCAGCGAATGTGTTGTATGTATCTTCTCGGGGGAGGCACGTGCATGCTTTGGGTCAGGGATTTTTCCTGCAGCAGGGAAGCTGTTGTGAGGATATAAGGATACAGTTAGTCCCTTCCTACCTGCGGTTCCTGCATGCATACCTGTTGATACAATGCTTTAGTATGGCTGGGTGTTGGGGTTCAGGCTCTTCTGGGTCCTTGTGCCACCCTAGTGCCTCTGGGGTTGTACCTGAGTTATGTGGCCTTGGAGGCCTGCTGGTAGTCTCCACCATAGCTAGCTCCCTTGTCCAGGCACAGCCCCCTAGTACAGGCCTCTGGGCTGTACTTACACTTGTTGTTGGCTTGGACTATCTGCACTTGCCGGCCCTTATGGCTGTGCTGGCAAAGTGGCTGCAAGGTACCCAATAAATTTCCTGATCCCAGAGACAAGTAATCCTCACATATTGTCCATGGTGTGAAGGAAGGTGCCATGCATGTGAAACTGTCTGCCCAGGGGCATGTCACTGTAGGTCTCTTGAGGACCCTTGTTTTGGTGGTTGTAGGGTTTATGTACCATATATAGGTAGATGTACCATATTTGCCGTCAAGCAGGCTTCAGTTTACCAAGGGCCGGGTGGGTGGAGGTTTTCTTGGGGCGGGCATGGGCGCCTTTTGCCTTCCAGGTTGTCCCACCGCTGGGGTGTTCTTGAGTGCATTGCTGTGCTATGTTCTGTGCTGTGCACAGCATGGGGAACAAGCAGCCCGAAACCATGTATGACTGTGTGCCTGTCCATGCTTTGCACTTTGTGCTCAATCCTGGATTCTTAGAAGGTTGCGTTTCCTGCTGGGAAATAGTGTCAGGTGCCTTCTAGTCAAATTTGAGCTGGATCATGTTGGGCAGGGTAGGGCAGCTGCCAGCTGTAACAGCCCGCTATTGTAGCCTGCAGATGATTGCAGCACCTATGAAAGCGTCCTTGCAGGACTTGTATGTCATTTGAAAATGTTTGTTGATTCAAAGTGCCCTTATGTGCCTCTTTGCATAAAGGAAACATTGAAGGTGTGGCAACAGCGAGAGGGTTGCTAGGTTGAACTGACCAAACAAACAATGTTGATGAAATGTGCCAGCAGTTCAATTGCGTAGCTGTCTCTGGCTCACTTCCTTCCCCTTTCCAGATTCCTGATTGGGGCACTGGGCGGGTGGCATAGCTGTGCTGCAGCAGGATTGTACCACCTAACTTGGCTGGTGTGTTGCTTCCATACTGTATTGTGTGTGGGTCTGTCATAGGGCTATGTGCATCCTGGGAGGGGGGGAAGGGGGGGGGGGGCTCCCCTGTGCAGTGCGTGATGCATCATAATGACGCCAAGAAATGGGGTATCTGTTACCTACCACTGTAGAGAGAGGGTCAGAGCAGGTCATCATGGAGATGGTCATGCTGCATTGAATTCTAGTGTAGTTCAAGAGGCAACATGTTGGGTGGAATGCCTCTTGGCGAGTTCATTGCGCACGGCAAACCAGATCTACTATGTAGTTTTCAATGGGGAGTTGCTTCCTGCCCTGTGTGGGTTGCAGTATTTGCTTACTGACGCGTTAAATTCCTGCAGTATTTGGTTGCCGCTTAGGTTCCCTGGTCGACTGTGCAAGCATACTGCCTTCAACTCCTTGAAGATGAGAATGCGTTTATGGGCGCGAAGGAGGTTTCCTTGTGTATAAGGAAATGGTATGCTGTCTCTTCTCATCATTTTGCTCAGCTGTGGTCTGGGATTGCTGATAGGCAATCCTTTTGCAATTAGTCCTTCTTCTGCATGTGCTGCTTTGGAGCCTGCCAGATTTCGCGGCAGTCGTCTAGCAAGATGGGATGTTGGGGCGTAGTTGGGCAGTTTGAGACAGGGGCAGAGAAGCATACCGGCTCAGGGCATTGAAGCACACTGTCATTCGATGGAGTGAGTCCGCGGGGACCTTGCCTATGGAGACGTACATGCCTCTCTGACGCATGGCGGGAGTGGGGGAGTCGAAAGCAATTGTGCTGCATTATTCAAATTTCTACTGCAGCCCGCATGAGACAAAGCAGCAATGGTGCATGCCTTTACCGTTCAGTTGTCTGTGCGTCCGCTCTCATTGCGGTTGGTGGGGTCCTGATATTCCGCTAAATGCGTTCACGATCCTTACGGAAGGTGACGGCACAGAATGTTGTAAGAAAAGCAGCTCAGACCTTCGCAGTTCTGGCTGAGCCCGTTCAATTAGACAACGATAGGCGCCAATGGCATGGGGTGTCCACAGTGAAGCGGTATGGTACCTGCGTTACTTGACTGATTGATTGCTTAGTTAAATATATGTTCCGCACCATGCATCTGAGGCCTTTCCGGTCATAAGGCTGTTAATAGCGGGCAAGATCACGAGTCTTTCAGGTTTCGGAGGTAGGTAGTTACGGAAGTAGTCACGGTGGCACGTCGCCTTCCTTTGACTGCACCAACTCGACACCCTAAAGCACCATGCCAGCACATGCACTTCACATATATATACGTTCACGCGTAGTGGTCTCCACATTGTTGATGTGCACATCTGGGGTGTTGAGAAGGTCACATCAAGCGTCGACGTGTTCTGGAGTTATATACGAGCAGGCTCTCTTTTTCTCCTACCAACTAAACGGTAGCTAGGCATTCTTGGTCATCATGTTGCTCACCATGTCTTCGGGGACAGTGGCTGGGATGTGCCAGCGTCGTTGTCCGCTTCCCGCGCTGGGTGGCATGCGTCGCAGCGTGCCTATGAGGTAAGGACGAGCAGTTTGCAGGTGGCTGGCGAAGGCCAGTGGATCAGACCAGAGGTACCATCACAGCATCCCCTTGTGCTTAACTGCTGGCTTAGGCCTGCTGTCTGTATGTCATGACTACTCCGCTAGTGTGCCGACCTCTTTGGGGTTTTTCTGAGCGTGGCATGGATGCATGACTCCGTATGCGTAGCAGCAGTGCAAATGTAGCTGCTAACATTGGCCAGTGCTACCTCGACGCAGGCCTGTGGTCGTTGCGCCAAAGAAGATCTCCACGGCGAGGCCGCGCTTCGAGAGGTACGCCCATCCGCTACTGGCCTCGTATCGCGGCTACTAAGCAACTGCATAGCGCTAGATTGGCATATTTAGCAGGCTGCAACCTTAGCAACGCGCGCTGCTGCAGGTTGGATACCCGTATCAGCTACAAGACCGCAGAGTCGTCCCCTGCCCCGGCCCCTGCTCCAGCTAAAGGCAGCGAGATCGATGTGGCGAGTTTCGTGCAAGAAAACTACACCCCCTACAATGGAGACTGGAGCTTCTTGGCTGGGCCCACCCAGCGCACCCTGGCCCTGTGGGCTAAGCTCGAGGAGCTATGTGCTTTGGAGCTGAAGAAGGGCATCTTGGATGTGGACCCTCATGTTCCATCCACCATCACATCCTTCGGTCCTGGCTACATCAACAAGGAGGACGAGGTGGTGGTTGGACTGCAGACAGATGCTCCCTTGAAGCGTGCTATCAAGCCCATGGGTGGAATCAACATGGTGAAGGCAGCCCTTGAGGTGAGGCAAACATTTGCAGTAACCGTCATGTACCCCCAGAACCGTCTTCTCATTGCTTTGCTAATGTTTGGTGTGAGTGCAGGGTAAGCAGTGTCGCAGTGCTCCCTGGTTTTCTTTCATTTACAACTGCAGCAGCTGGACATAACTGCAGCAGCCGGATAACGAAGACATCTCGTGACCTCAAGATCGCAACTGGCATCGGTGGTTGACCACTGTGCTAATCAAAGCTGCTCCCCTTTGTGTTCGCACTCCTGCAGGCTTATGGCTATGAGCTGCCCAAAGACATTGAGTACACCTACAACAATATCCGCAAGACCCATAACAGCGGTGTGTTTGATGCCTACACCGATGAGATGCGCAAGGCTCGCAAGAGCGGCATCTTGACTGGCCTCCCTGATGGCTACGGCAGGGGCCGCATCATTGGTGACTACCGCCGTGTTGCACTGTACGGTGTGGAGAAGCTCATTGAGGCCAAGAAGGCTGACCTGAAGTTCAACCTGTTGGGCGTCATGGATGAGGAGACCATCCGTCTTCGTGAGGAGGTCAACGAGCAGATCCGTGCTCTGAAGGAGCTGCAGGAGATGGCTGCTGGCTATGGCGATGACATCTCCAAGCCTGCTCAGAACTCCCGCGAGGCTGTGCAGTGGGTGTATTACGCCTACCTGGCTGCTGTGAAGCAGCAGGACGGTGCTGCCATGAGCATGGGGAGGATTGATGCCTTCCTGGACACCTACTTCGAGAAGGACTTGAAAGCTGGGAGCATTACTGAGTCTGAGGTGCAGGAGCTGGTGGACCAGTTTGTGATGAAAATGCGCATCATCAGGTGAGGGAATTTGAAGAAAATAGGTGTCTCGCCTTCTTGCTGTCAATCTGCTGTCCTGGGAATACTGAGAAGCTGGGGGAGATGTGCAGCAATCTTATGTGTTAGCTGCCCTCGCTTTGGTGAATCATTTCGTAAGCGTGTGTCGGGTTTACTCTGTGTTGCTAGGCAGACTATGAATCAGGATGCTATATATGGTAAGGTATAAAAGCTATCACCTGGAAAAGCAAAAATAGCAAGCAACCAGTACCCTTTTATAACCTTGGCCTGCCAAAATAGCTGCAATGAGCAAAGACTGTGGTTTATACTTCAAGTGTCTGCTTACTGCTTCAATGGACATGTTGCTTTTGCAGGCACCTGCGCACCCCCGAGTACAACGACCTGTTTGCTGGTGACCCGACCTGGGTGACCTGTGTGCTGGGAGGCACCGAGAAGAGCGGCAAGTCCATGGTGACTAAGACCAGCTTCCGCATGCTGCACACTCTGTACAACCTGGGCCCTGCTCCTGAGCCAAACCTGACTGTGCTGTGGAGGGAGAGCCTGCCTGACAGCTTCAAGCGCTTCTGTGCCAAGGTAAGCAGCTGCTTTGTATGCGCAAGACGGTAGGGGAGTCTGGATGCAAGATGGTAGGGAAGAAAAGCCATTGGTACAAGTGGAAGGCAACGGGACGTCTGCATGTGGTTATGGCTATTGCAACGGTAGTGGAATGGAAGCACACACATCCGTCGGTGCTAGCAGTACAAGGAGCAAAGCAGTGAGTATGCAGAATGAGGATTTTGCTGCCGTTGCATTTTAAGCATTCTGTCGTGAAGGCTTTACATAGCGCTCTCTTTGCTAACAGCTACTTCATCTCCTGCCCTTCCTATCCCTCCCAGGTGTCCCTGGACACATCCAGCATCCAGTACGAGAGTGACGAGCTCATGAGCCCCTTGTTTGGCTCTGACTACGGCATTGCCTGCTGTGTGAGTGCCATGCGCATCGGCAAGGACATGCAATACTTTGGCGCTCGTTCCAACCTGCCCAAGCTGCTGCTGTACATCATGAACGGTGGGCGTGATGAGATCACTGGCGAGCAGGCTGGCCCCAAGTTCCCCCCTTTGTCTACTGGGGATGGTCCCTTGAACTTTGAAGAGGTCAAGACACAGCTGGACAAGGGCATGGACTGGCTGTGCAAGTTGTACTGCAACACCATGAATGTGATCCACTACATGCACGACAAGTAAGTGTGGGAAGCATGGGGTGTGATTTCCTGTGGAGGGGAAATGCATAGTAGCTGAAGTTTGGTTGCTGAGGGATGGGTGGAAAGGATGGGCTAAAGAGCCGGAGGGAAGCCAAATCATGTATGTCAAATCTAACCGAAAACCACGGTATGTGTATGGAGGTTTCCATGCTTCCGGCAGTGGCTTGAAATGTGATTGCCAATTTGACACTCCTTAGATCGGCAGGTTGATCCTAGTGTTGACATAAGGCGGGTTCGGTACCAAACCTGGCAATTTGGGCGGGGAAAGGAAGCTGCAGGCAGTATGGTAAGATGGGGACATGTAATTGTGATTTGTTCATATTGTACAGTCCGCTGATCAGCTTGTATCGGCAGGTGATTAACGTTGATTCTATGTGCGATTAGCGTCTGTACAACAAGGAGTACTTCAAGTCTATACAGCACCTGGTGAATCATGGGTGTTAGGTTTTATGCTCAGGGTTTAGCTCAGGTAGGAAACATTTTATATTGACGAGCTCAGTCAGTCTAGGATGTATACAGCCACCTTGCAAAATTAGTGCGCTCAGGTCTTTCCTGGTATAGATGCAAGCTGCATGTTGGGTCCTGCTGAGCACATTTGCCCCTTCCCCATCCACAGGTACAACTATGAGAGCCTTGAGCTGGCCCTGCATGATACCCAAGTGCGCCGCCTGCTGGCCTTTGGTATCAGTGGCCTCAGTGTGGTTGCTGACAGCCTCAGCGCCATCAAGTACGCCAAGGTTTACCCCATCAGGGACGAGCGTGGCATCATCAGCGACTTCCGGGTTGAGGGCGAGTTCCCCAAGTATGGAAATGACGATGACCGTGTGGATGGCATTGCTGGTTGGGTGGCGCAGTCCTTCAGTGACAAGCTGAGCAAGCAGGAGACGTACAGGAAGAGTGTGCCCACCCTGAGTGTGCTGACCATTACCTCCAATGTGGTGTATGGGAAGAAGACTGGCAGCACACCTGATGGCCGCAAGAAGGGAGCTCCTTTCGCCCCTGGGTGAGTACCAAAGAAGCTAAAGCCCTTGCTGATGTGTGCTGCTTCTTTATGAAGCCATTGTGAGACTGTTGAAGTTTGAGTTGGCTTGTTGTGGGTGGTGATGCACCCACCAGCGCTCCACTTTGATGAGGCCATTTGGTAATCTGGTTGGTTTATGCCTGGGATCCTGGCTGCGTTGAGGAGTGGTGTAGTAGCATTACTGATTGGTTTCTCCAAATCAAGTACGGTAGCGAAAGTGTGTCAGAACTGTGCTGTGACTGCTTTTGCTATTCAGGATGTAGCAACAAGAGATAATCTCTGCCACTACAACTGCTTACACAGGGGGCTGTTAGTATTGGTAGCCGGATTCCAGCTGGAAGTGCAGCTATGGGCAGCTGAGGTTCTCTGTATGTTCCGCCAGCACTCACTCTTCACTTTTGCAGGCTTACTGCGCTGGAGTGGAGACTCATTAAGTAGTGGAGCAACTCTGTGGACCATGGGTACTTGTGCTGACGGTTTGTTGCTCTGCCCCATTTTGTCCTGCAGAGCCAACCCCATGCATGGTCGTGACGCAACAGGAGCCCTGGCCAGCCTCAACAGCGTGGCCAAGATCCCCTACACAGCATGCCTGGATGGCGTGTCCAACACCTTCAGCCTGATCCCTCAGGTGCTAGGCAAAGGTGGTGAGGCTGACCGTACCCGTAACCTCAGCGCAGTGCTGGACGGCTACTTTGCACAGGGCGGGCACCACATCAATGTGAATGTGCTGAACCGTGAGATGTTGCTGGATGCCGTGGAGCACCCGGAGAAGTACCCCAACCTGACCATCCGTGTGAGTGGCTATGCTGTGCACTTCAGCAAGTTGACGCATGAGCAGCAGCTGGAGGTCATCAGCCGTACATTCCACGATACCATGGATCGCAGCTAGGAAGGGGCTGGAGGGTGGTAGGAAGAGCTATGGGGTTACTCCCCTGGCCTAAATAATGGGGCAATAGATCCGTGGAAATGCAATTGCCAGGAGGTGGGGTAGGACTATCAGCTTGGCAGCAGCTCTTGGCTTTACGCAAGCCTCGGGTGAAGGTGTTTGAGGAACATGCATCCATTAGGAACATGCATATGTTTTGGATGGAGGATTAGCCATTGGTTGGGAGTTTAGCTTAATAACCCAATGGCAGCCCTGCTCTGGCTTCCTTTCTTCCTGAGGCAGCTTACCCCATAGTAACATCAGATTCACCTTATGTGCTAGTATCTGCATCACTATGGAGTAGCATCCGCACCATTGGGTAGTACAGGATGGCTGTTCTCTTCTGAATTTGGTAGGATAGGGGCTTGGATACTTGGCATATGGGCGCAGCTTGCAGAGACGTTTGTGGTTGTAAGCTGCTTGCTTATCTTTCTTGTTGATGGCTTGGTTATTTTGTGCAGAGTGGGCTATGCTTGCGTATGGTAACAAGTAGGCATACATTGTTTGAAGAGGGATCATAATCCCTTCTTGCTGGGGTTTAACAGTGATATTTTGGGCATCCAGTAAACAAGCATGGTCCAGCCCAACAGACTGGCTGTCTGTTGCTCTTCAAGTGGTTCCTTTTTATGGCTCAATACTGAACCTGCCTTGGGGAATACAGAATGAACTCTGCAGCCGCAGTAGTATGCTGCTTCAGCTTGTTGGTTTGTATTAATGGCAGGGCAGACTGCAGTTTAAACTACAAAAAGGGGAAACGGAAAGGGGAAGAGAATGAATGCTAAGCCCGTGTGATGACTGCAAATTTGCTTAATGTAGAGCGGGCTTTGTTAAGCGGCTACTGGTGCAACGTTTCAGTATGCTGTTAGTAGTATAAGAAAAGCAACTGACAGACATGCTGATTGAATCATCGCGGACAAGGAGGTTTTGTTCCCTTTGGAAAACAAAGAACATCTCTACATACGTCTCAGCGTTGTCCTTCTTGCAGTCGATCTGACCTATGACGAACATGCACCCCGACCTAAATCCATTCATGTTTTATGGTTCTAGCTTCGGTCTAATTAGTGCTGAGGTCAAATCCAAAGCAGAGGAGAGACGTAGACATACATTGTGGCCCCTTACCTTTCAGAACTAGGCTCGAGGCCCAGGGCAAAGCTATCGGCAACCGCATCAGCAAACCATCCCCGCGCAGTTGAAAGCCAAATGCATTCCACTGAACAAAGATGTAAGCAGGAGACCTTCAGTTCACAAATGAAAGCTTCTTGAGCACCTCATCGAGCCATCTCAGAATCCATGATAACTCCGCTAAGAAGTCTGGAGAAAAAGTCAGTGCCTTCATCCTCCACAAACTCACTTAAGCAGGGCCAGACATAGGCCTTGTACACCAGCAGTGGAACCCATGGCACGCGACGTTGCGTATGAGAAATTTGAACATGGGCAAAAGCACTGCATGCAACTGAGACACCCCAGGTCCTTGATAGGTGCAGGTGGACGGTTGATATCAAGCGTGTAAACGACAACTGAGAGTCTGACGGCTCTGTTGAGTTCTCCCATGATAGCACAGGCAGGCACTGGCAGGCACCTGACGAGGACGAGTGCTTTTGTTCCCACCAAGTGCCGGCATGAATTTGCGCGCCTCGCTGCTCCAGAGGATATCTTCATAAGAGAATGTAAGCCCTCAGTAGTGATCTGCAACTTGTTTTACCTCTCGTTGTCAATTTGCCGTACTGGCAGTACCAGACAGGATCGTGCCAGCATACACCTGCCCTTAGCTTCCAGCCTGCCAATGTGTCCTCTACCACATCCATTGCTCTCGAAAGAAGAGTATGACCGGCTGCCTGTGGCACAACAGACAGGCTGGGTGAAATCAACACGAGCCGAACTTCGCGCGAAGCAGTGGTCGAGGTGGACATGCGTACCTGCTCTGGCCTTGGGCTGCCTGGGGGCCATATTCCTCCTTATCGTCATCGTGATTGCGGCAGCGGTAGGATCAGACGGGTTCTTGCCTGGCTCTTTAGGAGGCTGTATTGCAGCTGGTGTCCTGTTCTCTGTAGCATCTGTTGCAGTTGGCGTTCTGGGCTGCCTTAAGGCAAGGAGCACTCGCACTCACGGTGATCAACTGCCGCTGTACATGAGAGCGCCAATGGCGACCGGCATGGACAGGGTGAACAACGCAGTAGGCTGGCAGTTTGCCAACCAGATGCTGACGGATGCAAATAGGCAAGCTGTTTATGCGGGCAATCCATACTGAAAAAGCAGCAGGCGCATGAGGTGTGGCCACAGTACAGCGCGGCGAGCTCGCTCATCACGAATGGGGCTCAGTGCAGTCTTACATGGCAACCAGCCCCGTAAGTCGGCCTCCTCCCACCACTCGCTATCTCAAAGGTCCCCAGCCGTAGTGGGATTGAGGACATTGACTACTACACAGTGACGAAGTGACATGTAAGAGGACAGGAGCTGGGTATTTGACCTCAGTTGCCTCTACTTGACTTAACGAGCCAATTGGGTGGGCTAGGACTGCCGGACTGGATGGGGGTTAATCCTAGCTATGTGACCGTCAGCTCAAAGTTGACCATTGATAGATGGTTGTGCAGACGGGACCTGATAAAGAGTTAAGACTCTATATATGTGGGGGCTTACTGGATCATAGCAGGCGACTTGGAGCCGTGGGGTGCACTGCATCGTTATCAGCACAATTCAGTTCTGCAAATATATTGATATCTGTCATTCATGCCGGGGCATCAAGTGACCTGCATCTGTCATGGGGGCAACATATCCACACCTGTCAGGGGGCGAAAGCAGGGGCCGTGCATCTGTCGGGGGGAAAGGCGGCATCTGAGTGCAACTTGTCATGGTGCGAACGTATCTGCAGCTTGTCATGGTAAGAAAGGCGGCATCTCCGAATTATCTGTCATGGCGTGAACACGGTGTTTGAGTTGCATCTGAGTTCAACTTGCTTGTCATGGCGGTGTGGACACATCTGCAACTTGTGATGGTGAGAGTGCATGTCAAACCTGGAACTGCCGTACTTATGGGAAATGCTTGTGCAATTTTCATGGGAGGAGTGCTTCTATTCTGCAAGTGGTCATGGTGTGAATTGAACGCAGGACTACTATATGTTTGCAACTTCAGTTGTCATGAATGGGAGGAACGCATCGGCAACTGTCATGGTGTTGCTTGATAGTACGGCATGAATGGATCTTGTTCCAGCGCATGCAGGTGGACCTACCTGCAGCTTGCATGACAGTTTAACCTGCACTTGCGGCTCTCAGTTGTGTAGACCATTGGACTATCAATTCCATTTTTGTGTGGAAGGGAGTCCACCTGGCCGTTAAACCCATACAGAATTGTACTTAGCCAAGATAACAGTCACGACACATACATACTTGCATATTTTGTGTTTCTTGTTGTGTGCTTTCACTAGACCCCTGGGCTGTCGTGCTACACGTACGGTTTCTTTTCATTGGCGCATGCAAGATTTGATAAGGAGAAAATGCAATCTGATGAGTTGGGGAAGGGGGAGAATCCCTCAGGAGGGGTCAATGAGTCATGCTGGGTTGACGCTCGTGGCTAGGGGATGCCCTTACCTGCAACGTTATCACAGTGACGTCCTGCATGGTGCTGACATGCAAGCGAACACCACCAGGGTGGGATGGTTTTCTCACAAGTCCGGAGTTTCCAATGCACATCTCTTACCAGAGGTTCTGGTTAATACAGATACACATCTGGATCTGTTTGATTCAGAATCTGAGGATGCATCAGACTTTGAAGAGCTTATAGAAGTGCAAGCTAATGGTTGATCCCCAATGGCTTCAACTCCTGATAGAGTGTGTAGCTACTGATTTTGTGTTGGTCCTTTTGCCATTTCTGGTGTTTCCTTTTCCGATGAGTAGGGAAATGGGGCTTGACCCCGGTGTGTTTGGTCGTTTCGACCTAGCTGCCTTGGTGCAGCCACACCTTAAACTTTTGTTTGTTTGTTTGTCAACCCCTACTTGACCTTAGGCAGGACCCGGGCCCCGCCAACCAATGCAGGCACACCATGGCATTGCTGGATTTGGTTTGCTACAGTAGGTTGTGACTTGATCTCCTAGGAGGCCTCACCGATGCCGCCGGCACACTACAGATTACAGATTCATACAAAGTGGCCCCACAATGAAGGGGGCGCCCGTGACGGAGCCAAACTAGGCTCCACTATGGGCATCATACACTCATGCCAGACTCATCAATATGATCATCAGTCATAATCAGACGAAAACGTATCAATTTTGTTAACCAACCAGACCTAGCTCCTCTAGTGTCTCCGGCCTGGTCATTGCATAAGGTAGAAGGTCTGATGCTTCAAAGCGCCTATAGTCTAGGCATTCTGATACAAAGGCAGCAACCTTCCTTGGACTCTGGTTCATGAAAGCACTGACCCTTCCCAGATGGCCGCCTAGACCGAGCAGCCCGGGACACTCCTCCAAAATTTGAGAACAATGCTTCCTCATACTTCAACCTAATGTGGTGATATGTGGGGCATTCAAACAGGGCATGATACTCATCCTCCATAACAGAGCCCAAAGTACACTTCTGACAGACACTACCGTGTACTCCCTCTACTACATAATATATACTACGATACGGTTGGAGTCATGCTTGGGTGCTGCACGGCCCAGAGGGCTGTGCAGTGGCCTCTCTTAATAAAAAAACTATACATACTACGATAGGCAGGGCAAGGCTAGGCAGCAAGACTCCGTCCCACAATCACCAGGAGTTCTGGTAATGATGCTCAGTGGAAAACTGCGTTGCCTTCACTCATCAATCCAGCCAGCATTGAGGGAGGCACATCTTAAGAGTCTCACTCACCCATCCTAAGAAAACTTTTGGCCTTCATAACAACAACAACACACATTAAGGTGTGGCAAAGCATGATGAGCTACTAACAGGGAAGAGGTATGCAGAAATCATACCATACAGCCACAGCAGTGGCAGTTTGCTCAGTTGAGCCCCGAAGCAAGTCCTCACTTCGCTTGTGTATCATGATGAGGGCCTGCACAATCTCACCCACAAAAAAACACATACACGTACAACCATATACATACAACAGAAGTTTCACAAAAGATCAGCTGCGCCAACCCCACAACAAACCGCAACACGCATTTGCCCTAGCCATCAGTCAACTACATGCAAATTCTGATGACATAACTCTAACGAGCACTTGCTGATTTGCATCAAGCCAGTGGAAGAACTGAGAGAGCAACTCATGAAATAAGCCGCAAGCTGGCTTGATTGCCCATCTTAATACATGCAAGGAGCCTCACTTGAGACCACACATGTATTCAAGACGGCCAATCGAGCCAGCTTGCATGCGGCTTAGTGGCATCACCAGCAAACAGGGCCACAGTCCTGGTTTCGACCAGCGGTACTCACACCACCCTCCATTTCCTCCCTAGCCATACTGCTGACTACCCTTCCAACAATCAACCAAAACCCTTACCACCCTCTGTACATGCAACCTCAACTCTCCCGAGTACACATGTGCGCATGAACTACACATGGTTTGAAAGTGAACTACACACTTGCCCAGCTTCAAGCACTTCCTGTACTGTGTGAGAGCCAGAACTATGCAGAGGAATGGGAGAGACCCTTCTTGCATCAAGGAGCAAAGGAGTAGGCCCTCACCCCTGAACAGCCTTGTGGGCCGTGCAGGACCCAAGCATGACTCCAACCAGTTTCTTAGTATCTTGAGAGGCCCGCTACCAGAACCCAGAATACATAAGTGGGTATGTCATTGAGGAGAAGGGTATATCCTCCGCGGCATGTTGACAGCTAGTGCCATGCACGCCTCAAGTATTGGCCAGCTCATGGCATTGGCCTAATTTGTGTGCTACTGACCGTACCCACAGGCAAGGAGACTGCAAAAGCAAGGACTGGCAATCTGTCAACTGCCCAAGGAGTCAACTTCTCACAAGCCGCACCACACAAGCGCCTGGTGAAACAACAAATAACATCATCCGCCTACCTAGGTGCAAACCCTGGATAATCAGTACAATCATGCTAAAGTGGTACCAGGCTAGAGGCCAGCAAGGTCATCAGCAAGCCATACATCCGAGCCTGTGTACCTTCAGCTGCTACTAACTCACTCTTCGACCCCCTAGTATCTGAGCCTGGGTTACTGCCAGCAACTGCTTCCATTGCCAATCAGGCTTGACTTTGCTCAGGCGATGGCCTAGGCATGCTTCTTTACTGCCTCCTTCTCTTTGCTTGCTTCTGCTTTCATAGCCTCATCACCTCCTAATGCTATATTCACAATCTTGGAGAACCAGAACAGCTGCATAGAATACACGGACAGCAGCAGTGCATTTGTAATGTAGTATGTCATGCGTGGCAAGACCCGCCCGTCTGTGAGTCCAGGATAAATCAGACCAAAGGGAGGCACAACAACACGTGCCACAGCAAAAAACAATGCAAACAGCTTGAAGAAGATGTCCTGCACAGGCTTGGATGCCGGTGTCTCCATGTAGTGGAAGGTCTTTGCTGCATGGAGCACAGGGTTGCTGATATCAAAGAGAGCTGTGGCCATAAGGCCGAACCGATGCAAGCCCCCAAAGTAACCATACAGCATCATAATTCCAGTAATGATATGATGGATGACCATATCGGTGCCCAAGATGCAGCCTTTGCCAATCGCGGTTCCGATCATCTCATAAGTGTAGAACCCCATGAGTGTGAGCCACATATAGCGGAACTCGAGTGACACTGGGTAACTTGGCCAACCTTTAAGGCAGGTGTCGGGGTGCACAGGGGTGCAGCCCCCATTGTGGTTTAGCATGACCACCCATGCCCACCCAGTGACGAGACCACTGCTGATTGAGGTGAAGGCGTTGTCAAAGACTTTGCGGGCGCGCTTGCTGCTGCTGGCACTGGGACGATCTGAGGCTGGGAGCTTTGCGTCTGAGGCTGCAAGGTGAGCTGCAATCAAAGGTGTTATAACTGCTTCACTGATGATGCGGAAAGCTAAGATGATGATACCGAGGTAGAGGCAGAATAAGAGGTCGCTGCGTTCCCCAGTGAAGCGTGGTATAAGTTGCTCTGGTAAGAGCTCTCTAGCTGCTGAGATTATGGTGGCCATGCTGGTGGATTTTTCAGCTGCTGCTAGTGGCTGTGTAAGTGCTGGTACTGCAGGTAGGGCTTGGAACACCGGACACAAGCCTGCATGCAAGGGCAAGACTCAGTTAGTTCGGCAGGCTTTTGCGACAAAGGCAGCCGACAGTTTGTTGTTGTCTGATAAGCCCATGGCTCTGTTTCTATTTTTTGCATCTGCTTCAGCTTGGGAAGGCACCTCAGAGGGTAGCTGTTCATGCCCCCCGAACAAGCCTCTCATGGTTGACAAGATTGCCTATGAGGTTCACTTTTAGCAACGGTATACCTGCAAAGCGCGGTTAAGCCAAGTAGGATTTCAAGGTACACTGCTCCGTTGAGTCCAAGGGGTGGGTTGCTCTTTTTGACTGGTCGGTGGTCTACTCGTGTAAGAAACTGCAATTGACCATGTGAAACCTCTTTAAGCCACTTTATCTAGCTAAAGCGCAGGCTTTCACCAGCACTCAACGAAGATCCGAGGTATGGCGTTATAGAGGTGGAAATGCTGACGGCAAGAATCGCCACAAAATCACCCAACGCCTGTGCAACTGAGACACTGCCTGGTGCCATTCTTAGAGTCCAACATATGCACATGCTGCTCTTCTTGCTATGAGCTCCGCCTTAGGACACTGACTCCGTCCACGTAGGAGTCACCTGGAAGACGAACAGGCAGGATGTCACTAGCTGGCTAGAAAGCCAGACTGCCCAGTTTGATGCTCTAGCTGTCGCTCTGTGCACACCAAAGCCTTCGTTGGACGGACGTATCTACAACTCGTACCCTGTCACCTGCATGGCATGTATCGCACTTGCACCCCTTGGGATCAGCCAATTGGCTTGTCAGTTGAGGTCGTCTTCTGTTGTTGAGTTGTATAGGCTTGTACTGCCGAGAACCGTCCGCTGATCCGTCATAACGTAGTAAAGGCTGTGGTGCTAGGCTAGCTCACTGGAGACGCGCAGCCCTGTACGCATGGAGCTAGCTTACCAGAAATAGTATTCTTAGCCAGCGAACAATGGAAGGAACGAAGCGTAGTGCGAACGAGGCCGGGCTCTCCTCTGACCGGCCGGCGAAAACTTTCCGCCTAGAAGGTAAACGAGCCATTCGTCGGTTGCGAGTCCACTGGCGGGCCCAATGGCCACTTCGCAGCCGCCTGATTTCACGATTACCCGCTGATTTCCGCTCGGTTTAACACTTCGCGCAGACGCCCTAAGCAAGCTGGATGCATCCGTGCGGATCAAGCTACGCTCGATGTTCGATGATCGTGTGGTAGGCTGTTCCTCTAGCTTGACGAGTAGCCGTGCAGCTTGCAGTATCCTAAATAGTGAGGGCCAGCAGTGGGTAGGTAATGCTGCCCTGATGGGTGGTCTGTTCATTCGTTGTTGTTTGTCCTTGCTCCAGCATGTCCGTTGGTCTAGCTGTCCGCTTTCTTTGTGACTTTGCACAGCATCCCTGCATACTGATGTATGTCAGTCAGGTTTTTGCAAGTCTCAAGGACTTGCTACATAAAATCATAGGCATGAGCATATTCATGTGTCATGTCTCTTCTCCTGCATGTTTCTGTCACATCCCACTCTGCCGATTTAGCTTACAAGCTATGGGCTGTCAGCATCAACAGCAGCATCAGAAGGGGATGCATGGGCTCTTGCGGGTCAAGCATGGGATCATGAGAGGCTGAACAGGACTAACATGTCATCTATGGTAAAGAGATGTAGAACATGGTTCATGAGTTACTGTTGGCTGCTCCATCTCCCCATGTCAAGTCACACATGGGTTTATGTTGAGTAATGCATAATGCTTGAAGGACTCCCCCGACCACAGCAATCGGTTTGTGATCCTTTTGCTGGTGTACTGCACAAGGCTGCTTGTGCTGCTTCAGCATTGTCAAAGCTGCAAACAGAGATTAAAGCACACCTTGCTGCCTGTGCATCACCTATTACTGCCTAGTGCCTTGAATATGTCTTTCTTAAAGAGGCTCTGCTCACAGGCGTGCCTGCAAGAGTGCTATCAACATGTTGGGTGAAGCTTGGCCGAGCATGTGCAGCTGGTGCTGTCATCTCAAAACCTCTCCCGAGTACCAGCGTAACCAGAAATAAGGCATGATGTATCTGGTACCCTGTGTCTTCTCTAACTTGATTAAAAAGAAAATGGACTGTGCTGAAAATGGACAATGCGGGAAAGTTCGAAGCAAGAATTGGATGTAAGGCTATCTGGCTGATACACTCTTGACCTTCTTTGCCCACCACCAGGCCATGATGCATATAGCAGAAGATAACTTCACTTCCATGTACCACACTCATGCCAAGAGTCCTCCTGCCCAATTTTCTGAAAGAGCGCCTATATTTGAATGATGCCCTGTGTCTTGGTGGCTCATACAACCTGTGCTACAGACGAGCAGATGGCTGCTGGCTGCCCTCCTGGCAAGCTGGTAGAAAAACACAACAGCACAATACAGATGGGGGACTCGTAAATGGTGCTTGTAAACTAAGCTGTAATCTAGAGCAGCTCCACTTTACAAGCGGACCACATGGCCATGGAGTTCCCACCCTCTGCTGCCCCACCTCCTCTCTAATACTGGATGATCCACGGTGCCATGCGCACACTATGGCACCTCTGGCTTAAGCAGTGCACTCCCTGCCCTCTGGGCAGGGAATAGACGCTCACCCCTTTTCTCCCCAAGTGCCTGATAAGTATCTAATAAAGTGCCGATAAGTGTCTTTAGAGGGTCCGGACCATCTGCTAACCTTTGCTAGCATCTGCTCCTGCTTGCTGCCATTCTGTCCTCACTCCAGATCTCAGAGAACGAAGTCGATGAACGCAACTTGGAGAAGCTGGCTGAGTTTGATGCCAGCGACGCCCTTGAGATCCTTGAGGGTTTTACCCAGAAGGTGTCTGAGAACGGTGGCATTCGTAACAAGGCAGCCTACCTAGCTGGGGCCATCCGCAACCAAGCCCACAAGATCCGCCCCCCTCTACATCAAGACATCAAGGAGCGGCTGGAGAGCCTCTACTCTGAGGGCACTGTGCGGGAAGGCGACCTGGATAAGCGCTGCATGGATGCGCTGTCTTCCCTGCCTGTGAGCACAGCTCTGGCAGTGATCCAGCGCTTTGCATCTAAGGACCTCACTGAAGTGCGGAACACCTCCGCGCTATTCATGTCCACGATCAAGGCAGTGGATGGAGACTCCCACCACCAGCGGGGTGGGGACCGGGATAGGGGGGGCCGTGGGGGCGACCGGCATCAGCCGTATCAGCAGAGCTACCAGCCACGGCAGAGGTCTCCACCGGGGAGAGACCGGGGGCATGACAGCTACCGCAACGGCGGCGGCAGCAGCTATAACAGCCAGAGGGGCCCCCCTCCTCTTGAGGCCAGGGCAGCTCGGCCTCCGGCTCAGCCGGTGGCCATTGCATACGCACCGCCGCCACCGGTGCGTCCCACTTACCCAGCAGCGCCGGGTGGGTTCTACGCTCCAGTTGCAGCGCCGGCGTACCCACCTCCTGCTGCTGTGGTGCCGGGCGGGCCTCGGCCGGGATTTATCCCCCCGCCCCCGAAACCGGAGCTAGCTGGGCGGTACAAGGGCACGGAGCAGGCAGCGCTGGGGGTGCGGATCAATGAGTTCCATGCGCTCAGCAGCTTTGCGCCGTATGTGCATGCGGCGCCTGCGATCAAGCTGCAGCAGTTGTGGGATGATGGGAATGAGCTTGTGAGCATGCTGGATGATAGGGCCTGGGAGGTGCTGGCAGACCTGGGGCCAGCGGAGGCTGTGGTGTCCATTGATGAGGCGGCTAAGCGGCTGGATGAACCTGGGGGGGGTCAGATCAGGAACATCAATGCTTATTTCATGGTAAGAGGCTGCATGTGGGGTTGGGGGGTTGGGGTGGAGGCAGGGGGTAGGAGGATGGGGTAGTGAGGATGATTTTGGGGGTCGGTAGATCAGGAACATCAGTGCATACTTCATGGTGAGAGGCTGCATGTGGGGTTCCGGGGTTGGGGTGGAGGCAGGAGGCAGGGGTTGTGAGGATGATCTTGGGGGCGGGTAGGTCAGGAACATCAATGCATACTTCATGGTAAGAGGCTGCATGTGGGGTTTGGGGGTGGGGTGGAGGCAGGAGAATAGGGTAAAGAGGTAGGTGGGTTGTGGCTATCACTCAGCTGTGGTATGTGCTAAGGAAAGGGGGAGCAGCTGCGTCACCGGTGTGGACAAGGGATGTAGGTAGGTATGGCAGGTGCCTGGACTTGTTAGCTGGGGTGTGTGATGCTTGTGTGAGAAGCTGTGGTGGTGGCAATGGATGAGAGGGAGAAGCCTACTTGAGCAGATGGGGTGAGGGTAGGGCATGGTGGTCATCACGGTAGAGCTGAGGGTTGGGTTTAGCGCAGCGGGGAGGGTGGAAGTGGGTTGGTGTGAAGGCATGTTGTTCCTGTGAGGATCTTGCCTCTTTCTGTGAGGACCTTCCTGTTGTGCTACTGCTTCTAGTCTGCCTCCTCTCTCTGCAACTTGAGTTGCAACTTCTCCAGTCAACTCAGTCAGTTGCAACTCAAGGTCACCCCCAAACTTATTATCACAACAAAGACCGCTGCCCAGGAAAATATTGAGGCGGCTTCCATAACAGCATCGCCAACGGCTCACAGGCATTTTATCCTGTAAAGTATTTTGATCCCTGCTAGCTGACATCTGCCTGCACTGATTCTACTTTTGCTAATGCTGCTGCTGCTTGCTGGTTGCTGCCATTACTAACGCTGCTGCTGCTTGCTGCTACTCCAATTGCTGTGTCATTGCAGTCCCAGGTGAAGAAGGTGGGGCCCAGCAAGACCCGGGACCCCTACCCAGACCACAGAGATCGCGACGGCCACAGGGGAGACTTCCGTGACCGTGACCGGGGGGCCGGGAGGGACTTCCCCCGGGAGCCCCGTCGGGATGATTTCAGGGACAACCGTGATCGCTACGACTCCCACCGCAATGACCGGGGCGGCGGTGGTGGCGGGGGAGGGGCTCCGGGGGGCCCGGGCCAGCAGCAGCAGCGGTTTAGCCGGAACCCGGCCATCCATTTGCTGCCGCCGGAGCAGCGGGAGTTAGCGGAGGGGCTGTGCAAGAAGCTTGCGCCGCATTTGCGGACTGACCACTTTGATGAGGGGGTGATCGATACCTTGAAGAGGATGAGCACCTCAGAGGGAGTTGCGGTGCTGCGAGAGCTGGAGGCGAATAGCTTGGGGGATGTGCGGAACATGCCCAGCTACATTATGGGGATCTGCAAGCGGGTGCGCAATGCTAGGCGGTGATCAATGCGCTGGGTGCAATGGCAATGCGGTGGGTGCAGTGTGTTCAGGAGGTTCTAGGGTGGGTTCAGGGGCGAGCAGGGGCTCAGAGAAGGAGGACAAGCGGTGGTGCAGGGAGACCCTAGCATGGGCAGTGGGGGTGATATGAGAGACCAGGGATGTGTGTGATGGGGGCATGTAGGTGGTGTGACATTACGGGCATCTGCAAGCGGGTGCGCAATGCTAGGCAGTGATCAGTTCGGTGGTTGCGTCGGACTCAGGAGGCCTTAGGGTGGGTTGCAGCCCTGACGTTTGGGTAGGGCTGAGTGGGGCGGAGCATGGAGAATTAGAATGAGGTGGACAGTAGCATGGGGTTGTACCTCAGACCAGGGATGTGTGTGATTGTGATGGTGGCATGTAGGTGGTTTAATAATTTATCTACCCAGCCTGGCCTTTTGTCGACGGTGCACTACTTGTCAGCAAATGAGGAGCGCTGCCCCAGGGGTTTGCTGACATTAATGCGCCCACTGTGCCGGCCTGGTGGGGACCCGAAACTCCAGGCGTTGCAGGGCAGTACGGGGTTTCTTGTAGGAGATGTCAGGTTGTTGTTGATGTTGTAGTAGTTGGAGGTGGTGTTAGGTGATCCTGGGGTGAGCTGATGGTAGTGCACTGCTTGGGATGGGTAGAACCAAGCAGTGCTGGATGGTTGCCGGGTTTCTGAATGGAGCCGCGGGTGTCATGGTCAGCTTGTATATGCTGTTGTAGCTGCATGGTAGAAGGTGGGATCCAGTGCTGCACCTGGGGGACGCAGTGGTCCTCTTTCAGTTGACTCAGGGACTTTGGCTGCTGTTGGACTGTGGTCCCTGCCTTATGTCGTGGGCAAATGCTTGGAGGTGGTGCATGTCTGAATGTTATGACTGTGCAAGAGCAGTTGTTGGGGGAAGACTCATTGTGGGGCATATGTACCCCATGGAAAGGGGTGCGAGGTCATTGAGCTATGTACCCACAGACAGGACCGCAGGGCGCAGCTCCTCTATTTGTGGCCAAGACGGGGTCCTTATTAGGCTATTTTCGTGTTCATGCTGTTGCAGGGCTTGGGGATGGGGGCGATGCATCTGTTGTTTGTCCTGTTGTGCTTTAGGGCCGTCCATGCTGTCTTGGTTGCACTGCTTGCATGATATGCCGTCGTTTCCGTGGTTTTTGCAGTTACTTGAGCAGGGTTGGCGATGTTTTTTGGGCATCTTGGCATTCAATTGGCATCGGTTCGAAGACCTGGATGTCGTGAGAACTGAGCATGTAAAGAAAGCTTGAGGCTCACGGCAATGATGCGAACTCAGCGGGATGACTGTCAAAGGGATCTCATTAGTAGTGCTGAACTGTTTCAGCGTGCGGTTCTGCTTGACGAGGAAGTGGTCGAAGTCAGAAGTGTGCCTCTAAAACCCCTGGTAGTTACTCCGCTGGGTTAACACATGCGTGATGCGAAGTGCCGCTGAGACTAGTGATTGTCTCACTCGTGGCGGCGGGGTTGTACTGCTATCAGGTGCCACGAGGAGGTGCCCCTGACTCCCTGAGGAGCTGTTCATAGACGCGTTCACATCCCCGAAATGAGCCATCGAACCAACCGCATTCTGTCTGCACAACAGCATTGGTCGACCTCTGCAGAACTGACCCCAGCAGCATCGCCCTCACTCCGCTTAGCGGTCGCCTCTTGCCTTTACTTTGTCGTTACACTCTTCTCACCTGCTGCGAAGAGGTGGCCTTGCAGTATTAGCATAGTATACCTCGTTATAGAGAGGGTGCGCTTATGCCGTCTGAGGCAGAAGAGCTGGTCGGATTCCTGGGTGACCGTAAACCGGAGGTGCGTTTCCTTCTGCGGATGTAGGGCATGGAGCTCATACCAAATAGCTACTTATCAGTACAGCTGAGCAAAACATGCTCACGTGGAAATGCTTCACCCATGCAGGTCAAAGGGGCTGCGGTAGAGATCGTAGAAGGCCTCACCGGCAGCGCGGACGGCGTAGACAAACTAAAATCCGTCACAGACAGCTTGTTACCCGCCCTGTTCCGCTGTACATCAGGCGTTGACCCTACTACCTCGCGGAAGGCGTTGGTTGCTCTGGTCAACCTCTCGCAGGACACAGCAGTAGCAGACAAGCTCCTATCGCTCAATGTAGCAGGGCGGATCATGGATTACATCAGGGAGAAGACGTGCCCGCATATGGACTTGATGGTGAGACTATGACAAGCTTTTTGCAGCAGCACCATCTGCGCAGATCTGCAGGGCTGCCAATGCTGCAGCTTGGTCATGTTGGTGGTGATGGCGCATCTCCCTGCTAGTGGAGTTAGCAGTGTGGCAATGCACTGGAGCAGCAGCAGAAGCAGTAGCAGCAGTGGATGAGCCTTGGCACGTCCCCAGGCTCCTGGACATAGCAGCATGGGAAGGCGCTGGAGCAACAGCAGAAGCAGTATCAGCAGTGGATGAGCCTCAGCACCTTACATGCAGCTGCAGTGCACATTAATCCACCTGTATGGTTCTTTCTGTCAGCACAGCACTCAGATCCCGCTCTGTCTGCCAGTAGTGGACAGAGTAGCACGGGAGAGTTCTGCAACAGCAGCATTAGCAGCAGTAGCAGCCAGGGCAGGAGAAACTAGTAGCATTACCAGTAGCAGCGAAAGAAGATTAGACGATGGCGATGGTGACGCAAGTAGAACTAGCAGCAGCGGCAGCAGCAGCAGTCGAGATATGCACTTGCAGCAGAAGTAGAACTATTGAAAGCAGCAGAAGCAGAACATTTGAAACAGAAGGAGGATAGCAGGGACAATGGGATGGGTAAGGAGCATCAGCAAGACATTGGTGCCAGCAGCAGCAGCTAGGACTACGAGCAATCCTCTTAAATGTCACAATACACCACACTAGGAGTGCCACAAGGCCCGAACGTCAAACTTACAAAAACAGCGAAGTGGTAAAATAGATATTGGGTGTCTTCGGGTGTGCAGCCACATATGAATGGACAACATTTGCTGGACTGACTTTATCATCATTTTGCTCATGTTGCAGGTCATGTTTCTATCCAACATCACAAGTCATGCTTGGGTGCTGCACGGCCCAGGGGGCTGTGCAGTGGTCTCTCTTAACATCACAATGATGGTTGCCCCTACCCCTGCTGCTGCTATTGCTGCCCTTATAATCATTGCTGCTGTTGCATGTAATGTTGTTTGCGGTACCCAACATCACAGTCATGAGACCCACCCCCCGCTGTTCCTGCTGCTACTGCTAATCTATAACAAGCAATCAGGTGTGGCACGATTTCATGTATCAATGCCGGGCTGATACCAAGTGGGGTAGGGAATTCACTCAACCAAGATACTGCAGAAGAAATGTAGATGGGTCAATCATACATTGAACCTCAATGTAAATGCTGGTGTTGCAGGTAACGTTGCTATCCAACATCACAGTCATGAGACCCACCCCCCTGCTGCTTCTGCTGTTGTCGCCGCTCCTGCTGCTGCTGCTATTCCTTACCTCGTAATGATTCTAAATGCTTATGTGCAGGTAATGTTGCTATCCAACATCACAGTGACGGAGCAGGGCTGCAAGGACCTACTGCAACTAGAGAAGCCTGGGCTGGAGGGATTGAACATGTAAGCAAGGGAGCAGAAGGGGGCGACACAAGGGCCAGTGAGGGGCCTTTCACATTGATTGGGGGGGGGGGGGTAATTCAGGAGGGGTGTACATGAGGGGCAGTGGAAGGACCATTGATTGGGGGGGGTTGGGGGTAATCCAGGAGGGGTGTACATGAGAGGCAGTCAGAGGACCCTAAACGCTGAACTCATAGGTTCGAAAGTAGGTCAGCAGTAGGTCCCCAGTTCCACCAGCGTGATGAGGGGCGGGTTTAAGGACGCTTTGGGGTGGAAAGTAGGACAAAGTGTGGGTCTGCACATGTCGCGGATGGAGCTGATAGTGTGAATTGGAAAGTGATTGGGACATCTTGCAAATTTATTTTCTGCAGACATCCCCTGCAATATAGGCGTCGTTTTGCACCTGCGTGCGGGCAGAACCCCTTGTAGATTCGGGCTCGATTCTTGCAAATTCGTTCTTGCAAGATGTCCCAACCACTTTCCAATTCACACTAGCGGATATCTGTGTCGCCTGCACCTCCACCTCTTGTAAGCATACACACACATGCGTGATGCTATTGGAAGGGGTTAAGTACCCTGAACTAGGTGAACCCTGAACCCTAAACTAGAGGCAAGGACTATTGGGGCGGATCATCCTTAAACGAGGGTTTAGCATTGTGATCCTTAAACCCAAACTGCAACGTGGAGGGTAGTAACCGTTGGCGTACAGCTTCTAGTAGGATTACGCAGGTGATGTTATGGGGTAGCTCTAGGGTCTAGTGCCCTCAGGTAGCCTCTATAGGGTGTTACTCTTTCCCTTGAGCCGCTGCCTTTGTCTTGCCATCACTTGAAACTGAAATGCATTGAGATAGTGGTGTTGCTCCTTACAGTCATGTTTTTTCACCATCGCCAGGAATGTGGGTAACAATCGATGACAGAACATATTCATCGAGGTGTGTGGGCCCCACACACCTGTCCTAGAAGGGGGAGTACAGGGGTGGAAGAGGGGCGTCTGCTCGTAACTCACTGTCCCCCCCCCCCTCCCTTGTGTTGTCCCTTCCTTCCCCCAGGGCTATTTTGTTGAAGTTGTTTATGACCAGTGCAGTGACTTTGAGTCCAGGAGAGGCCGACCCTTATGAACACATCGCAGCAATACTCACGAATGTCACTCGGCTGCAGCAGGGGCGGGGGCTGTTGCTGGAACCAGGGAGGGGGCTGCTGCAGGTGAAAGGGGGGCTAGGGTTCAGGAATTCCGGGTGGGTTTAGGATTTAGGGGTGCAGCAGGGCAGGAGGCTGTTGCTGGAACCAGGGAGGGGGCTGCTGCAGGTGAAGGGGGGGGGGAGTAAGGTTCAGGAACTGCGGGAGGGGTTTAGGGGGTGCAGAAGGGTCCTCCCAATAGGGTTAGGGGAGGTTTGGGGCTCAAGAGTCGCGTTCTGAAGCCATTAGGGTGACTGGAGCTGGCAGTTGGGATGACAGGAATTGTGGTACACACAGCACAGCGGGTAAAGACTGGGAGAGATAAGGGCCCATTGTGTCCAACTGGAGCAGAATGGTAACGTAACTAGGGAGTGGCTAGTGTATCAACCTAGCTGCCATGTGTGCGGTAGCCATACTCTGTGTCAATAATGTTTGTTCGTTTATTCTGCCTGCATCTTTCTCTGTAGGCATTGGCCAGTCAGTTACAGTCCCCCAGCTTGCTAAGGAGGCGAGGCTGTAGCGGGGCACTGCGGAACTGCTGCTTATCATCTGAGGTGAGATCATTATTAGTAACTCTATTGGATTAATGTCTGGTGACTGGTTTGAACTTGCAGCTGCACCCTATCAGAAGCTGTGAGTGGGGCCATACAGAGAACAGTGTTTAGTAATCCCCGTTTTGATACTGCCTTGGTTACCTCCGGTCATGCGAACACGCAGAAAGACTCATGCAACAGCGTCCCAAACATGCTGCAGACTTCGGTTTTGTAAAGTAAGCGGGTTGGTGAGAGGACCCAAAGTCACCTGCTGCTGCTTTAGCCATTGTAGTTGTCGTATTTGCACACTTGTCTGCTGGCTGCCATAAAACCTGCAACTCTGCTATATGTTTCACGGCTGCTGGTTTCCAGGCAAGCAATTCCGCCCCTTGCTGCTGCTGTAGCCATCATCATCATCATAATGTTGCTGACTCAAGTTTTAGTTTCTTCAATCAATCAATCAATCAAAACGCAAGACCAGCTATGCCAATGTCCAAACAAACCTAGGCCATAAACACAAGGCTCCTGATCACAATCACGAAGCCACACAACCGATGGTGGATTTGCCACACACAAGCTGAGGCTAGATGCTAGTTTCTTGCTGACACTAAATCTGTTGTTCTGCTATATGTGCATTGCTGCTGCTGATTGCCACCTCTTGCTGCTGTTGCTGCTGTAGCCTTAATATTTAAGGTGTCACCCATTTGCTGGCACAAAATATGTTGTTCACTGCAAAAAAGCTTTATGGCTGCGGCTTTTGACCTAGCTGGTGGACCTCACGTTTAGGCATGATTATGGTAGCATGCCAACAACAACCCGTATTCTGTTCCACCTCGCTGCTTTTTTAGAATGGCTTGAGGTGCGGGGCCTATGGCACTTTTTGCTATGGCATATCATGGAATGTAATGATATGTCTGCTGCTCGTTCCTACGCAAGCAAATCGGCCTCTTGCTGCTGCTGCTGCTCTAGTCTATGTAGTGGCAATGCAGGCTCATTTCTTTTTTTGCTGGCTTTCTAATCTGTTGTTAGTTCTGCTGTATGTTTCATTGCTGCTGGCTCCCAGGCTGATGGCACTGTCCCTCAGTTACTGGCAGATGAACGGGTGCTGTCCAAGATGCTGCAACCACTAAGCGGAACAGACCCCAGAGAACCCGATGAAAGAGTGCGGGAGGCGCTAGCTGAGGGCATTGCAATGCTGGTAAGCCGCCAGGGTTTCACGTTACAGCTACCCAGGGTTTAGTTCACATGTTTCTAGGGTTTTAGATGCTGGCTCACCAATGGATTCAGCAAGTGCACAGGCTCAGCAGAACCCATGTGGGCTGGCCAACGTTTGGCAGGAACTGGATCAGCAGCAAGGGGCCTTACAAAACAGCATTTCTAGGCTGCTTATTGTGTGGTCTTGATACCTGCTGATTGGCAGCAGCATGGGAGTCCAGCTGGTACTTAGAACAGAGTGATTAGCATGCTGCCAACCTGGGAGTACTAACGGTGTTATGAAGGGGGTAAACACCAGTTAACCAGCTCCATCGAGGGTCCTCAGGGAGGTGTTGCCCAGAGGTGTTGCCCATGATAATCCTATGGGAAAACAAGAAAAGAAAAGGCAGAACACACTAGAAGGAAGGGCAGGTGGACAGAACCTTTTGGTTTCAAGCCTGGGTAATGACAACGGCGCGCTTTGAAGGGGCTGAGTGTGGGGCACATGCATGTAGGACTGCATGTTTCTTTTCCTAAGTCCCCAGACGAAAGGACTTTAGCTTTTGATATACATCCTATCCTTACATCCTATCCTATTTTCCTAACCCCCCATACAGAAGGACTTCAGCTTTTGATATACAACCTATCCCTACATGGACCTAAAATGGTTTCGTCCTTCAACTTCACATGCAGGCTTCTCTACAGTCTGGGAGAGATACCTTATACAAGATAGATGCCTCAGAGATACTGCGCAAGGGGTGAGTAGGGACATTTATGGGTTCATGGTGTTATCTGTGTAGTAGCTGTAGACACATGATCTGCAACCTGTGTGCATGGTGTATTGCCCTGCATTTGGTCCCACCTTTGTGTGGAGCTTTCTTCCTCTTTTTGCGCAGCTGCCAGAAGAACACAGCCTCAGCCGGTTGAGCAGTAATAAGAAAGCAAGGCAAGCCAGGCTGGGGTCAATTACTGACTGACTGACACATGGTTTGCATACGGTAATGAGTTTGACTTGCTTGATAGGAAATAGCAAAGTGCCCAAAGTCGGTCCCAATGACAGTGCAATGACGCAGCTAATGTCCTCTCGGTCACTGCTGTGTTGGGCATGTACAGTCACTCTGTTCGTAGGAGTTACAGTGGCTAGTTACAGACGCCCTATAGACACCAGAAACATGGCAGCGGAGCTTAGCATTTGAGAGTGACTGGTCGGAGGCTTGACAAAAAGTGCACTGCTAGGCCCCAGCACGCAGTGACCCCTTTCAGCCCCAAAAGCAGCGGAACTTGGGACCTGTAAGAATATGGCTGTTCTGGTCCTGTCGGCAGATGTCACTTGCTTTTGTTGCCTGCTTTCCCCCTACTACAAAATTGATGCTGTGTAGGCGCATGTCTGACTGATCTACAGAGTTTCCTGAGTTATTGGGCTTCCTATGTGCCTGATCTGTATATGCATGGGTATCCAATCTAGTGGTTCAGGTGGTCTGGAAACGGCCGTTGTCTTTGGATGGCATCCGATGGTGTCCGAGTTGGTCGAGGCGACCTAGCAGCCCTGTTGCGGTTGCCACACCTTTAATTTTTTGTTCAATTGATATAGTCTCGGCTGTTGGGCCCACTGTTCCCAGGTGTGACTTTATCTGTGCATTGTGGGCAGGACTCAGCGAGGCATCTTGCAGAGATGAGAGAGGGAGAGCGGAGCGAGAAAAAGAGAGGCATCTTGCATTAGGCTCTTTCACCATTTTATGACTCAGTTATAGGCACTTGTTTATCTGCTGTTTTGCAGTTATGAGACAGAGGAAGCTCCTGGGGTATGCAAAGCGATGGAGCACGCAGCAAGGTACCTGCTCTTCAACAGCAGCGACGTCACTGTGGAGGATCATTAGCACGCGCATCAGCGCAGCAGGCACAAAAGCAGCGCGTCATGCAAGGGATGTTGTCTGGTGAAGTAGCAGCAGCTACGTGGCTTTTCTTTCTTAGTTGGATGGTTTGTTAGTTAACCTCGGAGGCGATCGGGCTGGTACTCTTGTTTCACCCTAATGGAAGCTGTGAGTGGGACTGTACAGAGAGCATTGTTTAATAATCCCCCTTTTGATCCTTCCTTGGCTAGATCCGGTCATGCGGACATGCAAAACGAATAATGGAACAACATCGGCAACATGCTGCAGACTTTGGTCTCGTGCAGTAAGCGGGGTGGTAAGAGGAAGTAGTCGACAATGATTGAGCAGGTGGCAGCTACATTGGCGTTTACAGAAGCTGGAGGGTAATCGCTTTACTTGATTAGTTTTCTGGTTTGGACCTGCCACACCTGCACCTGCTGGCAGCTTCGATCGCATCATCCAACAGTCCACAGTTCCTAGAAACCTACTAGCACCCAATGCACGGGCCGTGCCACTCAGCAAGAGAAGCGCTGCAAGCCGTGCCTTGAGGAGCACAGTACACTCCATTGCAAGAGCTGGACACGTATTCTGTGGAGGCAGCCAATTGGATGTAGATACTACAAGTGAGCTCTCCGCTCAGTGGAGGTTGGGTTATAACGGCAAACGGCCAGAATCAATGGATTGTGACATAGATACCTATTATAAGTAACGTCGAATTGAAGCCAGATATGCCTGGATATGAGGTTGGGTTGGTGTTTGCAACCTGCTTTGTTCGCTGCACCCTGCTTTTCTCGCTTTAGTCAGCACTGCATCTCCAATCTCCGAAGACCCTGCTATCTCGTCCGCACTCTCCCCAGCTTCTTGTTACCTGTACCTGTTACCTGTACGGCTGTCCCTCCAGAATTCAGTATATAATATTGTTCCGATCTGATCAGCCCCATCCGGATCAAAACGTGAGCGTGGGCGCTAAGCACTCCAGGCTAACACCAACTTTTCAACTTTTTCATGCATCTCTTACACGTTGCTTCTGTGGCCTTGATACACTGCATTGTAAGCGCATATTCACCTTAGGTAGGAGGAGTAGGACACGTAGAATTCCAGGCAGAGACAAGCTGTAGGCGCTGAAAGATTGCAGGGAGTTGATAGCGAATTGCCATGGCTGCTGCTCCTTTTGTGAGCGCACATGATGGTCCCGGTAGCAGCTGGGCATGCGGCATCGCGCAACAGGTATGCTGGAGCAAGCACATGGAGGTCGGCACCAACGGCAACGAGGATCAGCACGCAACATTGCAGTATGACTGCTGGTGCCAAGACGTCTGCGACGAGCCTGGAGCGAGCTCACAGGTGCGCGAAAGGCACATGCTTCCGGAGAGATTGGCTGCCAGATTTCCAGCACGCTCATCAAAAGTTGTATAAAGTAGGTGACAACGGCATGCAAGCGATAGTGATATGGCGATCCTTTAACAAGCGAACCCTGAGCCTGAACAGCCGCTACGGCTTCACGAAGTAGAATGTGGTAGACAGTGCCTGTAAAAGAGCAGAAGAGCTTGTAAAAGCGTTGCGCCTGAAAGCTTCGCGGGCTTGCTGAAAGGAAAACTCCGCACCCTTGCCTTTCCAGGTGTCGGGATGCACAGATGAGCGGTTCATGTTGCCCAGCACGCCAGCAGGATGCGAAAGCAGCTGCGTTTCGGGAAGTGCAAGCACCAGCGTTCGAGGGCCCGATCGTGACCCCAGCCCCTTCGGTAGCAGCGCTTTCAATGATTCGCTTGATAGATACAGGTAAACGTCAAACCTCGGCGATTGATTATGCTCAGAAGGCCCCCCAACCACTATTTCATGCTACTGCAGGCACCACCAGGGAAAAGAGCAGGCCACCTTCCCCTTGCACGGCTATCTACAACGTCATGGCAGAGATTCTAGCCCTGAAAGCTACTTGACAGCGCACATGAGGATGATTGTAGTGAGCTGGATGGTAGAAGTAGGAGAGGAGTTCTCTTCCAGGCAGGAAACCTTGCACTTGGCAGTGGCCCTCCTGGACCGTTTCTTGAGTGCAACAGAGGTACAAATCCAGAACAAGAGAACTCTCGACGGTCATGCTGATACTGTTGAGCACCCTTGCTACCAAATAATGCTGGCTTTTAAAGCATTCCAAGAACTAGTTTTGCTTTGAGCAGCTTGTCATCTCAGCACAGGTGCACACATTGGTCTTTCATTGATCTCTACCCTGGATACCCGCAGGCTGTACCCCGCTGTGTGCTTCAGCTGGTGGCAGTTGCAACCTTCATGGTTGCAAGCAAGGAGTTGGAGGTAAGACTGCTTGAGCTGCCAGTGTCAGCAGCAAAAAGGTACAGCCAGAGCAGCATGCTTTCAGCAGGTCAAGGGACTGCATCCAATGCTGTGCAATTGTGATAGGGCCCCTGCAGCAAGCACATGCATTGCGTGCCTGCAGCACAGGCGCAGCGAGACTGAAAAGAAACATGTTTGCAGCTTGTTGCCCATACGAGGCACACCTACTTTGGTCTTCCATTCATGAACTTGCAAGTTATTCATCAGGAGGCAAGGCTGTTAAAGGGATGCGAGTAACCCATTCACAACACGTTTCTTACACCTGCAGCTGCCACCCATGATGGAGCCATTGTCAAAACAATTCTGATTTGTTCACTGTGTTGCAGGTACAGCAGCCCAGTGTGGAGCAGATGACTGCAGTGGCAGCCAACTGCTTCCAGGTGAGTGCTATCACGCCAGCACCCTCCAAGCCCCAGTAACTTGCTCAGGTCCCAAGCCCCACCTACAGCCCTGCCGGTGCTTCCAGCAAGCAGGCAGTGGCAGTGCGAGCTGGTTAACAACCCACACTTCAGATAGCACTGCTCTTCACCTTTGCAAGGTGACAAGCTTCTTTGCGGTGGCCACCCTCTTGCCCAGCTTCTCTTATGGGTGTTTCCTCTTACCAAGCTTCTCTTATCTGTCTTCCCTCCTGCTCAGTCCCTTGCTGTGGTTTCTCTTCTTGCAAAGCTTCTTTCATGTGCCTTCCCTCTTGCCAAGCTTCTTATCTGTCTTCCCTTCTGCTAAGCCCCTTTGATACGGTTTTCCTTCTTTCCAAGCTTCTTTGCATTGGGTTCCCATGTGTCAAGCTTCTTCCATGTGGCTTCCCTTGTGCCATGCTTGTTTGAAGTGTCGTCCCGCTTACCAGCTTCTTTTGGCATGACTTCATTGGTCCCAATCTTCTTCCATGTGGCTTCCATCTTGCCAAGCTTGTTTTATGTTGTTTCCTTCTTGTCCGCCAACTTTTCTAATGTGGCTTACTCCTGTCGAGCTTGGTTGATGTGGCTTTCCTCTTGCCAAGCTTCTTCAGCATGACTTCCCGTTGCCATCCACCTTCTTTCATGTGCTTTCCCCTGCCATCCAAGCTTCTCTCATGTGGGTTCTCGCTTGCCATGCGCTTCCATGTGACCTGAAAGGATATGGTGGTTGTGTTGCAGGCGTCAGACCTGCTGCGGATGGAGCGCATCCTTTTGGACACCCTGGACTTCAGGCTGCAGATACCTACCCCAAGCTTGTTCCTGCAGCTCTTTGCATGTGCGGATCTGGGCTTATCTCCCTTGGTGCTGGCCCTGACACAGTACATCCTGGTAAGTGTGTGATGAGGTCAGAGGACATAGACCAGTAAGACCTTGATGGGAGGGTATGGGGGCTGCTATCATATGCGCTTAATGGTCACTGAGGAGAACTACTGAGTTTGCCCCAGCATGCTGACTCCCCACTACTCTCCTGCCCTCCTGTCAGGACTTGGCGCTGCTGCACTACGAGATGCTGGCTTACACACCGTCTGCTCTGGCTACCTCAGCTCTGCTGCTGTCCATGCTGACCTTGGGAGAGACAAGTGCTTGGCACCTGGTCCTGGCCATGAGCGGCCACTCGCCCCAGGAGCTGCAGGAATGCCTGCAGGCTTGCAGCAGCTTGCACCAGGCAGCAACTTGGCCTGCCAGCGCTGCACAGCAGGAGCTGCTTGCACCTGTGCGCAGCAAATACGCTGTGGGTCCCTATGGGCACATTGTTGCAGTGGCGCCTCTTATGGAGCTGCCACTGCAGCTGTAAGCTTTTGAGACTGTCACCTGGAGCTTGTGGGAGATGAGGTTGTCCTGGGTGTCGGCAATCGGCACCGTCTTGCTGGAAGCTGCCTACGCACCTTGGTCCTTTGTAGTCAGGTCTGATTAGGTGTATATGCTGTGCACAGAAGAATACATATGCATGTCTGTTTGGCTGGTTGCACTTGTCTATGCCACTGCCATACTTCGGGTCTGGAACGGGAGAAGATGATGTTGGTGCTCATGAGGGTGCTTAAAGCACGCAAAGTACTCTAGTGTGTATGGCTGGAGCCTTCTTACTGAGGCATGTTCTGCTGTCAAGGCCAGAGTCCAGCGCGCTCTATGGAAATGTTTGTACAGTGTGTAGACTGATCTGTAGCTATGGTGGAAAGCGCTGTTCATTCGTACTAAATCTGCTTGCAAAGAGGTTCTGCGCTTGACCAATATGCCTTTCCTATAGTCATGCATGGAGGCCAAAGTCTGGCAAATCAAATGGGAGAAGTTCTGCTACAGACTTTCTTTGTGTTGCTAGTGCTCAGGTTGCATGGTGAAGCTTGCACAGTCACCTGTACATGAATAGGGCTGGTCTGAAGCAACTTAAAAAAATAGGTTGTAGGTTGTGGAAGATGAGTCGTCAGGCAGCAGAACATCTAGGTAGGCTTGGTCTGTTCAGTTTTGTTAAGAGAGACCACTGCACAGCCCTCTGGGCATGGTGTGTCCTAGTTAAGATGGGATGTCAGTTCTCCTTGGAGTTATGGGACGCCTTCACCTGTCTAAGCTCGTAGCACCTGGGCAAGAAAGCAAAAGCCACAGATACGATGGGTTTGCTGCCTGGTCAGCCACATATCATATTGGCCCTGCTGCATGGTCAGCTAAGGCCTCCTGGATTCAGAGATCGTTGGTAAACCAGAGATTAGGAATGCTACAGTCTTTGCTATTAGGTTTTGTCTCCGAGCCTTGGTTTGGTTGGCAGGGGGGCCGTCCTTGAATATGATATGGACACTCTCTACTCAAAATCTACATGATGCCAGGGGATGGAAAGCTGAGCGCACCCCAACGGGATTTTGTGCTTCCTTACAGCAATGTTCTTTAGTCCTAGTTAAGATGGCCATAAGTGATGTGTGTGTGCTGCTTCTGGGAAGCTGGATTTCCCCTTTTTGAAGGGGCTCTGCATTTTTGCATCTCTTGGCGATGGCGCTCTGCCCTTACAATGGCAGCGGCCCCTGAAGAAGAGAACTGCGACTTATGGAACCTTTCTCTTTCATGTATTCAGTTTTCCCACTGCTTGCGTGAAGTTTTCCTAGTCGTTCTGGTAGATTTGTTTGTACCTGCATGCACCTAGCGTGCAGTTGCAGGATATAGTCGCAGATCCTGTTACAGCAGCAGGAAGTTAATAGCATGCCAACACATGGTAATGTATGCTATATGCATTGGTTTTGCAGATCAGGTGTGATTCAGGAGCATGTACTAACTTAGTAGGTATAGGTTTCCCCAGCACAATTGCAAGATATGGACAGCTTGGCATGGCTTGTACCTTGGTGCCAAGCATGTGCAGTACAGAGGAGGACAGGTGGGAGGAGTCCTGCCTGGCCATGATAGCTTGCTCTAGCATGCCACATCGCTTGCATAAGTATCGTACATGTGCAAGTTGAAAGATGCTTTAAGAAATGGTCTTTGCAAAAGAGAGCTGTGCCAAATGAGCAGCTTTGTCAGCCCCATCTTGTGTGCTTACTCCGCACAGTGTATTCAAAAAGTTTAGGCTGTGTGTTGACGCTGGGCACAGGGTTATATCAATATCATCAGGACTAGGATGGGGTGGCGACTGTGGTCAGACAGGCATGTTGCCAGTGAGATTCTTCCATCCAGCCTATGAAGTTGATGTGACGGCTCTTCAGTAAAAGCAAGCATAGGATGGGTGGTATATGTGGCTTCAAGTGTTTAGATACATCCATATCTGTGGTGGTATGGAGTGCAAAATGAGATGTGTGCTGTTGCAACTGCAAAGAACGGCCAAAGGGCTGTGCAATTAGGTCTGGGCAAAGAGACCGTCGTTTGTGCCTCTGAGGAGGCAAATCTGGTTACAGGAAAATTTCTCCCTACGGTTGTTTTACCTGGGCACCTGATGTGATATTGCTGAATGGCGCCATACGACAGCCCAATGAGTTGTTGCCATGTACGTTGCCCATATAACAGTACCCCTTGGTCAGGACATGGGAAGGCTTCCACACAGAGTTTCGTGTGGAAAAGTATGAAATCCTCTTCAAGCAGGGTTTGTGGTGGCCCTTGCGAAGAGAGTTGCTCTGACATTCAGCATATCTGTGCTTTGTGGAGAAATGGGTTCATTTTGCACAACTGTGCTCGCTACCATGCCGAGTGGAGCATGTGATGTCCACAATAGATAATGAAGCACACTGCTTGGCAGCTGTGACACATTCATAGCAGACCCATGGGCATCCCGTACCTAGTGTGGCGAATGCATGCTGCCTGTCTCTGAAGCAAGAAGCAAGGGTACGTGCTAAAGGATACAAAAGGTTTACTGCGCTTGTGTACAGCTCCCGAGAAAGGGCCGCAGCTGAACGTACAGATAAGCATTGGTTTCTCATCTGCAGGGAGGAGAGCAGCGCCAACTGCGAGTTGATATTTGGTATTGTGCCAGCAAGGCCTGTGCGGTTGCTGGAGCTTCAGATTAGTACAGAATGTTGTTTCTACTTCATGCAGAGCACTTGTGTAGTCTTGCCTGCATGCATTTTCTCTTTGAGGATGTCTTGATTTTTCCCAGACTGCCACCGGTGACATTATCCAGGTGGCTCGAGAGTGGGTGAGACAGCAGCTGGACAAGGTCACATGCAGCTAGACCCAGGCAAGTGCTTGCTTTGAGGTTTGGTTTAATGCTTCTCCTCGGAAGTCTTTTTTTATGTGTATGCCTCCTAGCCAGAGCTGAGATATCACGCTCTTCAAGCATTTGCAGGAGCCCAGGTAGGACCGTATGCAGGAGGTTATATCAACATTTGCATTTTCCCACTTCATTCAGGCAGGCCACTTGTTCATTTAGATGTAGCAAATTGTCCTTTGGTTGCAGTAGCGTGGGTTAGGTGTTGATGGTTATGCTCTGGTCAAGCATTAGTGTTAGGAGTTCATCTTACTTGTGTCATTATTCCATTTGAGAATCCTTCTTGTTTTCTCTATGGAAGCATTGGGATTGCGTCTGTCGACAGCATTACAGTAAAATACCTTGATTGCCAAAAGCTCTATCCTATCTTCAGCTCAGTGCTCTGTAGTTGCAGTGCTTTGAGACTGTTTTATCTGGCACACAGGGCAGGGCTCGAAAGATAGCCAGGGATGCAAATTGGTTGAAGAAGTGTGTGCTCATACATGGAACAATGCCCTTGCGGTCGTCGGTGTGGGGAGGGACGGCAGGAGGCCCATGGAGGGCTCTAATGAATGGCCTTCAACTGATGCATCACAGCCAATCATAGCCAGGAGAAGAGGTTTTGGATTTTACAAATGAGTCAAATTGGCCAATAAGATGCCCCAGAACAGCTATCACAGGCTTCAGATGTGTAGTTGCGTGTGATGGAAGGCCCCCCAGCAGCTTTTGTGGTTTGTGTGCCGTCTAGGGTACGCACGGGTTGATTGATCGGCTGATGTGAGGATCTTGTGCCTTCCAGCGTACGCAGTGCCTCATGTTATTGTTTCTGGCGGTAAATGAATCTGTTGAACTTTGCCAGCCAACCCCATTTGGTTGCTCTGCAAATGGGTTGAGGGTTGTTGAGGAACACAGACAGGGTGGCTCTCAGACACATTGAATTATGCCGGTGGTCTCAGCACATGATGGTCAGCAGAAGCCATTTAGAAATGCATTGTCAGGTTAGGTATACTCCAGGGACAGGATGCTCTAGTTGATTACTTAAGAGTTTGCATTTGTTATGTTGTTTGCATGCTCATGCCATCCATCATTGCTATTACGAAGCGCAAGCCAAATGCAGCCAAGACACTCTCATTTGAGATGGACATGGCATTCAAATGCAGCATGCTTGCTTGGCCGATGTATTTGGTTGTGCACATGGAGGGCAGGGTAGCTTGCCTCGGGTATAGATTCCTTGGTGTGCATGTGGGGAGTTATGTGCGATACAAATTTGGCCATGTGGCATGGCAATAACACGCGAGTCCTTGTTGAAACATCTTGTGTTTTGGAGTGCATCAAATACTTTTTGAAGGTGCGAAGAGGGTCCTGATGCGGGACTTCAGAATCCCATGGGTTGTCCTGTTTTGATTTTGAAATACCTCTGCTCTCAAGGGGAGTGATTGGGAGGTGGGTGGGAGAAGGGCACTGCAGGAATCAGGGATGTGTTGGAGAAACAAGGTAGGGCATCACAAGTGTCAGCTAAGGTGTGAGGGTTGCAAATTGCTGCCTTAGAGAGCAGTAGGTTCAAGGCTGACCTTCAAAATGTTGTTGCATTCCGTGAGGTGTCAAATAGTGCTTTTTTTGTAACTGTAGTGGCAGCATGCGAAGCGAAGGGTTGATGCTGAGACCTGGCAGTATTGTCGCAGATTGTATTGATGAATCTCCTAGTTTGCTGTTCGCTTGGTGGCAGACTTGCAGCTGCAAGAGCACTTAAACAACGTATGCTTGGAAAGATCCAAAGAGGGGGATTTGCATGGCATGGCTACTGATTTAGCATGAAGCAGTGCATGCTCAGCTATAAACAGGGACCATGTCTTGGTCAGGCCAGTGTGGCCTTGTGGGCGGGGTTCGTGGGTGTAAGGGCCCTATTCAGCTGGGGCCGCTTGTGGGGGGGGGGGTGTTCTGGACGTATTGAACACGATCTGGCGGAAGCATGTGTGGTAGGCTTTGGTGATCACCTCAGCATGCAAGACAGGCATGGTCACAAAGTATCTTGAGGGATGTTGTAAACAGTGTGGTTGGGGTGCTGTTAGCTTTGCAGGTGCAGGAGCACCCATACACGTATCCTTTTGGGTCGTGGTCATAAGGCACCAGGGGTATGTTGCTTGGACTGGATCTACTGCCCCTGCTGCTGCTTGATGAAGATTCGCTTTTGATGATGGTGCTCTTGAAGCTCTGCATTGTGCTTCTGCAGGCAATGCTTGCTTGTAAACCATGTGCATGGTTGCCACTTGCGCATGGCTGTGGCGTTAATTCTTGCCATTGTTGTCACTTGCGCATGCTCTCAATCTCACTCTTTCTTCATGTATGCTCTGTGATGTCAATACGCGCATGCCTTCGCAACTTGTAGCAGTGGATCTATGGCGTTCTTATCATCTTGCGCTGTGTTTGCAGCTGTCTCTGCCGCATTTGCTAGAGAGCGGGGTGCGCAAACAACGGTGTGTCAACTAAGGGATGTAATCAGCCTGATGGTCAATACTTACTGCGCACAGTGTGTCAAGGGAAAAGCACCGCATGTTGTGTTAGGCAGGCCTCTCCATATACTCGTAAGACGGGGTTGGGTGGTGATTAGGTGGTGACTGTGGGCGGATGGCGATGCCGGGCACTTGTGCATTCTGCTTGCTGTTTGAAGTTGCTATGGAGCCTCATCGTGAAGCAGTCAGAAGCAAGCATACAGTGGGTGGTCTTGGTGGTGTCAAGCATTTGGACTCATGCAGCTTAATCTTTGGTGGTACTGAATTGTCAGTTGGGACAGAGAATGGGGCAGGCTCAAGTATTGACGCGCGTCTGTGCATCCCGTCTTGGTAAAGATTGTCCAATGTGCTTTGAGTGGATGTTGAACCACATGAAACATGCCAGTAATTTCACTTTCATGATGCTCGTATAGGAGGTTGTTTTGCAAGGTTTCTGTATTGCCACAATTAGCTCAGGTGTATCCATTGCCACAATCCTAGTTGCTTTGGCTGCATTTTGTTGCTTTCTTGGTCAGGCCCATTTCGGCTGCAAAGAAGTGTAACACAGCCAAGACATGAGGCTGTCCGCATGCATGAAGAGGACATGCTCTGCTTACCAAAGCCTTCACCTCTTTGTCATCCCTATGTTGTGCATGTCCAAATGCACAATGCACTTGGTTCGTGACGCAGGGAAAGGGCAGTGTGGCTTGCATCAAGCACGCCTTGCCTTCGGCACCTATCATCGTTCGGAATAATGGGCACCATCTGCATGACCCTGGTGTTGTGGGTCTATCAATGGCAAAGGTCGTTGCGCCTTGAAGGGCCTTGTAGGTATCAAAGTGATTGTTGCATTGTAGATGTTGTATGTTGCCTAGGACAGTCAGGATTAGTAGCATTTGGCATTATCCAAGCTTTTTGAACATTGGCACCGAGACAGTCTTACAGAGGCTGTGCTTGAACAGCGCTGGTACTGATTGACCATATGTGATGAGGTATGTTGGGCGCCACCAGTCCTCGAGCGACAGGAGCACTCATGCAACGTATGCTAAGAGCATGTGGAATTCTCATAGATAGGATGCTGATGGAGCAGTCAATTACTGCAACTTGCGTTCATGTCAGTGTGGAGTCGTGCAAGCGTGGTGCGCATATTTAGTGGGTCCAGCGCATGTTGTCAGAGTTGCTTATCCGTAGTCTGCTGATAACCAAGACATAGCTGCAAAAGCACATGATGTGATTGTTACAATTGGGTCGTGCTACCAGGAGGGTGATGTTAAGCTTATCTTAGGCCATGGATCCCTGTTCCGGCTAGGTTGTCATTCAGAAACATGTGGCTGAAAGCCTGCAGTTGTCGCTGCTTGGCATCCTACACTATGAATAGTATATGGCTTTGTCTCTGGATGCTTTTGATCTCATTATATGCATGCCTGGGTAGCCTCTCACATCATTATTCTTCTGTTGCTGTCTTACTAGTGTGTTTGGTCTTGGGTATGGGCCACCCCAGGTTTGAGACAATTGGGGCTTGACAAAAGCTTTCCACATAGCACATACAGCCACATGTGGCAGCAGATAGGTACCCAGGTTTCACGTGTGGCTGTGACTGCAGTATTCCATGGGCCACAGCACTCTGCTGGTGCTGTTATATTGATGGTACATGCATACATCCGCAGCTCGGGAAGCATTTTTTGAGAAGTCAGGTCGCAAGGGCAGTTTTGCATTGTCATGTTTGTTCTGTATTGCTTTGGTAGTTACCAAAGATGGGACCACTGCTTGTGGTCAAGAAGTCAACTTTGGGGCATTCACAGTAGGCAGGGGTGGTCCTCTATCCATCTGTGGGATTCAGTGATGTCTTGGTAATACTTGACTCAGGCTTTGGCGTGTGGGTGTGAAAAGACCATCTGCTGCAGTTTTCATTATTTGGTGTCATCTGCTGGAGTTTGGTTTTTTCTTCTTGTTTGTTGGGCTTGATGTCCTGGTAGTAAAGCATTGCTACCGTGTCTTGAGCTTCGGATTTGCAGGGTGCAAGCCTGGATGAGCTGACAAGGTCCCAGCCAGAAAAAATGCAACGCTTGGCCTGTTGAGAGGCCGTGCCCCAGTGGGAAGCGCACAATATGATGCACACGATGTCTCTTATGTGCAAGTCTCTTCCAGGGGTCCCCACATGCTTCTATCTACTGTAGCTCTCTCCTTCAAGTTGTGAAATGACTTTTTTGTTACACTTTGTGAATGTATGTTACTTGCATTAGTTGCATTAGGACCCACTTGGCATCCACCTTGGCAACAGTAGCCCTGATGGTCTTGAGTATGCAGGTGCAGATAATCTTCTGCAAATTAGTTTGTGCTAATGTGTTTTTTATGGAATGGAAAATAAAGCAGTGGTGGAGATTTCTTGCAAGGAGGAAACTTACAAAGCACTGCCATTATGTGCTGTACCACAGCACCAAATGTTGTGTTGGGGGTTCAGGCCAGATGCGGTCGTGGCATCTGCAGACGCTGCCTGGTGGATGAGTCAGGGGGATGGGACTGTACAGACCAGAGCTGGGAGTCTGGTTGACTTCCTGTTGTAGCTTTATGAGAGATGAGTAACCCACCAATTGTGTGGGTGGCTGGTGTGGTATGCTTGCGCTGCAGAGCTATAAAAGAAGATGTTTATTGTGTGTGTGTGTGTGTGTCGCAGGATTATTGACTCTTAGGATAGCCCATATGTGTATGTGCGCTTTGCAGTTGTTAAAGATTGTTGATTGAGGCATGTTGTTATGCTGACTTAACAGTATAGGTTCATAAAGATATTATGTTATTGGAGCAGCCAGCACCACTGTATATGCCTAAATGAGAAGTAGTGATTGTTGATACACACTGATCACCTGGCCTTGGATTGGTTCAGTAGCACTTACATCATATGCGCTGTTGCTGGCAGGTTCTTGTAGATTATGGAAGATGTGCTGTACAGTATCTTGTGCATCGGTTTGAGCAGCCTATTGCAGCAGTAAAATATGATTGTTGCCCCCAGAAGTTGGTTGCTGCTGCTGCTCTTCGGTTGTCGTGCTTATGTGTTGCATCTTCGAAGATGATGCTGCCATTTGCTTGGAGTGTGTGTTCTGCATTTGGGGGCCTGATATTGTCCAGTGCGGGCTGTGTCTGAGTTGTGCCTATGGGGGCCTGATATTGTCCAGTGCGGCAGAGTGCGTTGGGAATGGGATTGTGCAAGTGTCGGTAGACTGTCAAAGTGGCACGATTGTTGTGGATTTGACTAAGCTATAAGCATTCATGTAAAGCATGTGACGAAGCTGTGGTGGATTGCCAGCATGCCATGCTGTGGGTGTTGAGCGAGGCAGAGAACTGTTTGACTAGTTGCTGACTGGGTCAGGTTGTTTTGGACGGCGCAGGGAGTCATGTGTTTTATTGGACTCACCTGCTGGCACACTGGATGGCAACTGTGTGTGTGTGTGAATCTTACATTGGCAAACCCATCGGCACGCGTGCGGTGCCACAGTTCACCACAGGGGTGGCAAAGCCACTAACACAGATAGAACCAAGAAAAACTGAACACCAAAAACTGAAAAACTAACAACGGATGTTTGATGCTGCACTGGTTGGCAGCCATTTTTAGCTTCTGATTTTGGGTGGCACATGTTATCCAATTTAAGGTAAGCAAGTATGCTGTTCCACCTCGCTGTTTTTCAAGAACGGCTGGAGGTGCGGGGCCTAGGGCACTTTTTTGCTATGGCATATCATGAGATGTAATATGCTGTTGAAAGTTGAAGCCTAACTGGTGATGGGTTCTTGTGAGTGGGTGGATGGCTGCTGCCCCCTTTACTAGTGATGATTCACCTAATAATATGATGGCTGGTGTTGCATTAACGTGCACAGAGGTATGTTGCCTGAGCAGTGTTGCTCCCCCACCTGCGGGGGTTGGAGCTGTGGAGCATAGATGACACCCTCAGTCGTCGTTGACGTTCTTTTGGATGGACGGTCATCTCCCTTAGTCTCATATCTTCTTCCAGGGTGCTTGCCATCAATTCATCCGGCCCTCTAAGTCCATCCCGAGGGCCACTGTTTGCCCCCGATTGTGTGCTTTTATGGCACCCTCCGCCATGTTCAGTTGGCAATTGAACGATTGAAGTGGCTGGCAGACTACGGTAAGTGCCTGAGGAGGTCAGTTCCGTGCTGCTAGGCGTGTATTTGTACTGCTTGCAAATGAGGTATTTGAAAGGATGTAGTTCTCACCACTGGCACCCGGGCCCACGGCCGCCCCGTCCCGTCCCGTATCGAGCATCAAAGTCGGTCATGTCAAGGAGAGGGCATAAAACGCATAAACATGGCTGAGAAAGAAAGGGTGATAAATACCTGACAACCGTAGGATGGTTTAGAGGCCTGTCATGATGGTTTGGGGTGGCGGCACACCCCGGCGGCCGCTGCTCACGCATGCGAGTAGGATGGGTTCAAGTATTACTCGGAACACCAATTTGTTTGGACTTACGCACGCGTGCCGATGGGTTTGCCAATGTAAGATTCACACACACACGCATTGATGTTTGCTTACGCGCTTGGTGGGACAAGTGCGGCTTTTATCTCTAAAACATCTAAAAGCCACTAGTTGTATCCATCAAGCAAAATCCCATCCCAATCAAGTTCCGCGGTTGCCCCATTCTAATAAAATGGCAGCAAACACTCATTACGGATATCAACGGCACCAGTCAGCATTTGGCAACCGAGCCCTTGGAGCAACATGCGGCAAACTCACTGGATCAAAGCGATCTCCGTCTGCTGGCTCCCACACTCGTCACAGTCACAAGACAATGGCAGCAGGCAACATCCACTACTGAAGTGAACTAAGAAGGCGGAAGTACTCCGGGCAACGTACATCACTCAGAATGTATTAGTATTGAACATGCATTGACAAAGGTAGCCAACTACATTGCTGATGCTGCTGTACTGACAGTGCTGCTGCAGCCGGAGGTTGGGTACAGGTAATCAAAGCAGGGGAGAGTGATGCGACAAGAAAAGCAGGGTTAGTTGGCCGATCGATATGGCAAGGAAGGTCATATCATCAGTCACCTGCCATACTATACATGTATTATAGGTCGCCTGCATAGGTCGTCTGTATTATAGGTTGTCTCCGCTCTCGTCACCTTAACTCTCAGTATCGGTTTCTCAACACACACTAACAAACTGGTTGGAGTCATGTGGCGGCAGGTGCTGCACGGCCCGAAAGCTGTGCACTCAGTTATCCATCTCATATACTTTAGGTCGTCTGCAGCAGATTGCTGTTCACAATACGACATAGTGCTGCTGAACTCTGCTTCTGGTAGTTGGGAGACCAAACGCCACAACTGCTACCAATAATGGCATATAATGACTGACGGCACCGGTATAAATACATCCACAAACAGATCACGGTTTGAATGTTACAGTTGAAAAGGAAAAAAAAACCGGAGCCAACACGAGGCTCAAGGGGCTTCCAAAAAACCTAACTGACTAATATCATCAACTTCAACTAATTCATTCTCAAACTCATCACTAAAAACATCACCACAACTTTCATCTTCACTCGATTCAAATCTGTCAAGCTGCAGATCAAACACCCACTCACTATCTTCATCTCTGAAGACACGCATTTTATGTACCAGCTTCGCCAAGATATGCTGCTTTGGATGACACATAAGCTTTCGATTACGATTACGATTACGATGACACATAAGCTTTCTTAAATCACCCTCACAGTAATCAAACAACTCACCAGACTCCGATCGAATTTCCTGGTAGGCAGGGCATTCCAGCATGAAATGCTTTTCATCCTCAACAATATATGCCATGCACTTCCTACAGTACCTGTGTGCCCTCACAGTACCACCATCAGATCAACACTTGAGCTATCAAGCTTCTCGCCCCTGTGCTCGAGCTATGGAGTTCAATCCCTGCCACTGACACCTCACTTCTAACCAACCAATTCTAGGGCATGGAGCTGTCATGCTGATCAGCGAAAAGTACTGCTTAGAGACGGTCTTCAGCTCAAGTGCTGTTTGAAGAAGGCAATGAGCCTGTCAAAGGCAGCCTTGGGCTCCTCATCAGGAGGAGATGCCTGACCTATCTCTACAAGGAAAAAGCAGACATACAAACAAAATGATACAAGTGGAAGTATAAGTGTAAGATCGCTCAAAGTGCCGAGCTAGCACGAAAGCAAGTAAAGACAGTGGGCAAAGCGCTTGCTGTAACAGCAGGGCAGGAGGCGGCATAGCTTTGTACACTGCAGGTTTGGGATCTATCATCCCGAATTCATGCCACATACTGTCCACCATCACTGCTTTCAAGAGAGGTGAGGTGCCTCGCCATAGCACTCTTGCCATTGCATTTCATAAGAGTGTCAAGGCGTTGTTTGAGCACAGGAGGGATTGCCACTGCTGGACATCCCAGCAGCTAGCAGGGCTGAGGCAGTGCTGCACAGAGGTCAGAAGGAGCAACAGCAGCAGTAGCAGCAAGTAGACAGCAGGGATGAAGTACCAATGAGCTCTTCAGGGCTAACACTTGCCAACAGGAGCAGCAACTTAATGCAGAGGGCAGGTCCAAATGCCAACTGCAAGCAGTGGCAGCAGTAGCAGTAGCAGCAGTGGCAGCCCTTCAACAGGGACTAAAAATCGGAGGGCAGGGCAGCAAAAGGGCAGCACAAGCAGGCTGTACCAATGAAACATACTGTGGCCCTTGCAAATTATTTGGGAAGAGCACCATTGATAGCAGTAGCAGCGAGAAAAACTAATTGACTTAGCTCAAGTGACACATCCTATCAGTGTCAAACGAGCAGTGGCACCTGTCACTGAAAGGATTTGAATCGATCTTGGCACTCTACAGACAATCCTTCATCACCCGCCTCAGCTGGTAGTAGATACACAGGCAGATGCCCTGCCCAGGGTTAGGGGTTTAGGTTTGAAGGTTTGGGCACAGTCAACTGTGCAATATGGAGGGAAGGACGACACCTGTTTTGAGCCCAGACACTTGGAAACCAGGTGTTACTTCTTACAACATCACCTTGTGTAAAGAGGGGCATAGCAGTGCAAGTGAAGGACCCACAGAGCTCATTGTGCTTGCAGGCAATACTAGACAGCATTACTCTTTGAGCAAACCCGTTAAACATCTGGCGCAGACGGTGGTGATGCCTGCAAAAAACCCTGTCGCAATCCCATGTATATTATTGTTATGCCTTCAGCAGCGTCCAGCCAGTCACAAGTAGATTTGAGCCAAGCCCAACATCTGAATACGCAACATCCCATATGCTGGTTCCCCTCTGACCCCTTGCACAATATGAATACTACACATGCTTCAAAGAGGCTTCAGCCCAGTAAAATTTCAGACTCAAAATAGCGCCATTTGAATACCCCACTTCAGTTGTAGTGCATGCCAGTGACAACCCGTAATCTGGTCCACCTCGCTATTTCTGTGACGGCTTGAGGTGCAGGGCCTATGGCACTCTTTGCTAGGGCATATCCTGACACCTGCACCTACCCCATGCCCCCCAGCCACCAAGCCGAACCAGGACCCCCACGACCTCAGCTGCTCTGCATATGCGCCATACGCCCTTGCCAATGCAGCCTGCTCGCACGCAAGCTCCTTGACCACCGATAACAATAATTGATTGGGTCACCTGCGACACCCCTTACCTTCGATGAGCTTTTTGCCAGCAGGCGTGAGAGCATTCATAAACGCATGGCCACTCTTGGCATACATGAAGAGCTCCACTGGGACCCCAGCTGCCTTCATCTTCTCTATCACTCCTTTTACAGTCTGTCAACAAGAACAGCAGAAGTAGCAGAAGCAGTGGGGAAAAATCTTCGTTTCATATGCTTGATACAAGCAGCGTAAAACGGCAGATGCCATAATGTTGTGAAAAAGCAGTGGCACAATACAGCAGCAAGCACCAGCAGCAGCAGCAGCAGAAGCGACAACGCCATGGATAGAAGGATATACTGCCCCCTATTCTAGGGCGCCAATCCCAACCAGCTTTGACAAACACCTTACACTTTTACAACCCAACACGTGCCTTTTCACCAATTTGCCAGTCCACCCCCTCGTTGCCAAAGCAAACCGCTCCTTCCCATTCCTCTCCCTGTTGTTGTGGAACAGTTTAGCCACTCTTTTGATCCGGCTGGAGTCACCTCATGGCTGCACCTTTGGAGAGTTCTTCTTTGTAGGTGCATGAAGCCCTCTCATCAGTGCCATGCTCCAGTTTTCCCTACCCTACCAGTTTTCCCCTTCTTTACCCAGTTTCTCCCTTTCCCTGGTGCCCTCTCTACCCCCCCCCTCCAGGTGCGCTTCCCCGCTTCCCTCATTGCTTTTTTCTGCCTTGGTGCCCCCCCTGGTGCCCTCCCCCTTCCGTGCCCTCCCCTCCCTTGGTGCCCACCCGCCCCCTCGGTGGCCCTCTTTCCCCTTCGGTGCCCTCCCCCTCCCTGGGTGGGCCCCCTCCTGGTGCCCTCATACCCCCTTGGTCCTTCCCCCACCCCCCCCCCCCTTTGGTGCCTGCCCTTTGCATGTGAGAAGCCCCTCATTAGACTAAAAGTGATAGAACACTATGACCAGTAATGGCTTTACCATCAGAGTATTGATAGCTTACCTCGGCATCTGAGAAGCCCTTCATAGAGTTACAACAATATATACTATGACCAGTGATGGTTTTATTATCAGAGATATAATAGCTTACACCAGCATCTGAGAAGCGCTTCATGGTGTTTAAAAAACACTGAGTGGCCATGGATTGCGCCACCTGAGCTTTTAAACATTATCACTTTCAACAAGATATAGTTTCATTGCTTATAATGATGAATGTAATCCATTGATATCTGTTCTTACCTCAGCATCAGAGAAGCCCTTCATGGTGTCCAAGTCCCCAAAGTGTGCTTGCACTGGAACCTTGATGGCTGTGGGCTGAAACACCACAAATGCACAACAGAGCAGCAGCAGCAGCAGCACCAGCAACAGCAGCAGCAGCACCAGCAGCAGGGGTTTATTCAGGACACAGGGCAGACACACAACAGCGCCCAATGTGGCATACACAGCAGCCACAGCGTCACAGGAGCAGCAAAACAATTGGAGCAACACAACAAGAAAATGTGCAGGGCCGATTCCGCAAAAAATGGAGGCTTTATAGTTCTTTGCATGGTTTACCCGCTAAAGGGGTGGTTTAGCCGCTAAAGGGGTGGTTTACCCCCTAAGAAGGGGGCATTACCTGCTAATGGAGGTACTTTACCATTTAAAGGGTGGGCTTACCTGCTGAAGGGTGGGTTCACCCGCTAAAGGGGTGTTACACTCCCTAAGTACTGGGGGGTCATGCCCGCTACAGGGGTGATACATCCACTAGTGGGGGCGCTTCACCCGCTAATGGTGTGATATACCCCTCATGCTAATGGTGTGATATACCCCTCATGCTAATGGTGTGATATACCCCTCATGCTAATGGTGTGATATACCCCTCATGCTAATGGTGTGATATACCCCTCATGCTAATGGTGTGATATACCCCTCATGCTAATGGTGTGATATACCCCTCATGCTAATGGTGTGATATACCCCTCATGCTAATGGTGTGATATACCCCTCATGCTAATGGTGTGATATACCCCTCATGCTAATGGTGTGATATACCCCTCATGCTAAAGGAGCGCTTCACCCGCTATTTGTGTGACAATCCCGCTAAAGGGGTGGTATCCCCCTCATGGGGATGCTTCACCCGCTAAAGGTGCGCTTTATCCGCTACAGGGCGCACTATAGTACAAATTCAAACTGCCAATGCCTCCACTGTACATAGCATGCTTCATGACCAAGGCTATAGCCACTTCAATTTTTGATGAAATGCAACCCCAAGTACGAGTATGCTGTACTTTAGTGAAGGTGCTGCTGCATTTAGCCTGGGCAGCTGTCCCCTTGGAACCACGCAGAAGCCCCCATACCCAAGCATCCCATGCTCCACATTTGTGAGCGGCATTCAGCTGCGACTTGATTTGTTCTCACTCTTGCCTGTGATATTAGGGCTTAGCTCTTGCACTTACTCGTTCTTTCCTACCCAAGCATCCCACCTGCGGTGTCATACAATGATGTCAACGGATGTACAAGACCAACTCAACTTCACAATCTCTGTGTCCTGGGCCATGCTGTACCGGAAAAACGGATGCCTTCTGGTGTGGGGGCAGGGGGGGGGGGGGGCCTAGTCCACTGCATACACCATGCTACCTCTACGTGAAAACAGTGCCACTGGACTGAGCCAGCAGCTGTGGCTGTATCACAAATCCAATTGTTCCTTTCTGCAAGACATCAAAAGTGTGATCCATCTCGCTGCCCTGCCTCCCAACCCATCACCCCCTCTACGCCACTTACATCACAACCCTGCCCCCCCCCCCTTTCCCCGCCTCCCTCCTCCCCCCTTCTCCCCCTCTTCCTCCCCTTCCCCTTCCCCCTCCCTCCTCCCTTCCCCCTTCCTCCTCTCCCTCCTCCCCCTGCCCCCCTTTCCCCTACCTCCTCCCCCTACCTCCTCCCCCTCCATCCTCCCCCCCTCCCCCCATATACATGACAGCCCTGGTCCCACACCCCTCCGCACCCACTTACATCACATATAGCCGGGTCTGGTGTGCCGTAGAAAGGTGCTGCAGCATCTACACCTGAGTGTTGTGCGGCGCAGAAGGTGAGAGCGCCACCCATGCAGAACCCCACACACCCGACCTTCTGTGCTCCGTTGTCCCTAAGGTACTGTACTGCTGTTGACATCTCATCAATTGCGCCCTTGAAGTCCAGGTGGTTCATCAACTACCGGAGGTTCAGAGCAACAAGAGCAACAGCATGCCATTGTCAGATGTGTATGAACCCTAGTTGGATCCCGCATGCTGTTATGTAGTTGGCAGGGGAATATGTAGAGGACTGCAAGCAACATCATGGATAGTTGGTTCATAAACTACAGGGGAGGGGAAGGGAGGAAAGAGCAACAGGAGCAGCCCAGGCAGACATACAATCTGGTCCATGATACAAGGAAGGAGAAGGATACTATCTGCGTTTACTCCTGTTGATTGTTGTAGATAGTTCTCGCGACCATGTCGTATTCATGTTCAACTAAGACTGGCCACTTTGCCGACAGCCGCGGCCATTTTTGACGTATCGTAGGTGACAATAATCTAGGCAAACCATGGCAGCAAACCGGCGAGACACTGCTGTGCATTAGGGGCAACTGGTTCAGTGACAAGAACCATGGACCACATACAAGCAGGGACAGAACATGCTGTCTGTACAGCACTCAGCTGGACGTCTGCCTGTCTGGATCTTTCCCTCAAGGGGCTATTGGATTGGTTGGAGTCATGTGGCTGGTTTCAGGCTGTGCAGTGACCTTTGAGCATACAAGCAGCCATCGACCTTGGCGTTCAATTTCGTATTCCAATCATTGGACAGAGCCTCTTATGCGGGTGCAAGACCGAGACAAATGTCAGTGTTGTTTGGCAGTACAGTACAGCAGAGCTCACGTGCCACCCTAACTAGCCTTCAGATGAGAGCCTTTCTAACATCATTGAAATTGTTTTTGCCACATCAACGCTCGGCAACACTGCATCAAGATAGAACTGTCGTGCATTCCATGGTCCAAATAGTCCTGCTGCCTCTACTGAGTCAAGGACCATGCAGCTGCTCCCGACTTACATGGGAAGCCTCCTCCTTATCTACCCCAACTTTGCCCTTGTAGAGGTCGGGTACCAAACACCGGAAGCCCTGCTGGCTGATCATCTCTGCCTGCTCCTTAATGACGTCGGTGATTCCCCACCACTCCTGCAACACGATAACGCCAGGGGCATCTGCAGGCCCGACGATGTAACCAGGCAAGTTGGCTGAGCCGAACGAAATTTTCTCCATTGCCTTGATCGCAACTCCTGCATAATTCAACTTTATGTCAGTCGCCATGGAACACGGGAGAAATGCGTGTTCCGGAAGGCTTTGCATTGCACGACGCAAGCGTCGAGGCGAGGGTATGCCTACCTCTGCGGGTAACTGGCGGGCTATGCGGGAACTTAACAATAGTATGCGCTATCCTGGACGCACAGCTTCGCGTGCAAATGGCGTGCATTCAGGTGGTTTATCCAGGGGTGCCTCGCGCAGATCACGCCAGCGTCCGGTACACCTTTCAACCTGGGTCAGGAGAGAGGAAGGCTGAGATAAGGACTGGTCGATTTGTAACGACCGTCATGGACGACCAGCTCCCCTGACGTACTGAACATAAGAGTGACGAACCCCTTCGCACCGGTCAAGTGACGACTGTACATCCCTACTTTCGCAAGTCTTAACCACATTATAAAGCTTATGCAAAACGTATGTTGTTTATGCTGATGCGTTGTTGTCTTTGGCTGTGGTAGACTAACCTGATAACCGTACAATGTGTAAATTCCAGCTGGCAACGAGAGCATTACACGTCTGGTGAAATCTGTGAGCAGCTTGGTGGCATCATGACGGTCGTTTATTCGGAGGAGGCCCTTGGGTTTTCATCTCAGAACTAATGAACACGCCAAGAACACGCACCACGAGAACAAGGGCAAAGACCCACAAGCCAAGGCAAGCAAAACCTGGGTACTGAGCTGCCTTGAACCCCTAACAACAACAACAACAAACATTTAAGGTGTGGCAACCGCAAAGGGCTGCTAGGTCGAAACGACCAAACACACCATCGGATGGATCCAAACACAATGGCTTCCAGACCACCAACCAAGCAGTACTGATACCGAAACATGTATCCAGGCAAGACAGAGCCCATGATCAAGAACACCACCCACTCCTCCATCGGTTGCAATGGCATGGCAAACAATGACGATTACCACGGGCTGGAGATGTACAAGAACCATGCAAAGGACTCAACCACAGAGGGATATATGCAACCAGACCCAACCACCATGGAATGTGGCCACCATGGAATGTGGCCGAATCAATCCCTCAAAGTTAAGGCAACGCTCCTATCGACACAGAGCCCATGATCAAGAACACCACCCACTCCTCCATCGGTTGCAATGGCATGGCAAACAATGACGATTACCACGGGCTGGAGATGTACAAGAACCATGCAAAGGACTCAACCACAGAGGGATATATGCAACCAGACCCAACCAACATGGAATGCATGTGGCCGAATCAATCCCTGAAAGGCCAAGGCAACGCTCCTAGTGATTGCAGGCAGGGGCGGATGATGGGACACAGCAGTCCTCCAATGCCAGTCCACAAATAGCATCAAAGAGAAAGTTGCATCAACCATAATGGCATGGAGTGCTATAGACCAGCCCAGCAACAGCTGGCCCCCCTCCATAGGCAAGCTGCTGCTGCGCACCACGGGACACAACGTATCGCACAGCTATCTGAAGAGGCTAATCATCAGGTTGTCAAAGCATAGAGCCCAAAGGCTGCCACCAGCCCACCCTGGATCCCGTGCTGGCCAATGTATGTCAGGCCAGCCCATTTCGACTTGCTGTGCGCCGACCGGTGGACCCAGTCAGCAGCAAACCTCAGCAGTTTTAATGCCTTGCTTGCCCTAAAGCATCATTGAAACCCACCAAAAGACACATCCAGATACTTAATTACTGAACCCTAGATACTGGTGAGTGGCTGTTGGCTGTAGCTAGGACAGCCGGACGGCACTTGCTCCCCCCCACAGGGAAGACAACAGCCATGAACCATAACAGATTACAGATTACCATAAACCCTAAAGCCCAGACACAAAGCAAAAACCCCAAAAAATTCTGTGCTGAACCCCAATCAATACAGAACGATGCACCCTGCTGAACTACACCCGCCTGAATGGAACACTTGATGGCAGCCTGCCCAGCACAACCTAAGTATCATTCCAAACAGGTACCACACTACGAGGCCTAACTGTGCCAAGGGCTTGCTGTGCTGAACAGCAGCGCACGTTGCCAGGAAGTGGGTATGGTTGTGTAACTGGGACTGTAGCACTTGGGCGCTACAGCCAGTCCGACACGCAGCAACGACCAGGCGACACTGAGCATGCAGACTGCCCTGGCAGACTACATTATGTAATGTGCCAAAAGAACTGCCATCAACCCAGGTGTAGAACAGCCTAAACCAGAAGAATCACAGATTGGACACATGATCCCTTAACCGAACACCAGGCTTGAACTGCTGGCGCATGCCCTGTCTCTAAAACATGAGCCAGGGCACCCTCCATCTCAAGAGCCACCACTGACAATGTAGGGCCCCACCGAACACGAGAATTGAGAGCAATATCAGGCCTATCGTCAACTTCCAGATTTAAATCTCCACAGCAAGCTTAACAACAGCCTTGCGAGAGAAATCCGAACAATGTTTAGCGGCCCAGTACTTCCTATTGCTATCCGAAACTGCTGAATACCCTGTCATTATAAAGCCCTACCATCAATCCTGTCAAAAGCCTGCTGTAGCCCCTGTAAACAATCTTCCACATCTACTTGCTGATCGCTGACCTCAGCCAGACCCAGCTGAACCGACACAACCAACCGTGGCTTATACCCATGCAACACAAGTATCAAAAGCTGCCATACCCAAAGCAGAATGCAATCTAGACATATAATGAGCCATGCAACTATGCAAGCCTGGGGGACAGACCGTACCCAGTGCACAGGATGATCATTGAGGTACTTGCACAGAATGTCCTTGAAACAACATACAAGCCGCTCAACCGCCGCATTTGCTGCAGGATGGCAAGCAGAAGTATGAATATGCTCAATGCAAAACAGCTTCAACATGTGAACAACTCTGTCTTAAACTCCCACCATTATCACTAGCGACATACTCGCAACACCCATGTCGACAGAACCAGCCATAGTGCACTGCCTCTGCCACTGCGGCAGGGTTTATGTTACAAATCACATAGAAATCAGCAGCTTTATTGAAATAGTCTATCATGAGCACAACATTCGCCTTCACCGGCTTCTACGGATGCTTGAACTTTGTACTAATCTTGCCATGTATATCAATCATGGGCGTCTCACAAGGCCCAGTCAAGTCCACATAGATATGCCTGAACGGACCCGCATGTATGTGAGTGAGTGGACCCGCAATGACCCGCATGTAAAACTGGCTTTTGCAAATCAGGTATCTCTGGTAAAGCCAACTTGCGCTTCTGGCAGGCCTCACACACCTTCACAAAGGAAGCAGCATCAACCTTCATACCACCCCAATGAAAATACTGCTGCATGCTAAGGAGCAACTGCTGAACCCCACAATGACCTAAAGCATCATTATACCTATGCAAAAGATCCCATATATATACACTCCACATGGGGAGACAGGTAAGGGACAGGTGAGCCAACCAGAAGCTCCATCTGCACACCTATCCCGCTTAACTTGCAACCAGCCCTGAAGCTTAGGATCAGGGTGCAGCCTGACCAAGAATGTCATGTTCTTTAGTGCTCTGGCCCGCTTACGATCAGCAGGCAACATATCAACATGCATACCCCCTTCTAAGTAAGTAATGAAATCATTTAAAAGGTGGGGAACATGAGAGGTAAAAAGCAAACGCATATTTGCATCACACAACTCAGCCCATTTTCTAAGAAGATAGGATCACATGAAACCGGGCACAGCCAGTCACCACTGGGAACTGTGCTCAAGCAAGGGCGGGAGCTCACAACTAATTAAAAAACACTCATCATGCACTTTGCAGAAATTGCCATGTTATCCCAGCCTCCCGGATGCCCACACATGGTGCACGCGACGGCATCTATCTCAGACTGCTTGACTGCATGCTCAGTGAGGCCAAACACTACGATTGATGCTAGGCATGCATAACACAGCTTTTTAATGGGCAGGCGGCAGCACACAGAACCAGCTTAAACAATCAGCAACTGCACCAGGCTTTCGTACTACTTCAAACGAAAACTCCTGCAATCTCAGTGCCCAGCGCTCAACCTTTGCATTTCAAACCTGTTTGTATAAAATCAGCCACTCTAAACTTTGGTTATCAGTATGCACTACATACCGCCGATATAAGTGCGTGCAAGGCATTCGATCACCCTCTAGAGGAGCCTGCTAGCAAAGTCCAGACGGTACTCATGGCCCTCCTCATTGAACTGTGACAGCACAGCCCCAATTGCCTTTTTGCTCCAATCAACATGCAACACAAACTTCTTGCTCCAATCTGGCTGCTGCAAGCAAGGAGCAGAGGTGAAAGCAGCTTTCAACCCATCAAAAGCAGCTTGACATTCTGCCGACCACACAAAGTTTTACACCCTTCTTGGTGAGATACTCAAGCGAGCGAGAGACCACGGGGATCAAAACCCTCGGGATCCATTAAAAGTAAAGAGGGATACATTGCCAATGTGAGGAAGGAACCTTGCATGCTAAGCTCGGACATACAGACTACATTACTAGAAATCTTTATGGACAATTGAACACAAGATCCATACAAAGACCCCCAACAGAGCTCAGTTGTGCCAAGGGCCTGTTGTGCTAAATAGCAGCGCACGTTGCCAGGAGTGGCGTGCCTGTGTAAGTGGGATGTAGCAGGTGAATGATACAGCCATCCAGTGCGACACTGAGCACGCAGACTGCCCGGGCACACTATACAGAATGCAAATCGAATTCAAGACAGTAAGTGCATTGTTACATCTATGCTCGCTCCACCGTGAGTGGCGTACAAAAAGGCGGGAAGCAGGCTTAATACATAGACATGGCCTCTGTCCTATCATCACTGAATTATACTAGGGTCTGCAACACCCTGCTAGTATGCGCTTTTTCCAGCAAGACCATCCATTGGCTGCCACTGCCACGAATGCCGATCAATCCATGCATGCCTGCAATATGTGGCCACCATCAAGCCGTCTTCTGCCTTGCATGCAAAGTGACGAGGCATGGGTTCTGCCAAATAACTAGAAGCAACAATGGGAGCAGTTGTGGCTTCCAGTGGCCGTCCCACAGATTCCGCACACCACCGTATGGGACCAGCCCCATCTATCCTTCCTTACTCCCTTGCTCCCTTACTCCAATCACACTGCTTGAATCTCAAGACCCCACTACTCTTGCATTCTGCAGTTTGACCTTGAGGTCCTGCAGAAGAGTGGTGCAGTCGCTCACATAGCCAGGATCCTTGTGGAGTTGCTCTGCCAGATCTGAGTGGCCCTGCGCTCCTTTCAGATCACCCTTAGCATACTTGACAGCTGCGATATATGTGTGGATGTCAGCATCCTCCCACAGCTGCCTTGATTTCTCAAGGTCTGCCAGAGCACTGTCCAGGTCCATCCCGAGCTTCCACTTGACAACGCCACGGGCTTGCAGTGCGAGGGCATCAGAGTGGTCGAGCTGACAGGCCCGGTTTAAGTCTCGCAATGCATCATCATACTGTCCAAGCAGCCGGAAGATCTCTCCCCTTACACCTAGCATGAAGGCATCGTCTTCGTTGCCTGCTGCAGTAACAGCAGCATTCATGTCCTTAAGCGCTTCATCTGTCCTCCCCATCCTACGCTTGATGTCCCCACGGAACTTCAGCACATCAGCATCATTGGGGCTCCGTTTTAGCTCCGCATCCAGCTCCTGCAGGACCTCCTCCCCTCTGCCAAGGCTGACCAGCACCGACCTTCGAAACCGCTGGCTCCAAACATCATTGGGATTCAGCTTAATGGCATCTTCGAAAGGTTGCAGGGCGTCTGCATAAAGGCCTAGCCTGCGCCTGATGGTACCTTGTACTCTGAGTGTAAATGGATCTTTTGGTCTCAGCATGTCGGCACGGCTAACGTCAGCAAGAGCAGTGCGGAGATCATCTGCGACCCTGCCCTGATTGGCCCAAGCACGCCAAGTGAGCACTGCTGCCACTACCTCATCTGCTTTCAACCCTTTGCTGATCTGGTTGGCAAGGGCGCAGGCAGAGCTGGTCTGTGTGCTGAATTCTGGGCTCGCTATGTTTGAGTACCCTAGAAACTGCTCAGCAGGTTTGATCACATCATCTTGGCCATACGTCGTGAGGAAAGCAGCCAGGAGCCGCCGGCGGCTGGATCGCCTCCTGTGTCCAGCAAAAAGGGTCTGAAGTATTGACCCCTTTTTCTGGGTGACCCTGTCGGCCAGGAACATAGCAGGAAGGTCAAGAAGCACATACACGACACCATCTGCATCCTCCTTATACAATACAAGCCCGGCGCCCACTAGCCCTTCCATAACGTACTCAAAGTCCTCAGCCTCATAAGTCTTTCCTGCAGCCTCCTCAACTGCCAGTTGTGCAAGAGAGGCTGGAATTGGCACGGCGCTCCTGAATGGCTCCAAAGCCAAAAAGGCAGCCCCTTCTCCCTCCTTCAGCTCCTCCACAGCTAGCTGTAGCGCTCCAAAAACGGAGTACTTGTAGTCGTCTGGGCGATTCCGAGAATCACCCGCAATCTTATCCAGCCTCCGAATAACTTTCTTCCATTCAGCTTGTGAAGTCTTGCCACGCAGAGCAATGCCCATGACGACCAGAGCAAGTATTGAGTAATGACACTTCTCGAGTCAGTCCTCACCCAGCCCCTGCAAGCAACCACCAGACAAAGTACAATGGCAGTACTGAGCTCAATGGAACCATAGCAGAGATATGGTCCACTGACCTTTTTCACAGCATTAATCAAATGCATAATCTGCCATCCTCCGGTGCAATTCATAGTCAAGCATGGCATGGGCTCCAAATGGCCCCCGCCCCCAGTATGTAGTGCTTTGTCTGCACTGCAGTGCATGCTTCCAGGGCGCCGTCACGGTACCGGTAATGTATATAGCTGCTTTATGTAGCAGGGGGCATTCATGCATAAGGCATAGCTTCGAAAAGCACTGCTATGTTGACCATCGCTGCTCAATCGTTTCCCTGCATTTCGGCCACCGACTGTGACAGACAGGAGGCCATCTGCCTACCCGCTACAACATTTGGCTGTACCACTTGAGGATCATCATGAGGTACGCGGAGATGGTGCTGACATAGATGGGCAGTGTCATGACATGATGAAGCTCCACCCTATCTGTGTTGCCAGCTGTCAACGAGTGTGGCCATGTCCTGTATGTTCTGGTGACCTTTCAGCTTGCTGATGTGTGTGCCAAGGATCCCTTTCAGTAACTTTAATCTGTATACCTTAGAGATAGTGTGATTCATTTTGATGGGCAGCCAGTGTCATTGATGATAACAGTTTTCAAAGTACTCGAGTGCAAGCTCCCGACTCAAATGCATGGCAATGCCTAAGGGAGTAGGGCATGCTTACCCACCTGGAGCTCATCTGGTAGCTTAGTCTTCTTTCTGTCGTTATACGCACGGCTGACCAGCACTCTCATTGCCAAGCTTGGTCCATTGTCATATCCCTGGGCAGCAGCTTCTGGTGTGATAGCAAAGATAGCCTCATTGGGTGCGTCTTGCCATGCACTTTCAGACAGGCCAGTGACCATCACAGCACCAGTGAAGCCATCAAAGTTGAAGCTGTTAACAATGCTGGAGTCACGCACATCATCCAGCCAGAGCAGGCATTTCTTCCCACGGAGGTAGTAGCCCAGTTGCTCCTTCAGTGTACCGCCTGGACCAGCCACCTCGTCCCGGCCACCTGTCATCCTGGCGAGCAAGGCACGTTGCTGTGTAGTTAGCAGCACCTCCCCGTCACCAGGGCCAAAGTATGCATCAAAGACGCCATCTGGGAAACTCCTTTTCAGCTCTGCATGCAGGCAAGCAGAGGCAAAAGTCACCAGCAAGTAGTCAGCAGGATCATTCAGACGAGCTGCGCGGCACTTAGCTGCCAGAGAAGGATGATTAGAAATTCACCCTTAAAGCTCTCTTGAGCAGGGCCAAAGCACTTGTAAACATGGCGGCTAGCAGCTGTCTCTTGTGCCACATGGAGAAGTCACATGCACATATGCACCCACCATAAACCCACCATGACCCGCAGTCAAGCATGCTGTGGATGCACACAGAAATTTCACCTTAGGCGGCTGTGCAGTAACAGCTCACTAATAAGCTCATAACAGCAGATTCTGCATGCAAGTTTGGACCTGTACTGCAGGGCTGTCCACATTGACAGAACAGAAGAGTTTATTGAACTCTATTTCGAGTGGAGTGTACAATCAGACTGTGGACAATTCCTGGTTTATGTGCATGGGCGAAGTTCAACAAGCAAGAACGAAACACAGGACGGTATGCACCATGCACTCACACTGGACAGGCAGCAGCAGGCCTGCATGCACGAACATGGCTGATAAGGATGCTTCTGCCGCCAATGTGCCATTTGCAGGAGATCCGCAGCAACCAGCAAGCAATGAAGTGCTCTCATTTAAGCAGGCCTCCATCAAGGTAAAACATGCCATGCATCAAACAGACAGCTACGTTAGAATTATGATTACCAAAGGGCCCATGAAAGTAAGGCATCAGTGGTGGCGGCGCCAGTGGGGACAGCGCCACCCGCAAGGAGCCAACAGAAAGTTTAGGCTCTGGATGACGTGCTTCAATAAATGGCTGCCACCAACCCATCTTAATCCCTTGCCAGCCAATGTATGTCAGGCTAGCCCAGTTTGACTTGCAATGCGCTGATCATTCACTGATCAGTGGTTGACCCAGTCAACAGCAAGCAGGTCAACCGCCTTATGTCTCAAAGTACGGACTTGTACACCATGCCCCAGCCAGAGGGAGTCTATCTGTGTAACCTGGCTGCTAGCAGCATTCACACACCTGCTTCCCTTGCTACACAAGGCCGCTTGCGGATTATTATGTTGGCAATAATGAATTATTCGCTAACGCTGATTTACGCACTCACCTGCTTCGTTTCTGAAACTCAATGCAATGTCCTTTGCCAGCGTAGACTTGCCCATCCCATGGTTGCCATGGATAAGTACCCCACGCAGCCCATTTGCAGACTTCAAAGCTGACTGGGACTCCAAGCTCGTCACCACGCCATTGTACAGGTCCGTCTGCTGGACGTAAAGCCGCACTCTTCCAGTGGCTATTGGGATGGCTGACAAGAAAGCATCCAATTTGTTTGCCATCTCTAATGCTGTGGACATTTTTGCCTTCGTATTTTGCAAGTCCCTCCTCCACTGGGGTGTGCAGGCAGCCTGCCAGACAGAGCAGCAGCACTCTGCCAGGACAAAGCGGAGCTTCCCGCACAGTGTGCTGGGCGGTTCTGCACAGAGCATGAGATTCGCTCCTCAGTGATGCGATCATCATTGTACATCACCTTTGTCCAGATCACCGGTACCGACGTACAGACCGCACTTACGGAAGGTTGGACAGGACTGTTGAGCGCCTGCTCTAAGATAGTACTACTCGACATAGCATGCATTGAAACCAAGTACATACCTTTCATTCTCAAAGCTTCTTCATACAAGTTTTCAATCCACGTGCTGACCTCCTCTAACGTGGACTCCAAGTTCTGCAGTGCCCTCTGGCGGTGTGGACTGATGCATAGCTGGACCCCATCTGCCTTTAGCTTTATGGCTTCTGCATCTCCTTGTATTGCTTTTAAATCATCTGACAGCTTCCCCCGTGCCCATTTCGTCTCCTTAATCTTGTCGACTGCATCTATAATTGCCTTTGGTAGGTCCACTAAAGCAGTCTTCGCCAGCGATGCTCCAGCATTAGCAGCTAGAACGGACGTTAATGGGTCCGGCATAATGATATGCTTCGGGATGCCGCTAGTGATCCATTGCTTGTGCACAGTCTGGCTTCTGGCCTTGGTGCAGATGTGCAACACTGGTTTACGTTACGGATCACTTACGTTACGTTAGTACAGCAATTGCTTGCAGCACAAATGTGCGATATGCGAGCGGGCCGTATATTGTGTTGCTTGGTAGCCCTAACAGGAGCTCGGTACCGACGGAGTAAAATAGGCGAGTGAGGACTCCAACTCGGAGTGAAGACCCGAACCGCGGAGCTTCACCTGATTAGAGAGCTCCGCAGTTGTCTGCGATTAGCATCCCGTGGTCTTTGGTCATATTTGTGGTCACATTCGCGGGCAGTAGCTAGGGTCGCATCCGCTACACGCTCACCGATCCATGCCGTACGTTGACTGATCGCATGCCACGTACACAGAAACGTTATCTCGGAAACGACTCCCAGATAATCGTGGCACCGCAAACTTAAACACGCCTAACTCCACAGAATCCGAATACATAAACCTACCCACGCAGACAAGATTGAAAATGCCAATTCCACACCATAGTTCCAGCCTTGAGTTCCCAATGGGGAAAGGCGGTTAGGATCATTGACTTCCCACCAAGTTATCCCATAAACAACAAGGAATGCAGCCACCCAGTACTTGTACGACTTTCTGTACCTGGCACTTGAGAATGCCACCAATGCACATGCATGGCGGTGCGGTGTGGCTGCTATGCCCTCACCGGCATTCTTTCTTCCATATAGCACCCCAAGCAGTATCCACTGTGTCCCTAAACCCAATCCTAAACCCCACACTGGGCTGTGTGCTTTGTCAGGGGACTACCAATGCTCAATCACATGATAGCATGTAAACCAGAGGATGCCAATGAATGACACATTGTGAAATTGTAGCAGTGATCTACCAAACATGTGGATCATTGTCTGCTGGTAAGTCTTGATGCCATGTATCGACCATGCTTGAGAATTGATCACTATCCACCATTAATCAGCACCCTTGGTTTTGCTGTGCCCTTCCTCCACTTCTTCCTGGGATTATGCGCCTTCCCTTCCGGGGGCTGTAAGGTGCTAATCTGCTGCCACCGGGTTCCACCAAGCAAGCCCGGCAAGCTGGCTATGCGCTCCAGCAATGCCCACTGCTGCTGCTGCTGGTTATGGTGCTGCTTGGGCTTTGGGGGACCAGCACCGGCAGTAGCAGCAATACCAGCAGCAGCAGCACCACCAGCAGCAGGTAGACTATTCCCACATGCTGCTCTCTTCCGCTGATTGTGGGGAGGCGAAGCTGCAGGACATGGTTTACTGCTGGGTTTGGTTTGCCGCTTCTGCTTCTTGCCTGAAGGCACGGGCATCATCTGCCACCCTGACCTGCCTGGGTCCCAGTTGCAGCTGCAGAGAGGCTTCTACATCTGGCTTGATGCAGGAGGCATTACACTGCTGCTGCGGCTGCCGCTGCTGTCGCTGCTGCTGCTGCAGCTGCTGCTGCTGCAGCTGAGACATTTCTACAGTGGGCTTGACGCAGGAGGCAACGTACTGCTGCTGCTGCTGCTGGTGCTTGTTATGTGGGTTCTGGCATTCTTCTCCTTGGCCTGCTGCTGCTGCTGCTGTCGCTGCTGAGATCGTTCTCTCTTTCTTGACTCTCTTGGTTATCTCTGCATTTTGTGCCATAGCAGCAGCAGTAGCAGCTAACTGGGAGGTGTCTCTGGGCCTCTTCCTGCTGTGCTGCTGCCGCTGCTGCTCCCCTTGCTGCTGCTGCTGTTCCCCCTGCTGCCGAGGCTTGGAATGCTGATGATAGTCTCTTTGTACTGCTGCTGCTGCCTCCTTTGTATCAGCAGCAGTTTTTGTAGGCTGCACAACCTCTGCCGCTGCTGTTGACCCTGCTGCTGCTGCTTTAGCCTCCTTCAGCTCTGCCTTTGCTGCTTTGACAGCCTTCCTTGCTGCCTTCAGCCGTAGTGGTGATAGGTGCCTTGCAGCTTCTCGCGCCTCCTTCATACGGATCAGCTTCTCCTTGGCAGCAGCAACAGCAGCAGCAGGATCAGCAGGAAACACCCCAGGGTCCTGCACCTGCTCTGCTGCTGCTATTGCTGGGTTGGCTGTAACTGCTGAAGGACACGCTTTGCTGCTCTTTGCTGCTGTCGCTCCCGCTGCTGCTCCCCCTGCCTTGTTTGCTCCCCCTGCTGCTGTGGCTTGGACTGCTGCTGCTGGGCGAGCCTGCTTTAGCAAGCTAGTTGTTATCCACACCCCCACATCCCTGGTCTCTGCTTGCAACTGTTGTGGTGTGTAATCAGACCAGTGGCTGAAGTTCAGCTTGCGCTTGCAAGCAGAGACATCACAGCCATGCACGAACAGCTGCGCCAAATCGTACCGCATTGCTGATTCGCCCTCATCCTCGTACAGCCCGAGATGCACCCCCTTACCTCGACCACAATGTAACCTCGGACGCCAGCCCCATGATCCAGCGATTTCAACTCCTTTGTACTGCGAGCCTTTCATCGTCTTCCTTGGCTCCTTCAGATTTGCTCGGGCGACTGCAATTTCTTCGTCTGTGTACTGCTCGGCGGGGAAGTTGGTTTTGGTACCCCGGCCCCGGCTGGCAAGGTACGCCAGATCCGCAGCACGGGCCGCTTCTTTAGCAGTGGCAAAGACACCGAGATAATACCGGCGGGACGTGCCGAAAATGTGGATCCTGGCTACAAATCCGTGGTATTTTGAGAAAGCCTGTGACTCCACGCCTTTGTACTTGATTGCATGGGTCTGCTTGTTGGCACCATCCATGGTTAGCTCTGCTGCTGCTGCTGTTGCGATCACTACTCCTACATGCACCAGAGAGGCTGGTCCCTGCAGAAAAAGCATGAGAATCTAGGTTAGAACAGATAGTAACAGTGCATGCAGGAAATACCAAAGGTGGAGCCTTAGCTGTGGTGAACTGATCCTCTTTAACCACACAATACGCCAGTTCATGTTGGCCAAGTCAACTATACAAACCCAAAAATAACAGTGCCCTGCTGGCTAGGTGAACCATAAGAAACCAAATAGAAACCAGATTTTTAGTGTTTGCCCTTCCTTCAGGGCCAGCATCCTACATTCAGCAAATCTACATCTCTGGACGAGATCACATGGTTCAAGCTGGTGGAAACGATGCTGTTTGTTTCCTGTCCTATGTGTGCTAGTGAGTGGCTTTGCCACCCCTCCAGTGAACTGTGGCAGGGCATGCGTGCCCATGGGTTTGCCAATGAGCAAACTTCTCTCTCTCTCACACACAACAGCAAATGTCACCTTCTGCCGGCAGCTAACCCACCCAATCAGCTTGTGGAATTATACAGAGCCGCCTGGGGTGAGTGGCAGATCATCCATCATTCCAGTGACCCATATGTCTACGTAATGGCACAAAACCAGCTAACAGGTAGGCTGCCCCGCATTCTACTGGAGGACTGCACTGATACAACCAGCCCATGGACAGCTCATGTAGTTGGCACTACTTCACCACCGCCAAGGTGCAATGTCTGGTTCATAACTCTTGGAGGGGAGACTTTCGTCAACACTGCATGTGTTGTGTAGGACGCTCACCTTGCTGCTGCTATGCTGGTGACTGTCTGCACACTGTACTGCCTACACGTCCAGATCCATCCTGCCGTATGCGCATGGGTCTTCCGTATGGTGAAGTTTTTCGAAAATTGCCAGTGAACTCTGCGGCAGCCAGGCGAGCTCTCATCGCTCAACACATATAGGAAGCAGGAGGCCTTGGAATACGGGTTGCGGACAGAAAGCGTGAGGATGCAAGTGCATCACACAGCCCTATCAGCAACGGATAGAGAAATTGAACCTGTTTGTCCAGTCATATGGCATCCCATGGCAAGACAGTGAAGGCTTTCAAAAAATAGTCGACAAAAGATGCGCATGCCTAGTGCTGACATTCGGGGTATAAAGCCAGTCACTGTTCGTTCCATCTGGAGTGGACTGTAAGGGCCACTTGAGTGCGGGCATGCCACGTTGCTTCTTCTTCGGACTGCACTCGTTCTGCAGCTGACTGGTTACACCACAAGCACCCGGTGACCAGCCGTCAATTCCTTCCGTTCCCTTCATGCTCCCATGAAATGCCCGTTAGCTGGCATGATAACTCGCACTTCGCACTCTCCATCATCTGCAGGCATTCGCCAAGCCTGACATGCTGCGATTACACATGAGGCTGGCATGTATGGTTGTGCCGCGGTTGTAAGGCCTACCGTGTCTTTTCTCCAGAGGGCACGACCTAAGTTGCTTGAAGGCAGTTTGGGACAGTCACTGCGACCGTTGTCTCGACTTGAAGTGACCATGGCCCCGAGAGAAAAGAGGAACAAAGGACACCGTCCTCCCCCTGCCCACTATGCCTGCCATTTACAGGCAAGCCTGGCTGCAGCTCGGCAACTTACAGCTGCAGCATAGCAACGCACGGAGTATCCTCGTATGCTGCCTTCCTGCTACGTCGACCTGATCTCCTTCGACTGCTGCAGGTGCTCCATGTGGACAACTCAACTTCCGCTCCTTCACTGCTCCTCCACTTCGACAGCGAGCGCTACATGTTCAATGTTGGCGAAGGAGCGCAGCGCATGCTGCGCGAGTACAAGAAGAAGATCTCCAAGGCATGTCCAGCAACAACCTCTTCTACTCCCAGCACCTTGCCAGTGTTCTGCAGACTCATCTGTTGACTAACTCCGTAACCGCAGATCACCAAGTTCTTCACTACTCGAGCTTCAACTGAAACACTTGGAGGCCTTGCAGGTGAGGCGGATCATGTTATATGTTCCAGCACTCCCCCTGGACAAAGCCCTGTAGCAGCCCCTTAGGCCCCCCCCCCCCCCACATACCACGTCAACCCTCAGCTGCAGCAAAGAGAGCACACACATTCTCACCTGTAAACCCTTGTAAACCAATACTTGCACAGCAAGCATGCATCAACGTATCCTCCCCTGTCTGACTGGTTTCAATGCTGAAACCCCAGCTTGGTATAGCCACCTTGCCTTTTAGTATTTCTGTCTTCTGTGGGCAAGGTCCGGTGAGAAGGCATGAGGCGGTACACCACCACACAAACAAGCCCATCTAATGCTCACCCGCTACCTGCATCCATGAAGGAGCAGACAAGGCTGAGACACGATGCATTAACAGAGGCTCATCAGCTTCCTTTCTGTTCTGAATTATCTACATACGACGTTTCCTCACTGTATGAAGCATACGGTACCAGCCTTTACTCTGTAGGAATCTAAATGTCTTACATTGCCTCATATCACTGTGGCGCACAACAGAATGACAAGGCACAGCATACAAGGCTTTTTATGTCCATGAAGGCTATGAGCAGCTCAGACGGCTCTTAGTCATGTTGCTGCCTCTTGTCCCGCGCACTAGTACCATCACCGCTGCCTTGCCACGTGCATTGCTACCACTGCCGCTGTTTTGTGCCTTGTGCATGGGTACCCTCTGATTGTTGGGAGGAGTTAAGCAGCGGCCTGAGAACATGCCAAGTTCCCTCTGCTGCTGCTGTCCCTGCTGCTGCAGGCACGCTGCTATCTCGTGTCCCTGTGGGGCAGTCAGATGCTGCCGTGCTCCTGGGTGCGCCCCTCATCTCAGCAGAGCTATGTGGTAGGTGGCCAGGAGTTGCGAAGCAGCTCTGAATTGGAGCGGCAGCAGAGGCAGCCACAGCAATAGCAACAGCAGCAGAGACAGTTCCAGGCACAGTAGACATGTCAGTGGCAACGGCGGCAGCAGCAGAGGCAGTTGTAGAGCTGCAGGCAGTACCCATACAGCGATGACCATGGCAGCAGCAACAACAGCATGGACAGGGGTGGCAACAGGGCCAACAGCAGCCAAGGGCGGTAGCTACAACAACGGTGATACAGCTGGAACGATTGTAGCTCTGCAGGAGCAGCAGCAGCAACGACAGATGGTAGGCACAAGAAGAGCAGCAAGAGCAAGGAGAGGTTGTAAGCCCAAGAGTAGCAGCGAGGGCAGCAGCAACAAGCTGTAGGGACTCCATGGGCCGCAGCAGCAGAGGGAGGCGTAAGCAGTGGCAGCAGCAACAGCGGCATAGTTGTAGCACCGCAGCAGCAGCAGCAGCAAAGTCATAAGACATTAAAGCAGCCCCAGCCAGACTGCAAGCTAGCATCTTGGACTGCATGAATCATCCACGAGCCACTGGGTAACTGGCGGTAGAAAGCAGCTGTCTGAGCAGTAGCACAGGGAGCCATCAGCAGTCATCTGCTGCAGGAAAATGACCGAGTTAACAGGGAGCAGCAGCAGCACACCCGCTACCAGCAGCAGGAGATGTATGTGCTCTTTCCCATCCGCATACGTTTGTTCTGGTGGCTACATGTGCATGTGAGTCTGCTTTTACGGGAGCGTCAAAAAAATGGCAGCAGCAGCAGGAGCAGAGGCTGGTGTTGGAAGAAAGGAAGCAGTACACGAACCATTGTCAGTCGAGATCAGCAAGCAGACCTGTAGAAAGATTGGCACAGGGGTTTGTGAGCAGAAAAGAGCAGCATAGCAAACTGCAGAGCCCACACCTCGTGGCCCTGGCATCCATTGCCTGGAGATATGTGAGACACGAGCGGGGAAGATGGCTTTTGCACCTTCTGGATTTATTACGTTGGCTCAAAGCCCAACCAGTCATAGGAAGCCTTACTAGGACTAACTGAGCAAAAGTGGAGGGTGGAATTTAATGGCAAGTTCATGCTGGGCAGTGGCAAGTGTTGTAAGCTAAGCAGGTGCATCTGGCCTCAGCTTGTGTGTGAGCAAGCACACCATGTGCTCAGTGGTCAGGAGCATTGAGTTCATGGGCTGGGTTTGTCTGGCCATTGGCATAGCTGGTATTGTGTTTTGAATGATTGACTGATTGACGCAAGGAGGTAGCAAGGTGGACGAGTGATGCTCATGGCAGGTTGAAAATGATATGGTAGAGGACATAAGCTTAGGTTTCCTGACCCCAGTTGCCCCTCTCCTTTGACTTACGCTCGCAGGGACTGTGCAAGAGGCCATGCCTCTTCTTCAGTAACGCCTGGCGTAGCGGTTCTTATTCTGAAAGCTGTGATTAGCCAGACAGAGTTGAGTCGTATCTAGTGAGGCCTTGCTGTTGTGTTATCATTATCTCAGGTCCTCCAGGCACCCAGGTTTACACAGAGGCATTCAGGCAGTACGCTGGTACTGTCGGTGTGCAGGTGACTGAGGCAGGTGAGACGGGTGACGGGACACGGGATTCAACATCTTTCTTTTGTCCTTTTTGGGACCCAGGCAGAAAATGCTATGATGAGAGAACTGGTATAGCGTTAGGGTTTAGGGTCACCATGTTTAGTTGTTTCATATCTCATCACCCTGCCTGGCATCTTGGTGACGGTGCACGGCATTGCCAATGAGCAATACAGGAGCCCAGCACCAGATGAACAGTAGACAATGTATCTAGCCAGACCCCTTCCTTCTTTTGATAGTTTTTTTACACACGAAGTGTAGGGGATTATGCGTTTCGGCCTGTTGGCCATCATCACATCCACCGAGCACATGCACATAAACACATACACAATACACCAGCAAAACCGCAACAAATAGATTGTACAGAACTGATCACCGAAGTCGCGACCTTTTCGTGGTAATCATAACCTTGCCCCTGCTGTGTGCTGTTTTGCTATGGCATACAGGATCGCACACCACAGACCCTGTGCTTCAGACAGAGGTAATCACCATTAAAGCGCTGCTCCTACAGCCAGATGCAGCAGCAGCTGCAGCCACAGACTCTACAGCAGCAGCAACAGCAGCAGGAGAAGAGCCAGCTACCAAACGTCCACGCTTACAGGAGCCAGACCAACAGATTTCTGCTGGTGCTGGTGGTGGTGGTGGTGCTCCCACAGTCGCTTACTTATGTCAGCTGGCCACAATTCCCGGGAAGTTTGACCCCAAGAAAGCAGCTCAGCTGGGAGTGCCACGAGGACCAGTAAGTGGTTTATAAGCAGTCTGTACTAAGCGTCCCGTTGCTCAGCCTGTACTTTCCATTCCTTGCCTTGGTTATCCTGAGTAGATGACATACAATTACTGACGTAGAATATCTAGTTCAAGTAGTCTTAGAATAAAGTATTTTAGCTCAACCCTGGCATATTTTCAAACATCAAGATTGCGAAAGTATACTGACATTGGCCCCTTGTCACACCCCCACTGTGCAGCTGTTTGGAGAGCTGCAGCGCGGCAACTCCGTTACATCCGTCTCAGGCTTAGCCATTGAGCTTTTGGTACACTCAGCAAGAATCCTGTTGCTCAGCCATTGCTGCCTTTTGGGCACTATGCAAGCACTGTTCACACTTTAAGTCCGGAATATGTTGCATCCTGCAAAGTTCTAGCATGGTTATCCTGTGTGTAGGGAAATGGTCTTGGGTCTTTTCGCTCACGGATACTGAGGTACCGGGCCAGAGCCACACCATAAGGCCCATTGTAGAAGTTACCTGAAAGTAAGAGAATAGAAAATATGGCAAGATCTGAAATGTTCATCGTCCTGCTGACAGTACTGTCTTGTCACCCCCCCACTGTGCAGCTGTTTGGAGCGCTGCAGCGCGGCAACTCAGTCACATCTGTCTCAGGCGTGTTGGTCAAACCAGAGGATGTCATGGAAGCAACTACCCCTGGTGCTACACTGCTGCTCTTAGACTGCCCTACTCTCGACCACTGGCGTGCTGCCTCAACCCACCCTGTTATTATGGAGCTCATACGTGACACCCAACAGCAGCAGCAACCGGGGCAAGGATCGGTAGCAGCGAACGGCAGCAGCAGTAGCAGTACCCCCGCGGCAGCAGCAGCAGGAGGGGTTAGAAAGGCGCTTGTGATGGTACATCTTGGTTCGAAGGGTGTTATTGGCAGTAGGGCATATCAGCAGTGGCTGCAGGGGGAGTTAGGTGCACCATGGCAGCATGTAATAGTGGCGGCGGATGATACGGGTGTGGGTGTGGTGACACGTAGAGCAGCACAGCACCAGGCGAAGCTCAGCGTGGTGGATGCACAGGTATTCAGCTTGAAGGGATTCCTGGAGATACAGCAGGGGCTTGAGCGGCGGGAGAAGCTGCAAGGAGGGGAGGGGCAAGGAGAGGCCGGACGGCAGCAGCAGGAGAACGGCCACGTAGGCCGAGAGCAGCAGCAGCAGGAACAGCAGGAGGGGAGGGATGGTGAGGGTATGACGTATATTGCAAAGCACATGTCAAAGCTTGTGTTGACTCCGCTGAAGTACAGGGGTTGGGATGATGGGGATGTGCCTGAGGCGTTGGATCTTCAGCAGGTAGCAGCAGAGGCAGTACAAGGTGGGAGTAGTGCAGTACAGTCAGCGCTGGAGGAGTTGAAGGTGAAGAGGGCGGAGGTGGAGAAGCAGGGGGTGCCCAAGCAGCTGCAGGGAATGGATCGGTAAGTAGGGGAAAGGGAGGGGTTGAGGGGGTCATGACGGGTGCAACAGTACTTCTTTGGAACGCGCTCAAGTGATTGGGGATTGTGTCCGCTCTAGGGGGGTTGGATGGTCAGTTTTTCTCCTCGGCAAGGGTGGTGCGCTCTTCTGGTAGGTATGCTTGACACAGAAGTCTTAGGGTTTCCTTTTTGCTTTTCAATGGGCAAAAACATGAGAGGTGGTAATGGTGCAGTACAGATGGTGCTTGGAGGGGCTAAGGTTGGATTGGTGGAAAAGCAGTGGATATGGGACGGGTGGACCAGCAGTGGTTGTGTGAGGAGTGGAGAAGCAAGGGGAGGGTGCCGAAGCAGCTGCAGAGATAGGTAAGTAGGTTGGTAGGTGAGTAAGGTTAGACCCTGAAACCTATTGCATTGTTTGGACTTGTACAACATGGGTTTGACCTGGAGGGAGAGGAAGGTGTGTTAGGGTTTCAGTGCCACGGAAGCTGGGTAACCTTATGTGCTTGCCCCTCCTCTGCATTCTGACTAGGGCACCGATGAGAGACATGGGGAATGTCTTCCATATGGTGGTCACACTGTCTATCCACCAGGGTTGATAAATCAGGATTGATATAGAGTATATGGCAGGAAATCTTCATCTCTACCACAAATCTTTGGTTGGTTTGCTTCCGTGGGCTTTGCATTACTAGTGCCACATCTTCAAATCTCCATCTTTGACCTGATCATCATCTTCATCTGTCATGTGATGAAGATGCTCAGGGAGATCATCCTGCTGCTTCTGCTGTTGTTGTTTAGGGAGTCTTTTGCTGTGACCCTCCTAGGCACGTGCTCCGCCTGCCCCTCCCACCTGCGCAATGTCAGCAGCTACTATGTGGATCTCTTTGCCAAGGGAGGGGCGCTCATGGATTGTGGTAAGTAACAAGTCCCAATTTGTGTACAGGCTGCGAAGGAGGGGACTTCTGGACAAGAGTCTGTTGCAGCGTGCTCAGGTTACCAGCTGTTGCAGAGTGCTCCAGGTTACCTAGACAGGACCAGGGGGAACTATTGATAACTTGCCATCCTGAAGATGCATCAGGCATAACAGCACTAACTTTAGCACGGTAACGTCTCTAATCCAAAAAATGGAGAATAAGCAATGGTCCTGAGACGAGTATCCCAGCAGACTCAATCCACATACACGAGGCTTGGTGTTAGAGACATGCCAGGGTGGAGCAAACTCACCTGCAGCTGTTGCTCAACGAAGACTCTAGCACTCATACACACCATACATCATGTTGATGTGTATAAATCCTACAGTTTCTGTTGAGCTGAAGTTGGAGGTGGTTGGGCAGCACAGCTATATGGGTTACGCCAGCCCAAGTGCTAGAGACAATTTCCTTGCTCCAGCCATTGTGTATTGGTGTAATGAACAGTTTCCATTTGAAACTCGGTATAGTATTTCTTTTGAAAGCCTGGTACAGATCATAAAAACACAGTGGCAAACACTAGTTTACCACATGCATTGCGATGGTGTAGGTGAGGATAGCATGGGCCAACTGGAGCGCTGCTTTGGTCCTGCTGATGCCGCGCGCCGCATCCGGGAGTTACGTGTCCTCTGGATCAGTCACATGCATGCAGACCACCATGGGGGGGTGTACCCGCTGCTACTGCGAAGGGAGCAGCTATTGCAACAACAGCAGCAGCAGCAGGAGGAGCCAGGGGCTGGTGGTGGTGGTGCTGCTGATGGTGCTGCTGCTCGTGCTGGTGGTGGTGTTGAGCCTCTGCTGATCATAGGCCCATGGCCTATGTTCAGAGTGCTGCAGACATACAGCAAGGTAGCGGGGTTTAGCTTTAAGGGTCCGGTGGTTTTAGGGCTACGGGTTGGCTTTGCGAGGTTGCCTATCGGCTGTGCATGTCGGGCCATTGGCACACGGGAATGAAGATGATGGCTGTACCCTTGATTGGCGTCTGCTTTTGCATTTCAGGAGGAAAGCAAAACCGCCAGGTTTGTGAAGACTCCTTCGAACTACCCAGAATGTGCCTTGCGGTGCGGAAGCTGACTATGTTGCTCTTTTGGCTAGGGTTCATTATGTGCATCTCCACCCTTTTCATTTGCATGCTGACTAGCCTCTGGGAGTCCATAGTGTAATGGCTTGTGGTCAGAACTTGTTTTCATGCATGATTTATCAGATGCCCTGTAGCATGTGCTGGGGGACTTCAAGAGCTGTTTTTTTCACCCAGAAGCAACGGGCAATGCAGATTTCTTATGGTGGTCTTATTGCAGCATCTGCTTTACCTGCTGAAACCAGATGAACTTGTTATAGAAGAGTATGCGGTGATATGAGATGTGCGATAGCAAAAGCGCTTTAGGCACTGAATTGCATCTGTCTGTTTGTGAACAGGTGCTCCCGTTGCGTTACACCTTCATGCCCACGAACTACTTCCAGGACCCTCAGCGCCGGCCCCTACCTCCACCAGTGATAGCAGCTTATGAGGCAGTCAAGGCTCAGCTGGGTCTGAAGGAGCTTCTGCCATTCCCGGTCGACCATGTGGCATATAGCACTGGGTGCAAGCTGGTGGGGGAAGCTGGCTGGAAGCTGGTCTTCTCAGGTAGGGCAGGCTGGGGGCTGGGTCTTATGAAGCCAGGGCTTTGCTTGTGAAGTGAAGTCAGTGTAAGCCCCAAGGTCGTGGGAGGGAAGGGGAGGGCTTACAGGAGCTACCAGGGGGCCCTTTCCGAAGGTTCCAGCGTGGGGAACCAGCTGGATTCAGCAGGAACTATTAAGAACACAGTTTGCACAGTACCATGTGCTAGGATCTGGATGGAGAGCCTATGAGGGGGTGGGGGTGGGGCATAGGCGCGGCTGGGCAAGCAGGTGCATGCTGTACAAATGCCGCAGATGAGAGAGGGGAGGGAGTGTGCTTTCCTTGGAACAGCAGGGCATGTCTATCAATGCTGCAGCGGCATAACAACAAGCAGAAAAAATGTGAGGTGCAGCTGCTAGGTCGAAACACCCAAACACACCGGGGGACACGCTATGGATGGCCTCATAAACCCCGTAATCTTGCTGCCAGGCAACTTTCCGCTTCGCACTGATGTCTGACCTTCCATTGCTTTCACTGTTCTTGCTTGCAGGTGACACACGACCCTGTGAGGGTGTGATTGCTGCTGCTAAGGACGCTACTCTGCTTGTGCATGAGGCCACCTTTGATGATGACTTGCTGGCAGAGGCTCAAGCTAAGAAGCACAGCACAGTGTCCGAGGCTCTACAGGTGGCAGCAGCTGCTGGTGCGTATCGCACGCTGCTCACACACTTCAGCTCCAGGTACCCGAAGCTGGAGGTTTTGACTACTGCAGGTACCGCTGCTCCTGGTGCGGAGGGTGGTGGAGGCGGGGCTGGAGCTGCAGGGGCTGGCTGGGAGCTGTCGAAGGTGGCGGTTGGGTTTGACCTCATGACGGTCAATGCCATGGATCTCTCCTGGCTGCCTGCGATGGTGCCTGTGGTCGATAAGCTGTGCAAGGGCGATGAGGCAGAGGAGGAGGAAGAGGTGGAGTAAGCATGCGAAGGCCCGGCAATATTTATGGTTGGTCTTGGTTGGTTGTTTGAATTGGTTGTTTGGGACCTCTTGTAACAACATTGCTTGTGTCCTCTTAGAGACAAAGGAGGGGACGGGCAGTGCACATGGAGGGTGAAAAGGGAGCATTCAATTTTGAACTGCCCTGTATATAGACACCGTATAAAAGCAGCATAAAATGTGAGCCACGCTTCCAGCTGGAGAGAACATGCCAAACGCATGCGGTTGTAACTCCGCTACCGGAGTCACCAGACAACCTGCACCCCTTCAAGTTGCATTGCGTGCTGCAATCGCATCTGTCAGGACAATCCGAAGGAAGACCCCGACCAGCATTGTCCTTTTGCCCAACAGCAGAGATTGCCAGCGAACTAGGTCATGGTCGGTGGTTGCGTAGAGTGCATGTGATAACTGTACGAAGAAGTAGGCTGTAGAGTAAGGCTTACGGATCCTTGGGTTGATAGATGAGGCTGTGTTCGAGTCCCAGAGATAAGACGCCGCTCGTCACAAGCTAGTGGGTGCAACAGCAGTCGCCCATGCCAGTAAAGCTAGTGCCACAATCAGCATGGCGAAGAAAAAGAAGAAGCGGGTGCCACAGAGGCAAAAAGAAAACATAAAGCTAGCCATAGCGGAAGAGATCCTAGCGCTTGAAGCTATCTACGGAGAGGATTTCAAGCTTCACGACGATGGCATAGGATTTGCCCTCAAAGTAGTGCCGCACCCAGGAGCCCTTGAAGACAACTTCGTATCAATTGAGCTGCACGTACGGTAAGCTTTGTCTTGTGCATACAGTACAAGAAATCTATGCCCCTGGACATGACCTGTTGGGCTAACGATGGCATTGGACGCTTACAACCGCTCAAATCTCTCCATGTTTTAGGTATTCCGCGGGCTACCCATGCCAGCCGCTATCCCTTAAGATACCTCAGCACGAAGGGCTGTTGCCAGAGGACTTGAAACAGCTGAAACAGCAGCTGGATGCAGCAGCAGCAAGGTTTGTCCGCAACAACGGCCCCTCAAATTGCAGGAGCATGCAACGTTGTTAGCACATTGGAAGTTCCCAAAACCATGAATATCCGGGCAGCCTTAAAGTTTGGAGCAATTGCAGCATTAGCATGTGTGTTGGGGTCATCCTTGGCATGCCAAGGGCTCACCTTGGAAAGCATGATCTCTCCCAATGATGCTTGGCGCTCCTACATCTCAGGCCGAAAGGACATGCTGCTCAGCTTTTGCCTGTGCTGCGTGAGCATTGCCCCTAGATTGCACCAGCAGTCACAGTATAGAAAACAAACTCAGCATGTGCAGTAGTCCTTATTCATGGCAGAGGATCTGGCACCTTCCTCTTCCTTGTTGTCAGTTATGATGGTGGTTACAAAGCCAAGTCAGGTGTAAGAAGCCATGTAAGTTCCGGCCCTGTAACATGTATGCACACAGCTCTTCGCAGCCAACTTCTCACTTAACTTGCAGCTTTCAAGTGTTCCTCTACTTGCATGTTGCATGTGCATTAACATGCGCTTGTCAGCCCACTACGGCAAAAACCTCTATCTCCGAGCATGTAAAGGACCAATGAGATTGCCGTGCCCTGTGAGCACGGCACACGATCATTGAGGGAGCAGAGGTGACCAGTACTTGCCGAATCCCCTTCTGTTGCTGTAAATCACTATTACCCAAGGAAGCTGTTGCTGTGCTTGCCTGCTGCTTGCAGATTTGCCCAAGAGGGTGAGATCTGCGTCTTCAACTTGGTAGAAGACTGCCAGGAGTATCTAAGGGACCGCAATGAGGCAGCAGAGCAACGAGCCCTTGCAGCAGCACAAGCAGCAGCAGCACAGGCAGCAGCAGACGGTAATGCCACAGGCACAGGCGCAGCTGCAGGTGGCAGCAGCAGCAGTAGCGGTGGTGGTGCTGTGCAGTCTCTGTGGCACCAGATGCAGCAACGGCTGGCTGAGAAGCAGCAGCAGGAGGCGCAGGAGGCTGCTAGGGTGCTGGAGGAGACCTCTGGGTCTGCTGCTATGGGGGCTATACCTGAGGAACTGTGGGTGACTGATGAAGGACTGTTCACAGAGGAAGGTAAGGGTTATAGGTAGTCGGGCTACTCCTGGATCAGTAATGTTGACGTTGGTGACAATGCTAGATTTTAAAGATATGACTCTGAGCAGCTTGGAGGTGTGGGCGAGTGCGGCATGTGATGCAGACTGGTATCTAGTTAGTGACCCTGTTGGCGTCTGCTCCTGTGGGGGCTATCCCTGAGGAACTGTGGGTAACAGATGAGGGGCTGTATATGGGGGAAATAAGCACATCGGGCTAGTATGGTAAAGTGAATGTGAACGTAAGTTGGTGTGTAGTAGTTAGCGGCGACAGGCGCAAAAGGTGAGTCACAAGGCTCTTTTGCTACGGTTGGGAAAACTTTTAGGGGCAGAAAGCATTAGGTAAACACCTCGGGATAGTCCGGGATACTGATGTTGGTACTGGTGGCAATGCGAGAGGTGCCAGAGTTGAGAATAGGATTCTGAGCAGTAAGAAGGGGTGGGCAAGTGCGGCATTTGATGCAGCAGCTGCTGGCTAAGACGCAGCGACAGGAGACTGCTGTGTAGTTAGTGATCCTGTTGGGGTCTGCTGCTATGGGCCTGTGGGGCTATGGGGGCTATACCTGAGGAACTGTGGGTAACTGACGAGGGACTATCCACAGAGGAAGGTAAGGGTGTTGGTCTAGCTTGGGACGCTGATGATGAAGGGACTGATGATGGCAATGTGAGCCTTGACATGGAGGTGGGCGCAAGTGTGGCATTTGGTGTACAGCAGTTGCTGGCTAAGAAGCTGCAATGTGCTCCTGCTATTATGACAGAGATTATGGTGGATTCAGCTGCTATGGAGGCTATTCCTAAGGAAGATAAAGGTTAATGGTTAAGTTAATCGGGCTAGTCCTCGATCTAACATTGCATCAGATCACACTAGTCACATCTCATTTCTGCCACTGCAGCCTTCAGAGTCCTGACACAAAGCTTCTGCATTTGCATCGCTTTAGGTCTACTTCTTCCCCATGTTCATGGCAGCAAACTCAATAAGCAAATAGATGTGCTGGTCATCATCTTGTTCCACCTCTCTTTTCTTGCAATAGCTTGAGGTCCAGGGCCTCTGGCCTTTTGCTATGGCATACCATGGATTGTAGTATTTTATCATTTTGATCCTGCTGTGTAGGTGAGCCCTCCTTCATCGTCCCCACCATCCACAGCCCACAGCGCGCTTGGCCACGCACTAGACGAGGGGCACAGCAGCAACAGCAGCAGCTGCAGCAACAGCAGCAGCGTACAGGCAGCGGCAGGGCTGATTTCAGTCCTGAGTCTCAAACTGGCCGGGGGCGGCGGCATACTTTGTCTCCTCGGTCACCTAGTGCTTCACCCCTAAATCCTTCGTACATGAATAGGGTCGAGGCGCTGATGAAGGAACGGGCAGCAGGGGCAGCAGCAGCTGCTGGTGGTGGGGTAGGCGGCGGCGGAAAGCAGCAGCAGCAGCAGCAGAAGCCATCTCTCGCTGTAGAAGCAGCTTTGAACGAGGGGCTGCAAGATGTAGCAGGGCTGGGTGGGGCTGGAGCGGCTGCTGCTCATGCTGCTGCTGCTGCTGGTGGTGGTGGTGTGGTGGAGCAAACCACGGCAGCAGGAGAGGTTGCTGCAGACACCCGCAATGTGCAACAACGACAGCAGTTATTAGGAGGCACAACCAGCAGCAGCAGTGAGGACAGGAAGGCAGGGCGGTTGCTGTTTGGTCCCGGGGAATTGTCTTCCTCCTCCAGGCATTGCCTGAGCTTCTCCCGGTTGCCTCAAAGCTTACAGGACTTGCTTAACAGCGGCGATGAAAGCAGGAGGGCGCTGAGGGAGCATAAGAAGCGTGGGAGGCTACGGCAGCGGGGCAGCGGAGACAACCAACAGCAGCAGCAGCAGTTGAGGGAGGGGGAGCAGCAGCAGCAGCACCGGTTCAAGGAGGGGGACCAGCAGCAGCGGTCGAGGGAGGGGGAGAAGCAGCAGCAGCAGCAGCACGAAGCAGCGCTGGTGCCGATAGCCGCTGGGCACCTTATCTTCGGAAACCTTGATGGATCTGACTTTTCTGATAGCAGCGCTCATGATAGTGCAGGTCCTAGAAGGGCTGTTGGTCAGGTTGCGAGTGCTGCTAGGAGGGGAGGGGTTGCTAGTGCAGTGGAGCAGGAAGTGGCTTCTGGTGACGAGGAAGTGTCACAGAGTGACAGCGGTGACTCCTCAAGTGACGGGGAGGGTGAGAGCTTGAAGTCGCAGCTGCTGCTGGGGCATCTGCTTTGCATGGCACTCAGTGGACAGGATGCAGGTGCAGCAACAGCAGCAGCAGGACGTGCTGCTGCTGCTGGTGGTGATGGTACACTGACTGGCAGCAGCGGTACCACTGGTGTGTCATCCGGTGACGGGTCTAGTGCTACTGGTGCTGGTGGTGCTGCATTACCTGTTGTAGCTGCTGCGTTAAGGGAAGCAGGTCTGCTACCTCGGTGGGTGGCTTGGCTGCTCAGTCAACAAGAGCAGCAGCCTGGGCTGTTTGAGAAGGCCTTCCAGCGTCTGTTTAGTAAGGTAGGTTAGAGTGGTGGTGGGTGGGCTCACCTGATGCTGTGGCTTTGAGGGGATGGGTGGGTGCGAGGGGGGTTACGGGGCTTAACTGCAGGTCCAGTAAGGTGGATTGTGTCGAGAGGCTGGGGCTCGGTGGTCGAGAGGCTGGGGCTCGGCGGGGTAGACCGGGGGGTTGAGGGGGCCAGGAAGGAGCTTAAGAGCGTGAAAGAAAAGAAAATGGGTTTCCGGGGCTTGAGCCCAGTAATGTGGAAGGTAGATATCTTGATTTCATTCCACAGGGACCACATATTAGCCCGTGGTGGGGCAGAAGGGGATGTCTTGACTACGAAATTGCATTACAGGAATTGCAAGAAGAATAGTGCCCCGTGGACTATAGGGGTCACTGGCGCTTACAGGCAGGCTGCGTTGATGTCTTGCTTAGGAGTATCGTATCTTGCCTCCATGTCTTTTTGTGCATGTCTGGTGTGCTTTTATCTCAGCTTCATTTCTAATTTGCAATTTCTCCTTGACCCGTTAGCCTGTCTTTGATGATGCCTTCCATCGCCCTGTCCCTGGTTTCATGCAGCCATATCGCATAATGATGATCCATTAGCCTGTCATCAACATCACTTTGCTGACTCCTATAATGCAGTAGGAAGCACTACTCTAAAAGAAGAGCCATGCTTGCTTCTGGTCTTTACGCAGGAGATCGCTGCAGCCCAGTCAGGCGCCCTCGCCACCAGCAGCACCCAAAGCGGTCTCCTTCCAGCCAGCGCTAATACTGCTGGTGGTGGTGGTGGTGGTCATTCCAGTAACGTCCTGGCGCAATTCTGGGGCCGCAAGCTGCCCCATATACCTAGCAGCAGCAGCTTAGCACTGTCCACATCTACAGCTGCCACAGCGGGTGCAGGAGCAGCAGCAGGAGAGGCGGCAGTGGGGGCGCTAGGGGGTGCTAGTGCTGCTGCAGCGGCTGCGGCGGCTGCCGTGGTTGCGGCGGCGTCACTAATGCCGTCGCGGTACCGGAGTGACTTCCAGGAGTTGGCGCGGTTGGGCAGAGGGGGTTTTGGTGTTGTGGTTGCTGCTATCAACAGGTATGATGGAGGGGTCCATATCATGTCTGTGTTCACTTTTGTTACCTACATCTTATATACATACGATTCCTCATGTTTACTCATACCGTAAGTACTTGCCGAAGATTACCCGTATTTCCTTTAGTCCAGCTCGCTGTTTTGTGACGGCATGAGGTACGGGGCGTATGTACCTTTTGCTATGGCATATCATAAAATGTAATGTTACCCATACTGTAGTATGCAAATGGGTTTGATAGTGTCCTACCTGAGTTATGCTGATGGTGTGCGTCGTTTCTTACCTGCATTTTCCCTCACGCCTTGCAACTGCTGCGCTTGTGCTTCCTCTAGGCTGGATGGGCGGCAGTATGCGGTGAAGAAGATCAAGCTGCAGACTGATGGCAGCAGTAGCAGCTACAACCGCATCTTGAGGGAGGTAGCAACACTCAGTAGGCTGCAGCATCCAAACGTGGTGCGCTACTTCCAGGTGAGAGGGAGTGTACTTGCTATGAAATATGTGTTTCTTAATAATGATGCAAATGTAATATATTTAATATTTAGTTGCATTACAAGGGTGTCGTTTGGGGGCGGGTGCAGTGCTGTTCCTGAATTTGAAATGTGCGTGTTGTGATTCAAAAGCATAACGCTTTGTTAGGGGACTGTACAAAGTACGGGGTCAAAGACGAGGTAGCAACTCTCAGTAGGCTGCAGCATCCTAATGTCTGCTTTTCCCAGGTGAGAGGGGTGTAGGCACTTGCTAACGAGCTTTGGAATACAGCAAGCATTAATGAACTGTACTGTGTGTGAGGGGAGGGCTGGGGAGGGGCCTGGGCAGAGGACGGCTCAGATTAGCAACGAAGTGGCAGCCCTTAGCAGGCTGCAGCACCAAAGGTGGTGCGCTCCTTGCCGTAAGGTGCATTGCAGATCTTGTACTAACCTTCGGGAGCTCTTTTTTTTCTTATGGCTTCTTGGGAGGCTCCAAGCACATTTTTTGCAGTTGGTGTGGGTGTTGCTGTTGTTATCGTTGCTGGGTCCTATTGGTGGGCAGCAGGCTTAGTCATCCACTCATGTTGTATGTGCTGTACTAAGTTAGCGGATGTGGAGGGTTTAGGGTTCAGGGTTATGCATGGTCGACGGTTTAGGGTTGTGGAGGGATTAAGTGTAAAGGTTGTGGAGCTAGCATATGTGGAATGTGGCAATGAAGTTCTGTGAGGCAGTCTCCCAGGATGGGTAGGTGCATAACAGCGTCAGTTCAGGAAGTTTAAAACATTACAAATGGTTCTGTCACGCTCAACCCACTCTCGACCCACTAAAACCGCTTGGAGTCATGCTTGGGTGGTACACGGCCTAGAGGGTTCTCTCCTATCAACATGTAATCTCATGCAGGCCTGGACGGAGGCAGGTGACCCTGAAGATATGGAAGAGGAGGAGGAGGACGATGATGAAGAAGGGGAGTGGGGGGCAGTTACAAGTGACACCGAGCCCACTGATACAGGCACTGAGACTGGGACCTTTGAAGAGGACAGCAGCGACATCAGCATACCAAGAAACACCAACAGAATTAGCCCCATGGGGAAGCAGGAGGCTCCTAGAAATGGTGGTGGTGCTGCTGCTGCTGGTGGGCGTGGTGGTGGTGGTGGGCGGGGAAGGGGACAAGGGGCTGCAGACCCCTCACCGAAGCAACAGCGGCGGCAGCGGCTGCAGCTGCAAAGCAGCAATGGCAGTAGCGGCGAGGATGGGAGCAGTAGCAGCAGCAGTGGCAGTAGCAGCGGGGATGGCAGTAGCAGTGAAGAGGAGGAGGATGAAAGTGGCAGTAGCAGTGAAAACGAGAGCAGTAGCAGCAGCAGTGGTAGTGGGGAGAGGGGTAAGAGTAGGGGTGGTTTGGAATGGTGGCAAGCAAGCTCTTCAGATGCTGGTGGGGGGGAAAACAGCAGCTGCTCCTTCCCTCCGGAATTACCAGGGCCACAGAGGAAGGAGCAGCAGCAGCAGGGGCAAAAGCAGGGGAAGTGGAGAGGGAAAAGTCCGGGGCAGAAGGGGTTGAGCCCGGCTGGTGTGGTGGATGGTGGCAAGGCCAAGGGGAAGGTGCGTGGGCGGCAGGGCATGCGGGTGGTGGTGGTGGGGTCGGATGCAATGGTTGGGACTGCATTGCTATGCACACTATCTTCTAGCTTTATGGGATGAATTTAGTAGGGGAGTAAGGTTTTGGATTTTGCTAGCATACTGGGCTGCACATAGTAAGTCCCCAAGCGGGGTTATAGTGTATGAAATCTTAATCCTCATCTGAAGGGGTGGAAAGGCAACATGGGGATCTGATGACAGCCAACAGGACGAAACATTGAATCCATGCACTGAATGTAAGACTCCATCTATCTAGGAAAGGGCTTGGGCTATGTGTCTGTAGCTGCTACCTTGAAATATACCTACAAAAATGCTTAGAGAGGACTACTTGCTGACCAGAAGGAGCCTGCAGTAACATACAGCAAACGGTAGTGGCTCTGTTTAATCCTTACAGCAAGGAACCCCTCCCACAATCCCACGCTGGGGAACAATTCACGGTCTCCTCGCGTAAATCTCTCTCTCCCTCTCTAACATACAGCCCTTTACATCCACTTAGTTCTCTATTGGATAGGTTCTCTTGTACCATTTCTTCAGTCTCTACCTAAAGCGCATCTCATCACTCCTGTAGTGGCGGGCGATTCAACGCACACGCTTTTGAAGTACATCACGCGATCAACCAGTGCTCGTTACCATGTTTGCACTCATGCTGGCAGCTTCCCCTAAGGAAGGCCAGGCACCCCCAAACCCTACACCCTACCCCTATACCCTAAATATATGTCCCTTTGGCTCCCTTTTTGATGCGTTTTTACACTACTCCTTGTCTGTTATCCTATGAAGAGAAGGGGCTTGCCTTCAAAAAAGAGTATTACAGCCATCAAATTCTCTGGACATGTGGTTCTGCTGCAGGCAGCTTCCCCTGAGAAATGCCAGGCAGCAGGAGCAGGCACTGGCAGCCGTCGCAGGTTTGCTGCTGGTGGTATGAACCAGGTGCTGTACATACAGATGGAGTTCTGCCCAAGGACACTGGCACAGGTGGGATGGGGGGAGGTAGGGGGAGGGTCACACGAAAGCGGGGGGTTTGGGGCTTTCTTAGGGGGCTGGACTGCAGAAATCTGTTTTTTCAGAAGGTCCTGTACATACAGATGGAGTTCTGCCCATGGACACTGGCACAGGTGGTATGGGCGGAGGTAGGGGGAGCAGGGCACAAGAGCAGGCGGGGGGCTTGTTTAGGGAGTCTCGGGGGGGGGGGGGGGGAGTGCAAAACATCTCTCTTTTCAATAGGTCCTGGAGTTCTGCCCAAGGACGCTGGCACAGGTGGGATGGGGGAAGGGAGGGAGAAAAGCACATGTGAGAATTCCTGTGAGGTGGTCTCTGGATGTTAAGCCTTAGTCAGGTGCTGTGCATACTGTTAGTATTATACCCAAGGACACTGGCACAGGCAGGGTGGGGGAAGGGAGGGAAGGAGGACACTTCATGGGAGCTCCCTGGGGGTTGGGGGGTTTGGGGTTGGGGTCCGGTATATACCCTGATCCCTAGTTAAATGCTGTACATACAGATGCAGTTTTGCCCTAGGGTACTGGCACATCTTAAGTAAGGCAGGGAAAGGGAGGAGGACATCTAACCACTACACACTGTGTCATCATGTTCAGTCTACCTTCCGTTTCAGCCAAGTCCTACAAGCTAACCATATTGTGTGGAGAAACATCATAACAACAAATATATGAATAATATGCTGTTGCTGTATCTGCAGGTGTTGGAGGGTGGTGGCATGGAGGAGGCAGATGCCTGGTTGGTGCTAAGGGGGATCCTCTCAGCTCTGGCTTACATCCATAGTCAGGTGAGGGGGAATGCTTTGAGGGCATGAGTATGGTTTGTATTTGTTGTCTCTTCTAGCCGGGACAGCAGGTGTATGCAGGAACAAGCTTGGTAGGCCACCCACTGTAGCTTGTTCGAGCCTTCTTGATAGCAATGAAGGAGTTATGCACGGAACATAAGCATTGCTGTGAGCTTCAGTGATTGTGTGTGTTGTTCTTGATCTTGAAGTAACCTGCCTCTGGCAGAAGAGGCTGCCGTCATTAGGAGATGAGGTCATTCTATTGCAGAGTTCTATATAAGTGCAACGACCTACCATTAAAAGCATAAAAACCAGCACTGCCCCGCAACCCCGGGGCTTTCAGGTCCCCACCGGGTCGGCAATGTGAACATAGTTTTAAGTATTCGTTTTATAAATATTTAATAAGATATCTAAAATATGGCGGGTGTAGCCAGGTGGTAAAGCAGTGGATTGTGACTCCACCATTCGCGGCTGGATGCACTAATGTCAGCAAACCGTCTGGGGCAGGGCTCCTCCTTTGCTCACACGTAGTGCACTGACGACAAGAGGCCAGGCAGGGAAAAGACAGATATAAGCGCAAGAGCAGGGTGCTGCAAGCCAATGATCCTGCAATTTGCTGCTGATGGCAATGCTTTGCACATTGCAGACTATGCTGCTTTTTTTAACAGTATTGTGTACTATGTGCGACAGCAAAAGTGCCATAGGCCCCTCACCTCATATTGTTGCCAAACGGCAAGGTGGAACAATGTACATGATGTCTTCAATATGCAGCCATGAATATCCATGAATATCCATTCACAATCACAATTTATGCAAGCTAAACATGATGTTCAGCAGGCAGGACAAAATCACGCAAAACTCCCGCTGAACAAAGGGGCCAAGAGCCTTCCCTCCTACTTGGAAAATATGCAAACTTGTTCTCTGCCTCTGTGCTGATTCATGTGTTAGGGCATCATCCACAGGGACTTGAAGCCTGCTAACATATTCTATGACTCTAAGGGAGAGGTCAAGCTGGGGGACTTTGGCTTGGCCAAGTTCCATGGGGCATCAGCAGATGCAGCAGCAGCAGCAGGAGGGGGAGGAGGGGGAGGAACAGAAGGAGCGGGAGGAACCACCAGCCCAACACACAGGAGAGGTGAGTGCTCTTGGAACCCAGAAAGCTGGAATTAGTTAGGAGCAGATGGGGTATCTGCCCTTGGAGTGATGTTGGCGCTGCACCCGTTTTTGCTCTGCATACAATGCAGCATAGGAACAGGTCAAAGCTGGTAGGTATTGGATAGGACATGGAGCAGCAGCAGCAGGAGGAGGGGGAGGAACAGAAGGTCCGGGAGGAACCTCCAGCCCAACACACAGGAGAGGTGTGTGTTCACGAAACCAGGACGTTATGAGTCTTAAGTTAGAAGCAGATTTGGGGCCTTCCGCCTCTTAAGGTGTTGTTGTTAATGAACATGTGTTTGGTCATGAACTCAAATCAGTTGAAAGTTAGACAGGTCAAAGCAATGGAGTTACCGGTATGCATAAGTCAAGGCAGGTTTGCTGCGCATGTAGCACACAGACTGGCATAAGATACTGGTATCAGGAAGAGGGGGTTGCATGGTCCTTCGCCTGCATGGTGCAGTAGCAGCAGATGAAGGAGGAGCAGAGGACCCTAGTGCTGCCTACAGCCCAAAACACAGGAGAGGTATTTATCGAACTGCTTAGCCACTTGTTGAGTCAGAAACGTACCCTACAGCCCTCTCGTTGCAGCAACCTTGCCGGAGTAACCCTCTCTGTGCTTGGCCAATGGGCTGCTGTGCGCCAACCCCATGCTGTTTCTTTGTGCTTGCTGTTTATCTGTGTAGCAAAGGGAATAGCACCGTGCTATGCCTTTTGCTGACTGCAAGCTGCTGGTGTCCTGGTTTTGCTCGGCATATTGGCCCGGTAACGTTGGGAGAAGTTGATCTAATTAAGGGCCACAGTCCCACTTTAACCACTCCCCCCCCCTCTTATCATCCCCCACTATCATCCATAGGGATGATGAGAAACAGGCCGAAACAAGTACTCCCATGCACTTGATATGAGAATTCACCTCAAAATATTACTGGCTCTGGCTACGTCTCTGTAGATCCTACCTCGGGCTAGATTTGCACAGTGCTCTCTTTGTGGCTGACTGCAAGCTGTTGATGTGCTGGTTTTACAGGCAGTAGCATGGGTGGTCTCCTGCTTCCTTCCCAGTATGCTAATGCCAGCATCAGTGAGCTCACGGGCATCATTGGCACTAGTTACTACATCAGTCCTGAGATTGCTAATGGCTGGGCAAGCTACGATGACAAGGTATGGACAGTGCTGGCCACGAGAAGCAGGAACAGCGCCATAAGTTGATGTTATATGTGGCATCGACCGTTGGCTGTGTCATTACCTCCGACAGAGTGTCGTTGCACTGAATCTTTGCAAGCATGCTGATGTTAGGGTTTAGGGATAAGGGCTACCCTTAAACCACATTCTATTTTGATATTGCCAGTGTTGCCTGCTCTTAAAGCACCCGAGGCCGAAGTGAGCCAAGGTGGTGATCACCAGCATAACAATGGGTTTGTTCATGCATACTCCATATCTAGCAGACTCCATAAGCAACTCCTGCGGATAGCTGTTACAGTCCTAAGGGAATTGAAAGTGGCTGACAGACAGACGAAGCTCAGGAGAAGCAGAAACATCATTAGTGGGCTTGACATGCATCAAGCACGAAAGAGGGCACGGCTTTGGGCCACATTGGCCTGCCCTTGCGGCATGAAAAGCTGATTAGTAAGGGATGTGTGATCGTCCACGTGCTTCTTTCATCATATTGGCATTATTGCTGCTTGGTGTTCAATGTGTTTGCCTCTGTTCAATGTATCTTTGCAGCACGAGAAATGCCAGTTGGGCCCATTGCAATCAGTAGTGAAGTGAAATGATTACCATTACCAGTAACCATTACCGTAACCAGAGATTACCATTACCAGTAATGGCATTGGCAATGGGGACGTATCCGCAATGGCGGGCCCGGGTTCAAATAACTGGTCCTGGGTCTGATGAATCCCGGCCTAAACGCCTGCCTTATGACTGTCTCACAAAAGCGTTCTTGCTGCTGGTTTGCAGGTGGATATGTTCAGCCTGGGTATTGTGGTGTTTGAACTGTGGCATCCTTTCAGCACCGGGATGGAGCGTGCTGTGTTGCTAAGGGAGCTTAGGGAGCAGCGGAAGATGCCGGAGCATTGGGAGAGGAACCACCCAAAGGTGGCACACCTCATAAGGTGGGTAAAGGGGGGGGGAAGGGGCGGGGGGGATTTAACGATGGGAATTGGGGGTCCAATGGCAATGAGAAGTCAAGTGGCATCCACAGAAGCAGGGGAGTGGCAAGAGGGCAGGCAATGGGGATTTGGGGGCGTGGAGGGGCACAAGCGAATGGCGGCATTTGTGAGCAGTGTAGGATTGCAAACCTGCAGACCTCGGGACTTTGGGGCAGACATGCGAGATAGGGCAGACAAGACTCGTACTCTGTTCCACCTCGCTGTTCTTTGTGACAGCTTGAGGTGCGGGGCCTATGGCACTTTTTGCTATGGCATATCATGAATGTAACAGGGCAGGCAAGCTGTGGACACTGGGACTAGGCCGACGAGGCAGAGGCAGATATGGGAATGTAGTGGCAGGCGTGTCCATACGGTTGGCTGGCATGGGGTTGTGTGCCTCCAGTAATCATGTGTTGTGTGCTGCATGATCTTGGTTGACGTTTTGGCATAGCCAATTTTGTGTTTTAAGATCTGGACTGAGTCGTGAACAGAATGTGGGAAGAAGTTGAACATACTGGGGCTCATGGATGTTTGGGCAAGCAATGCTGGGAACAGCTGAACTGAAGGAAGCATGATGAGCCCCTCGGGGAATAGGAGCATGAACAAAGGGAGCGGTCATGTGGTTTGGTTGGGACATTACCCAATTTGTTTTATCGCACGTTCTTGCAGACTGAAATGGGGTACAAGGAAGGTGGGCAATGAGTGATACAGACATCAACCTGGCCGAGTTATGCTATCCGAAGTTTCAAACTTCATTTGCACACAACCATGCAAGATGTTGCTTTTATTGCTTATTCTGGTTCCAGGTGTGTTACGTGGGTGTGCCATGGAGAATGTCCTAGCGAGGCTGATCCCCAACCCCCATTATCTGCCCTGGGATCTTGTGTGGTCTGATGCTGCTACTCTCAGAGCAGGAAGATCCTATGTGCTGCTTTGTTTGCACACATTTACTCAATGCAGCACAGGAGGATTGTATGATCTCCTGTAGCGGCTGTAGAGGAGGTTCCGCTGACATAGGTGCCTTGCATCCCTTGTTGGTTTGTTGTCCAGATGGCTCCTCCACCCCAAGCCTGCTGAGCGCCCCTCTGCACGTGAGGTCCTCTCCTCTGAGCTGCTGCCGCCCCGCGTGGAAGACGAGCAGCTTAAGGACCTCCTCCGCTCCCTGCCAGACAACCCCATCGCATACGGCCGTGTCGTGGAAGCCCTCTTTAACGCAAGCAGCAGCAGCAGTCATGCTCAAGTGGCTACCTCTAGTGCAGGCACCGCTACAAGCACAAATTGGGGTGGCGGTGGTTCTGTGAGTGGTTTCACTGATGCTGGGGTGGAAAGCGGCGGGGCAGCAGCAGCAGCAGGAGGAGGAGCAGCAGGAGGAGGAGGAGCTGTTCCCCTGGCTGAGCTTCCTGGTGTGCCTATGAGCACTAGTGTAGATGTAGTGGAGGTGGTGGTGAGGGTGGTGAGGGAGGTAGCGACGTGCCATGGGGCGATTCCAATGACGAGTACGCCGCTGGGGGTCGCGCATGCAGCAGCGCCGAAAGATGCGGTGCGGCTGTTGTCTCCTTCTGGCACGCAGGTGGGTGGAGGTCTTGCTGGGGTATGTCAGCATGAGGGGATGGGAGAGTGGTGTGGGAGGGGGCGGGGCAGGGCAGGGCGGGTAGGAGGGGGAGTGGTGTGGGAGGGGGGCGGGGTGGGGCAGGGAAGGGCAGGGCGGGTAGGAGGGGGAGTGGTGTGGGAGGGGGGCGGGGCAGGGCAGGGCGGGTAGGAAGGGGAGTGGTGTGGGAGGGAGGCGGGGCAGGGCAGGGCGGGTGGGAGGGGGAGTGGTGTGGGAGGGGGGCGGGGCAGGGCGGGTAGGTGGGGGAGTGGTGTGGGAGGGAGGCGGGGCAGAACGGGTGGGAGGGGGAGTGGTGTGGGAGGGGGGCAGGGCAGGGCGGGTAGGAAGGGGAGTGGTGTGGGAGGGAGGCGGGGCAGGGCAGGGCGGGTGGGAGGGGGAGTGGTGTGGGAGGGGGGCGGGGCAGGGCGGGTAGGAGGGGGAGTGGTGTGGGAGGGAGGCGGGGCAGAACGGGTGGGAGGGGGAGTGGTGTGGGAGGGGGGCGGGGCAGGGCGGGTAGGACGGGTGGGAGGGGGAGTGGTGTGGGAGGGGGGCGGGGCAGGGCAGGGCGGGTGGGAGGGGGAGTGGTGTGGGAGGGGGGCGGGGCAGGGCGGGTAGGAGGGGGAGTGGTGTGGGAGGGAGGCGGGGCAGAACGGGTGGGAGGGGGAGTGGTGTGGGAGGGGGGCGGGGCAGGGCGGGTAGGAGGGGGAGTGGTGTGGGAGGGAGGCGGGGCAGAACGGGTAGGAAGGGGAGTGGTGTGGGAGGGGGGCGGGGCAGGGCAGGGCGGGTGGGAGGGGGAGTGGTGTGGGAGGGGGGCGGGGCAGGGCGGGTAGGAGGGGGAGTGGTGTGGGAGGGAGGCGGGGCAGAACGGGTAGGAAGGGGAGTGGTGTGGGAGGGAGGCGGGGCAGGGCAGGGCGGGTGGGAGGGGGAGTGGTGTGGGAGGGGGGCGGGGCAGGGCAGGGCGGGTAGGAGGGGGAGTGGTGTGGGAGGGAGGCGGGGCAGAACGGGTGGGAGGGGGAGTGGTGTGGGAGGGAGGCGGGGCAGAACGGGTGGGAGGGGGAGTGGTGTGGGAGGGGGGCGGGGCAGGGCGGGTAGGAGGGGGAGTGGTGTGGGAGGGAGGCGGGGCAGAACGGGTGGGAGGGGGAGTGGTGTGGGAGGGAGGCGGGGCAGAACGGGTGGGAGGGGGAGTGCTGTGGGAGGGAGGCGGGGCAGAACGGGTGGGAGGGGGAGTGGTGTGGGAGGGAGGCGGGGCAGAACGGGTGGGAGGGGGAGTGGTGTGGGAGGGGGGCGGGGCAGGGCGGGTAGGAGGGGGAGGTCTCCTTCTGGCACGCAGGTGGGTGGGTGATTGTCTTGATGGCGTGTTTCAGGGCTAGAAAAGTCTATAGAGATGCGCATGCTGTCTATGCTCTAAGTGCATGAAGATATTCCCCTGCTTGCTTTAAAATTCTGGGTTTGTGCAAACGTTCAATACCCCGTTGCTGCATGGCTAGCCCACCAGGCAGCCCTCAACAGCACTGTAATCATCAGTTGCTAGGATCTTATATTGCTCTATTCCACATATAGACATTGTGTGCCTCTGTTTTGCAGTTGTGCCTATGGGCTGAGGTTTGATAACCCTTGCTGCATGGCCAGCCCACCAAGAAGCACTCAGCATTACCGCACTCGTTCATTGCTAGGATCGTATCCGCTTGTCTCCGCATGGACATTGTGTCATTCTTGCGGTTGCCACAGCTTACATGTTTGCCTATCTGTTTTGTTTCTCATTTGCAGCTGTGCCTACGGGCCGAGGTCCGCTACCCATTTGCTGCATGGCTAGCCCACCAGGCCGGCCTCAGCATCGCCACCACCAGCAGCAGCAGCCTCCCCTCTGGCAGTGGGGGCTTCAGCAGCGTGGGCAGCACCAGCGGCACCTTTGGCTACCTGCCAGGCTTCAAGAGCTGGGAGGGTTTAAAGCGCTGGGAGATCTGCCAGGTTTCAAGGCAGGGTTTAGGGGTTAGCCTGCCTAGCTCCTACTTGCAGGCGGATTTTGATGTGTTGGGTGTGGTGGGGAGCAGCAGCAGGGAGAAGATGTTGGCTGAAGCAGAGGTCATCAAGATGACAACCCAGGTGAGCCTGCGGACATCTGTGATTCCTTGCTGCAAATGCCTAAGGGTCTGCAGACGCAGTACGACGGGGATTACATGTAGATTGAGCACTCGCTTTTGTAGATAGGTAGGTATTGTTGGCATTTAAGACAAAAGTTCTGGGGGGTGGGGGGTTGTGGGTATTGTGGGGAGCAATAGCAGGGAGAAGATGTTGGCTGAAGCAGTGGTCATCAGGATGACAACCCAGGTGAGCCTGCAGGTGTTTTGCGGTCAGATTAGGTGTACAGAGGGGATAGAGGAAGAGGGGGGGCACAGGAGATGGCGTACATGTAGACTGAACAGTCTATGTTGATAATTGATAGGTACGGGTGGCTGTACCAAGCATATGGGTCTGGTGGGGAAATTTTGGAGGGTCTGGTGGGGAAACTTTAAAGGGGCTGGTAGGGAAAATCTGGAAGGTGTTGGCAGAAGCAGAAGTCATCAAGGTGACTTCTCAGAAAAGGCTCCAGGCATTTTTAGGGATAATGTGGTAAAGAGGGAATGGATGGATCAAGGGACGACATGAGAGGGGATGCATGTAGGCTGTGTGTGAGCTTCAGATGATCATAGGCGGATGTCTGTTGGGCAGGCTTTTTAGTTGGTGGGGAGAAACAGCAGGGAGACAATGTTGTAGGAAGGGGAATGTATCAAATAGGCGATTTATTGGTAGGTGAGGCTGCAGGCATTTGTTTTTTAAAAGAAAGGATGAGATTGGAGGCAAGCGAGAGATGGGATGCCTGTAGACTGTAGATTGTGGGCAGATTATCATAGACTGACTTTGGTGGGGGATGTGGGCATATTGTGATGTGTACCAGCAGCAGACAGGAACTGATGGTGAAGCTCGGGTCATATAATGGTGACACAGGTATTACTGCAGGCATATTTCTTATATAATGGAAGGAGGGGCGCGATCATTGGGGGCAAACGAGATACGCAACCTCCTTGATTCACACTCCAGATATTGGATGCGGTTGCATTACATGTACCGTCCTGGCATGTTTGCAGGTACTTGACTCATTGTATGGAAACCTGGGGAACATGTGTGTGCATATGTATTGCGCCTGAAATGGCCAAAAGGCATAGTGTACACTTGTAATACTCTGTTCTCGGTTTGTTCTTTTGTGATTAGCAGTTTTTGAAACCCTCAGGCAAATGACTACTTGACTCATTGTATGCAAAGCTGGGCCCCTCAAGATCTGCCTCAACCACGACACACTCTTCTCAGTTCCAGTCTGAATGTGTGTACCCGTACTTTCTTCACATCTCCGCAGGTACTTGACTCGCTGTACGCTAACCTGGGCCCTTATGAGATTCGCCTTAACCACCGCACACTTTTCTCAGTTCCAGTCTGAATGTATGTACTGTCTTTTCTTCACATGTGTGCAGGTACTTGACTCGCTGTACGCAAACCTGGGCCCCTATGAGATCCGCCTCAACCACCGCACACTCTTCTCTGCTGCCCTTAGAAGCCTTCAGCTCCCAGAGCACACCTCAGCCAGTGTGATGACACTGCTGGCTACAGCTGCAGCAACTAGCCCTGCTGCTTCTGAGGCACGGGCTGGCTGCTGGCCGGGGATAAGGGCGGGGCTGGATGGTTTAGGGCTGGACTCTGGGCCTGTGAGCAGGTGCAGGCAGTGCGTGCTGCAACTACCAGGTAGGCTAAATCAAGGGGCCTTCGGCCGTCTCGGAGAAGATTGGGGGCTGAAGGGAGCAGGGCCTGGTGACACAGTGGGGTTCATGTCTGATCGGGGCATATTTTGGCTTTATCTATGGGTTTAAAAGCCTGCAACGAGAGCTAAAGCTCTTCTCCGGGTAAAGGGGGTGGAATGATGTCTCTAGAAACTCAAGAAGCAGGAGGGAGTTAGGTGGCGGCATGTTTAGCATCTGGTTGGTACGTCTTTTTGCAGCTTTGTGAACACCCAACTTTCTTAGGTGTGCTCATACCTCTCTTTGCATTTGAGCTCCGACCAGCTGGCACCTGTGGCCAGGTGCCGTTCACCACTGGGATTTGGTGTCATAGTCATGCATGCTCTATACAAGACGTACCCTTCCTCAGTACCCACATCTCACAACAGGACCAGCGGTAGGGGGATCTTGATATATTTGAACATGATGGCACGCAGTGCCTCTTTCCCTCTCTCTTTCTTCCTTGCCTCCAGATGCTGGGGCTGCTGTTGTGCTGTGTACAGCTAGCTGTAGGCAGGAGCTAAAGGCACATAGCCAGAGCAATTCATCTTTTGATAGAGATTCCTTATGTGAAGTGCATGTGATGGATGCATCCAAATGCTGCTGCTGCTGCTGTTCTGTTGTGTAAAGATGGCCTCGAGGCAGCAGCTAGAGGCACGTAGCCAGAGGAATCCATTTTTTGATAGTGCATGTGTTGTTTGCCTCCAAATGCTGTTGTTGTGCTGGGGTTTTGCAGGTCCTGTCAAAACCCAATTACCCCAGCTGCGCTCATACCTTATCAAGCTCCAAGATAGCAGCAGCGGCAACGGCAGAGCAGCAACAGCAGCAGCAGCATCACCAGCAGTACGCATGGGCAGCAGCAGGAGCAAGTCCCCCTTGCGGACCGCCCAACCAGCATCAGCCGCTACTGCAGCTGCTACTGCTGGTGGTGGTGGTGGCAGTAGCAGTGGGAGTGCTGCTGCTACAGCTAGTGCTGTGTCAGGTCCTTCTCCTGCTCAAGTGGTGGCAGCATGTGATGAGTTGTTAGCATTGGCAGCACACCTTGAGACCTGGGGGGTAGACCCTGGGAGGATCCTGTTGGACCCGCTGATGAGGCCACATACAGATTATTTCAGTGGGGCAGTGCTGCAGGTAATAAAAAACACGGGGAGGGAGGTTGGGGGTGGGTTAAAGGGGTTGCTGTACTCGTAGCATGGAGGTGATGTTGTTAAGTGCTGTTCAGTCCATAGCTGAGTGTCTCCTGCATTGGTTGGACTGCTGCTGCTGGACCCGTTGGTGAGACCACATACAGATTACTTCAGTGGGGCAGTGCTGCAGGTAAGGGTTGAAGGTCGGGGGACATGCGGAAGGGGTTGGTGGGGTTAGGGGTGCGGGCACATGAATATGGGGGCGGTGCTGTCTCCTAGCATGCAGGCGTTGTCGCTAAGTGCTGTTTAGTCCAGAGACGAACGTCTCCTGCATTGGTCAGATTGCGGCCGAACCCGCTGAAGCACCACATCATATCTCATGTACTGCTGTTGTTGTTCTTCAGGTGCACCTGGTTGCTCCTACTGCCCAGACCCTTATGGTTGCTGTGGGAGGGCGGTACGATGCGCTGCTCCGGAACCTCTGGCCTGCAGCTGCTTTGACAGTACAACCACCTCCAGGAGCAGTGGGTGTCACAATCAACTTGGAAAAGATCATTAAGATCATTCAGCAGCATCGGACCACAGGAGCTGCAGCAGGAGGTCTAGGGTTTAGCAGCTCAAGCATTGGCAGTGGTTTAGGGTTTGCGGCGCACCACCAGCCGCAGTTAGGCGGGCTTGCAGTGGGGCAGCAGCAGCAGCAGTTGCATCAGTTACAGCACCAGCAGCAGCAGATGTGGCAGCAAGGGGGGTGGCAGGGGGCTCTGGGGGGTGGTTTTGGGGCGGATGCTGATTCAGCTTCTTGGCTGCGACCGGGACAGGCTGATGTTCTGGTATGTGTTAAAGGGGGGGATGCTCAAGGGGCTGATGGCTTGCTGGAGCTTAGGATGGATTTGGTCTCACAGCTTTGGGCAGCAGGTATTGCTGCGGAGTTGCTCCCGAGAGTGAAGCCGAGTCTGTCTGAGCAGTACGCGTATGCCCAAGAACGGGGTGTGAGGTGGCTGGTGATTTTGGACTCGAAGAGCACTTTGGGCCCTGCTCAGACTCTGAGGGTGAAGAGCTTTGAGAGGAGGGGTGAGGATGCTACGATACCTGTGGGGGAGGTTGCGAGATATTTGCAGATGGCTCTTAGTGGGGCGCAGGACTTGGGTGGGAGTTATGTCAGTAGTGCAAATAGTGCGGGAATTGGGGTGGGTGGGGGTGTGAATGTTGCAGTGGGTGGGGGTGGGGGAGGGGTGGGGTCTGGAGGGGGTTTAGGGGGGATGGGAGGAGGGGTTTCAGTAGGGGGTGGTCCACAGAGTAGTGTGGATAGTTGGGAAGGTGAGGGGGCTACTGGCGGAAATAGGGAGGCACTGGGGAGTTATAGAGAAAGGGATAGGAAGAACAGGAGAAGGGGTCACCAGCGGTAGCTGCGGCTAAGTCTTATTAGGTGTAGGTGTTCTTTTTTTATCAGCTTACCCATGGGGATATGGAGCCGTAAATGTGTATTCATAGGATTGTGCATACGGCATACATAAAGTTGGTACTCCTAAGTGGGCTCCACCCACTCCATCCCACCCACCCGCCGCCCTACCCTTGGTCCTACTAAGTGCTCCCTTCTCTAGCGTTGGTAATACCGAAGTTTCTGCTGATAGGCAGCTTCCAAGCTTGAGATAATCTCTTTACTCGAGCAGGTTGGATTGAGTTTAGAGGTTGTGACAGTTGTGTTAAACTCAGTTGTGTCAAGGTCATGTCTTGATGTAGTTCCCGCCATGTGCAAGGCATGCAACTGTTTGGAGCCCTTGATATTAATTAGGTCAGCTTGGTAGTAGCGCACGGCACTAAGTCCAACTCAGCTGCTTGACCCGTTTCTTTCGAAGTAGGAAGGCAGCACGATCAACTGGGCACTCTCAACTGACCAGCTACATACGTCTGGCACAGGACTAAGGCTGGCCTGGTGGCAGCCACTTTGTGTCTGTATGTGGGACCGTAAGATGTCTGGAGTACAGAGTGTATGTGGATGATTGGCCTTGTCTCACCGTTTCTTAATGGTGCGGCAGTTTTGTTGGCCATCTAATCACCCGGGTCCGTTCAGCCATAATGGCTGGGACAGGAGATATGTGGGCGTTAACTGTGTGCCACAAATATATCAGCCTTTTTCTTTATTGGATCAGCCGCGCATCTCATCAGCCAGCTTTTAAGCTACACTGATCATCTAGGAGACATCTCATAGCTTTGTGGTGGTCGGTGGCCCGACTTCAGGTATATACTCTTAGCTTTGTACATGCCCTATGCGCTCGTATGCCCGTCTGTCACGAACCCTGCCTTTCGCCCTTCGGTTGCACCCCTGCGTTTCTGCCTGTACAACCTCCCAAGGCCGCAAAAGCTGTTCATCATCACTACAGGCTACGTACGGCTGGTACAGGTACTCGGACTATCGTTGAGACCTAGCTGGTCCGGAGGTTAATTTGTTGCTCAGACTGATACAATTACCGGATTACGGGCTGGCAAAGCTTCGCAACAGACCACCCGGAATTGACGACTGACGAGCACAAGCACAATTTAAAACGGGCACCGGGTGACAGGGGCCACGTGATAGTAGTCTAGCTGACCGGCAGCAGCCGCAGGAGCAAGAACGGAGTGCTCATGACCAGCAGCAGCCGCATCTGGGTCTTACCCATGCCACATATGGTTTGGTGCGTTGAGGCTTCCTCAACGGGATGTATGGAGTACCGCTGCCCCGTACTGACCCGGGAATTCGAGTCAGTTTTTGGCATAGTTACCCTGTTTCGTACTTTCGGAGAGCAAGATACGTAGCGGCTTCATTCTAGCGATCTCCTGCAGCAGTTGGGCACCTTCACACATCAGGATGGCCCCGTGGGGAAGGGCCACGGTACGTCCTCCAGCTGCGTCCCAGCGGCCCCTGAGCTACAGAGCCAGCATGGGCAAGGTCGGTATCATGTCGATCTCTGTCTTGTCTATGGTGCTGGTCCTTTTCATGGCTAAGATGCACTCGCAGCACCAGCACCCCCTTCAGTTGAACCCGTGCTTGAGCGTCGAAGCACATTGCAAGCAGCTGCTGGAGTCACGCTCAAGGACTGCAGCAAAACCATTTTACAGGACCTCCCCAGCGCTGCCCGGAGTGACATTGCCTGCAAGGTAACCAGTGGTCCAAAACATGAGCAAGCCTGCAGTTCTAGAGCAGGAGGGCATATGAGCGTAAGGACAGAGCACCAGTTAGTTGGATCTATGAGCCCAAGATAGCTAGAGCAGCAGAAGAATAGCCGAAGCTGTGGTTACGGCGTCACATGGCTACGGCAGCCGCAGCCAGCAGCAGCAGCAAAACAGCGGTGGCATGTTAAGTAGCATAGCAGCAGCAGCAGCAGCCAGCAGCAGTACAGCAGCGGCAGGAACGCGGCAGCCGCAGCAAGGCTAGCATTCCACGATCTGCTTTAAATCTGCTTTAGATCAGCTGCTCACATAGTTATGGCAAATGGCCAAGCGCGAGCAAGTTTTCAGGTCGTACCTGTAACGCCTTACCCACAATGACATTGCTGTGCGAGGAAAACTTTAGATTGAGAGGGTGCCAGTCATGCAGAACGAAGTTTGATAGTGGACAGCTGCTGTACTGACCCGCTATCCCTGCATGACCCTCGCCATCTGTATTTCTGTGTCAGGCTGCTCTCTGCAGTACATAGGGTCAATGGTGTCCATTAAATAAACTGACTAACTCCTCAAATAAACTGACTAACTCCTCAACTCAAAAATGAATAGCTGCTCTTCCCTTTTGCCTCTCCTCACTCTTAGTAATAGCCTATTGCAACTTACTGGCGCTACCCTTACCCTTACCCAGTCACCCTTACCTTACCCTTACCCAGTCACCCTTACCTTACATACGCCTTACATCACAATACAAGACACCTAAAACTAGCAGTTCCAGCAGGCATAGATGTGCTTTCCCCCTACTGCTGCCAGTAAATTCTCCTTTTGACCTCCCCTTCCCCTCTTCCCCTGGACCTCCCTACTTCTATCCCTTGCCTCTCCTGGCCTGTGCAGCTGGGACCCTCTCAATCTCACGCGCATTTTGCTTGACAATCTGGAGCCAGACATATTGCGCTGGAAGCAGCTGCGACCAGAACCTTTGCGTGTGGCAGACCTGCTGCACCAAGCACAGAATTTGGAGGACATCAGGGAACTCCCAAATGTGCGCCGTCTTGTGGAAATCAGAAACAACACTCTGCGCTTTCCGCTTTTGAAGCAAGGTAGGTGGGCAGCGGGCAGGTGCCCTCACTGTCAGAGTTTGTTCAGTGATATAGTGAAGTAAGGGAAACAAAGTATGCCTGTTTCAATTTAGAGGAGCCATACAACTGCAGCTCTGAAATGCTTCCATCTTTATCAGCTCCCAAAGGGCAGTGTGGTTGGCCGTCAGCTTCTGCATGGTTCCACCTCCTATTCTTAGGCAATGTTGGATTCTGAGCACTCACCAGGGGAGGTGGATGTTGCAAAGAAAGATATGCAGGGGGATAAAGATGAGATGGGGCGGGTGGGGGCCAGAGAAAAAGGTAGGGCAGCTCGTCCACCACTAGCCTCATAGGAATAGGAATTGATACAGAATGTAACTGTAAGATGCTTGTTAATGCTCCAATTAAGGATTGATAGAAGTAGTAACTTCTGATGGACAAGTTTCAAGTGTTTCTGCCCATGCAGCCTAGGCTGACTCCATAGGGGCGCCCCGCCATAGGAGGGGCTGTTTTGTGATCTTGGATAGGCAGGAGGTGATGAGGAGGCAAGACAAGATGGATAGCCATGCTCAGAAGGTCATGGTTGAGTGGAGTCACATGTACTCTTAACTCCAGATTGTATATACACAGAAGTCAGGCGCACAAAAGTCAGCAAACCATCTGAGCTGGGGCGCCTCCTTTGCTCACAAGTAGTGCACCATCGACAAGAAGCCCGGCATTGTATTTAGCAAATGATAACACTGCTCATGGCAGAGTGAGCGCTCTAATTCTGCCTTTACGGCGCTCGGCCCTGCTGGCATATTTGCTACCCATCAATTGCGCTTCTAAGCCTTGATTATTGCAACGTTAGATGTTATGAGGACCTATCATATCACATTGCAGCAAATGTTCTGCCCTCTGGCAGAATAAGCACCCCTCTGGCTCTCTATCGCTCGCATTTACTTACCCCACAACCCTAACAAACTGTTTGGAGCCATGCTTGGGTGCTGCACGGCCCATCCCTTAACAAATGTTTTGCCCACTGCAGGTGTCAGTAACACACGATGTGATCCTGATCTTGGGGACTTCTGTGACCCCTCAATGGCGCCTTGGACACAACTTATCCAGCTTGCCACCAAATTCAATATCAAATTCCCAGATGTACTATTCCTCCTGAATGTGGAAGATTCCGCTCCGTGCACCGAAGCCATGGTGCACGACGGGGCATGCTTGGTGCCTGTGCTTACAACTGGGACGGAACTTTGGCCTGGTGGTTACGGCTCACAACTGGCAAAGGAGGAAGCTACAAGTAAGTCTGAGACTGCAAATGAAGCATCTGCAGAGAAGATGAGCAGCGACTACTCGCCTCGGTCCAACAGCAGCGATATCTTACCGTCCTGAAGCCGGTTCCAGGTTCCGGTTCCAGGGCAAAATGTGCTCAGTTCCGCGGTTCCAGCGATGCCAAACATGTCAGTTCCTGGTTCCAGCCCTGGGCCACCCTCTGGCCAACATGTCACATGCTGGTTCCAGCAAGTTTATTACAAAGTGTAGAGTGCTCAACTGAGTGCAAGAATAGCATTTTCCATTGTACAATTGGTTGTAATAAGTACAAATCATCGCTGGCTTCTGGGGCGAAGCCCCACCAGGGGGGCTGTTCCTCCCCCCTGGACCCCCGCCTCCTGCTTGGGTCCATGCTGCGCATCGACATGGCATGGTCTCCCCCAGAAAAGTTTGGTTCCAGAGGCCTTGTTCAAGTCTAGTTCTGGTTCCAGAGGAGGTTGTGGAACCGGCTTCAGGACGTTAATATCTTGGTGCCACCGCTGAATCCGAACGTGGCAGAGGTTATAAAGAGAACCCTCCCTTGGGCGAGGAAAAGCCCTAAGGCTTTCTGGAGAGGTGCGGCAGCCTGTCAAGGTGGGATCCTAGGATTTCCGCCGGGCACGTGGTGCGCCAGAAGCTACGTTTCCAGGCTCGCCCAGATCAAGTATCCAGAGCAGCTAGACGTTGGTCTCACGGAGGAGTACTACAGAGAGGATGAGATCGAGTTAGATGCCACATTGAGAGATGGCCACGGCCCGCTGCCCGTGTTGGAGCCCGTGAGTTGGGATGCCTTGCCCACTTATCGGTATCTATTGCACCTAGACGGCCACACGGCTGCACACCGTTTAGCAAACCTCTTGGCAGTGGACTCGCTTGTATTACGGCAGGAGTCGCCCTACTTTGAATACTACTACCGCAGTCTGAAGCCCTATAAGCATTATGTGCCGATATTCAACTACACTCTGCATGATCTTATGCCTGCGCTGGCATGGGCTAAGGATCCTGGTAATGCCCGGGCGGTGGCGGATATCATACAAGAAGCCAACGCATTTGCCCTGCAATATACGACGTTGCATGCTCGGATTCTGTACATAAAGTATGCTCTGCTGGCTTACAGATCCCTGTTTGCTGACATGCAGTCTTGGTTCGAGAGTGGCGGCAGCACAGAATAATAATGGCACACAGTTTGGGGATCGATGTATAGTAAGTTGGTGTGTTCGTTTGTTATTGCTCTCCTGGTATCAACGGGTTGTACTTTATGTGCTGCATGTATAAATGGCTGTTGAGCAGCTCTGGGAGGTGTTGGGGGGGTTTTCATGACTTTGTGGCTTGCTTTTGGCCACTTGATTATGGCATGTAGGCGGTCAAGGGCAATCATAATATCGAGATGGGGGCGCAATCAGTTGTTGTTGGGGTTTGGTTAGTTGCGATTTTGAGACTGCTATCATCCAGCCTAAGGGCGGGGGAACAAACCGAATGACTAGAGGGGGCGAGCTGGGAGGGCAGGTGGTGAATCAGCCTGCAGGCTATCTTAGTTATGCTGTTAAGGGTGGAAATAGTCTTGGGCCTTGTTGTTGTTTGTGAACTACGGCAGTGATGCGGCTGGGGGCCGGGGTAATGAGCCAATTGATTTTGGGCTTGCTTGCTTGCGGCCTGGTGTCATCCTGACTATCCGACTATGCATCATACATGCATGCTGATGACGCTGCCCTGATGGCAGGGTAACTAATGCAGCGGTGCTCTGTTGGCAGAGTGACTCAAGGACCTGCAGGCTTTGTTGAACCACACTAACGCTGTCCTGGCTGCTCGTAATCTTTGAGTTGCCCGTGTCAAAGTGTATGGGTTCTTTTTGGGTTGAAGGGGGGTGCCCCCGCCTGTTCTTTGTCTGTTGGCGGTGCCTAGCAGTTGTCGCATAAGCATTACTGATTGAAGGAGAACACTGTCTTGACCTGATGTTTGACTCAGCCGCCTCATTGGGGACCACGGCGGCTCACAGGGCATCCTTTCCTGTTTTGCCTCCTATCCTCCTTCCATGCTGCTAGCTGCCAAATGCATGCGGCACCAGACTTCCCTTGTGCACTCCCAGCCTTGTTAAGATTCCTGCATACTGTTTAAAGGACAGCTAATTGGTTCATGTGGTTAGTAACTCTGAAGCCCCCAGATTTTTTTGGTTTATAGGCGTCTAGCATGCATCTGCTTGGAGCCTGGAATTAATTTTTAGCCTTGCAGACACTTTAAAGGTTCAGCGGTATGTGCCGTCTGATCCGTGTCAGTGGTTGCAGCTTCCTCAGTCTGTGCCCTGTTTATCCGTCTTTGTTACATGAGCTGGGATGTGGACCTCGTGTGCATTGCTACGGTATGTGCGGCGTGCTGTTCGCTTTCAATGTAACTGCCTATGGGGGATGGGCAGGGATGGGGTCTGGACGGAGGGGGTTTTGGGGGAATGGGAGCTTTTATTTGGTAAGGGGTGGTCCACAGAGTGGTGTGGATAGTTGGGATGTTGAAGGGGCTGCTGGGGGGAACTTGGAGGCACTGTGTCCGAATTGTAGATAAGGGGACACCAGTGGTAGATGTGGCTGAGTAGGTGTGGGTGCCGCCCTTTGCCCTTAAGGTATGTAGGTAGGTTGGAGCTAATAGTTATGCAGGCGTTCTGCCAGCCTCCGTATGGCACAGTTAGATGTAGTCACAAAGTTGCTTAGTTAGGGTTCTGCATACGTGCTTAGTGCTACCACTGCTGTTGCAATTCAGTTGCATGCCATGAAGTTGCTGGCAGCTGCTGATTTGCAGCTATGAGGTGCGGGGCGTATGGAACTTATTGCTATGGCATATCATGAAATGTAATAATAATAACTTGCCGCACCTTAAATTTTTTTTTTAACTTGCAGCTCCATGACGGCCACCGTACAGGGCATTTTTGACCGGTTACCGAAATGTCTTCCGGACGCCCTACCACTGCTGCCTGCCCGACTGTCGACCCTAGAGTCTCTGAAATGATATCTGTAGGATGCTGGGCACCAGGGTTGATCTGACTGTCCTATCGTGTAGGAAAGGGCCGGGCAGTAGGTGGCATCGGGCATGCTTGCAAAAGGCCGAAGCAAACGGGAGGTTCGATTTGCCCCAGTTTTTTTTAATCAACAGTTTATAAGGCGATATGTTGCACGGCAATACACTGCTGGGTTATATCGCCATCCTGGGAAGCATTTGCCGGTGGCATCTCGCCCGAGACTCTGGCCTGTTATTAGGGAACGCTTTAAAGGCATTATCCAGTGCTGTGCGCGGGCCACATGACGTAACTCAACAGATTTGGAGCTTCTGTAAAGCGGTTCGTGCTAATATGAAGTCTAACCCCTCCAACTAGAACAGTGAGGCCTCCTGGGGCCCTTCACCAGCAATGACAGCAAAAAGAATTCACATTGCAGTTGCTATTTGGTGCGTTTGGTCGTTTCGACTTAGCAGCCCTTTGCGGTTGCCGCACCTTAAATTTTTGTTTGTTTGTTTATTTAAATGCTTCTGTTTGTTTGTTTTGTAACTGCTTGGCTTGCTGTTGACTAAGTCAACTACTAGTCAGTAATAATAATAATACTAGTCAGTGGACGGCAAGTCGAAATGGGCTGGCTTGACATACATGGCTAGCAAGGGATTAAGAGTGGGCTGGTAGGAACCTGAGTATGCCGTTGGAGCCTGAATCGGTTAATTGTGGGTGTTATTGTTCGCCCGCTTTGGCCGGGGCCATTTGGTCTTCTGGTAATCTGGAACTACCTAGCACTACAGGAAAGAGTGGTACTGATGCTTATGGCATATCATGAAATGTAATAATAATAATACTGATGCTTCTGGGGGTGGTGGTGGTAATGTTATGAGCCTTCATTGGCTCCTATGGGAGGCCCTGCTGGGCTAGTTGGTAACCTGGTATGTTATATATGAGACAGATCCGACTGCACAGCTGTCGGGCCGTGCAGCACCCGCCACATGACTCCCAACCAGTGAGTTTGTTAGTGTGTGTTGAGAGAAACCGATACTGGGAGCGGCTGTTGCTGTAATGTGGTGTAGTGTCCCCCCCCCCCCCCCTATCACTCTCTCTGCTTGTACCTGATGAAAAAGGCAGTCGCAACAGCTAGCAATAGCAACATGTCCTGTGCGGTACGGTTTGGGGCCGTGCTAGTAGTTCCACTCAGCCTATAGTGCGGGGAAAAGCAATGTCTAGTAGCGGCTACACTGCTAAGTCACCCAAGCAACACATCCCAAACAGTCCGACCAAGTACCCCGACTAACACAGTGAGAGTTGTGGCACTGCAGCATACATGTTTTGTATGTTGAAGTTAGAACAGAAAGTGACATTACAATAATCACATACATGCATACATGCCGATGGGTTTGCCAATGTAACAAGAATCACGAGGGCAGATCACTAACACCCATTTTCCGTCACATTTTTTGTCCCAACCGGGATTTGAACCCGGGTCTGCAGAGCACTTGCCCTGCCGTTTTACCTTTAAACCATTGGGACCTAGGACCACTGACCTGCCAAAGGCTCTACCTCTAAGGTCCTAGAGACAAAAGTCTCTAAACAGCTACCAAACCTTTCGCAGTCCACCTAACGGCGGCACCGCTGTACACCGCTACATACCTTTCGCAGTCCACCTTGCAGCGGCACCGCTATGATCTACCTTAGCAGTCAGTCCACCTTGCAGCGGCACCGCTATGATCTACCTTAGCAGTCCACCTTGCAGCGGCACCGCTATGCTCTACCTTAGCAGTCCACCTTGCAGCGGCACCGCTATGCTCTACCTTAGCAGTCCACCTTGCAGCGGCACCGCTATGCTATGATCTACCTTTAGCAGTCCACCAATGGCGGCACTGCTTGAATCCTAACCTTTTGCAGTCTCCCAAAACCTAACCTCTCTAATTCTGACAGCAAACAGTCTGATAACATTAAAAAGGCAATGCTATTGTCGTTGTTGTTGCTTGATAACCGGCTTCCTGCAATGATCTTCGTGACCTGTTCCCGCCCTGTCCCACCTGCGAAGGTTTATCCTAGACTTGTTGTATCTTCTGCATCCCATCAATCATGATGTGCTGCTGAGTAACTCTGGGCCTCTAAGGGACTCAACGCACCCGGGTATCATGTGGATGTCCCAGTACCAAGGCGGCCAGCAAGCTGCAAGTACATGAAGGAAGTGAGAATTAAACCACGTAATTAAACCACGTAAAAATAAGCTCAAACATAGTATTGTGGAGTGCTGCAAGACACATGTTCATGTGTTGTGCTAGCAGACGAGGATTGCAGACGACACCTGCTCTGAATCGTGCTGAACATGGAGGTACAGCTCCACTGGGTAAACGCCCATCCACAAGCAGAAGAATTGAAGCAAGGGGTGTCGAGGAGTGAGCTCGTAACAGCACATGGAGCAGACTGCACAGTCTGCACTGACGACACCCAGTAACTTCTCTGAAGCACTGTGGCTGAACTTGTTGGCCACAGGAGGTTTCGTGTGCTGCGTAGACCCTGTCCACACGCCAGCGGGTGGACAATAAAGAAAGGAAAATTTGCTGCGATGGTTCGGCCTGCAGAAGAGAAAGTCAGGATAGCTGCGCCGATGTATCAGGGACAGCCCACGACATTACTTGGACGATGCATGTACCTAGCAGTTGCGTGCTTACGTCTGCTGATAGCACTCTTGGCTCCTTGCACTGGCTCCACGGGAGGCGCTCCATCGAGTGCAGTCCTGAACTTGCTTGTGAAGGCCTGTGGGCCCGCAGTCCAGGGACACTCAATGTTGTGAGTAAACCTGGCTTATCAGTGAGCATTATGGCAATCGAGGCTTACTCCATCAGCACTATTGCACCAGGAAGAAGTCGGGGCCCCTAGCGGTGGGTCGTTTATACAGCAGCCATGCAAAGGTGTTTTCGGCTTCCTTAAAGTCCAACCCTACCTCGCTATCACATATATGTGGCACAACAAGGCTCCAATCCAAGATATGAAGCGGATACGAGTAGCCCGTGTCACTCGTTCGTGGTTCTGGGCACCGGGGGTTCCTGGTCTTTGAACAGGACTTTGCGAAGAGATCATCCTTCAGGCATGGTTCCTTAGCTCCACCCTAGTAGGCAAAGGTACCCATCTACCAGCATCAAACTGATTTCTTTCAGTTTGATGAACCGTTTCTGTAGTCAGCATGTTATAACCCCACGTTATTCATGCAGAGCGTTGCAGTCGCGTCGATGCTGATGATCTCTTTTCACATTTAACTTTCATGGTCACTCGTGTTCGACAAAGTGCGGTGTTGTCTGGGTTGCAGTGGAAGGTATGTGTTGTACCAAGAGCAATGGCATTTTAATGTGAAGTGAAGTGATTACCAAGTAGTCAGCATGCTGTTCAGCCCAACCCGGATACCAGGTGGACTCCCACGCTGCCAGGTAACGAGACCAAATACTAGGCAGCCTACTTATAGGACCTGCCCTTCCCCTTCCTGTCATCCGTACCAGCAAACACCGCCCTGGGTTCCAGGGTTGTTTCTGGCCCAAACACACACACCCTGAAAACCCTTTGCTAAAAACCTAAAACCCTGACCCAACGATAACCCTGACAACACCCATCCCATGCATTTCCTTTCATCCCATCCAAATCAAAGGAAACTGATCCCCCCCCCTTTATCCACCATATCCACTCAAAAGGAAAAAAATTGTATATATTCCCCCACACAACATCCCAAAAAAATAGACACTAAACTCTAGTCATAAACCTCGAAAAATCCATCAGGTAGCTTGAATTTAACACCTCGTAGGTTATAGTGCTGCGACCTACTACCTTCAACCACAACATGGGGAGGAGTACTCCCTTGCTTAACAGCACCAACATCTACCACTATATGTCCTGGCCCATGCTCTTGCTCCCGTACAACTTCTTTGATCTCCAGAATTGTTTCCCTGTGAGAGAACATCTCCTCTATACAGCAAGCTAGATCTAGCTGATGCTCGTGGTTCAGGACCATTCGCAGCACCTCATTGTTGTCCTTGCCAGCTGCATGTGCATCTGAAAAGATATTTGTATGCTTTGCCCTTATGAAAGCATAGTGGTAAGATTTAACGCGTATCAGATATCGGCTTCGATAGATGCCAAGAATAACGGATTTACGCGTGAGTTGAGATGCCCGCCTGTACTCATCTACTTCACACAGGCTTGTCGAGAGGCTGGAGTGAGGCTGGTACAGGTAACCTTAAAAGACTGGACCCTAAATGCATTTCGGCGTAATGCCTCATCAGCGGGGTGGCCTTAAAGCTACCCATATCAGCCATATATAGCAAACAAAATGCTGCACCAGCCAACTCGACGCCGCCAGCTAATTGTCTAAACCTCACAAACCTAGTGACTCCTAAGTCGCAGTGACTCACATGATCCTCCCATCTGCTCGACATAAGGTGCCAAAACAAAAGGGGGGAGTTCGAGTCTTTGTGATCTATCGAACTCCCGGTGCAACTACACATCCAAACACTACAAGGGGGGGGGGGGGCTCTACTTCACATGCACAAACTGCAGTGAGCCAAAACATGCAGACCAAAGTGTGCAAGAACATACTAGTCCTTTGCATGCACTAGGAGCTTTGACAAATTAGCAGCGTTCTTGTAGGCCACAGTGATATGATCCCCACATACAATCTCCAATTCAGGAGTAACAGCCTTATGAGCTGCATACACCTGATTGATGATGGTGCTAAGGCCCCCTGTACACTCTTTAGGTCCATACGATGCTACAAAAACAGGCCCACTTCTACTGGTAGGTGGCTCAGTGTCCACGTCCTCTATCAGGTAATGTAAGCGATCAGCATGGGCAACGCTATTAGCTACTTCAACAAACAAAGCTTCAGGGTAACCCCTCTTTAGAACCCTTTGCTCAAAAAGCTGGGCGACTGCTTCGTAGTCTGCTACATTGCTGTTAGTGACTGCATACCTTATCAGCTCTCCTCTTATCAGGGCCCTGAAAACTGAGGGACGATGATGCGAAGAGAAAGGTACGTACATATACTTGTTATGCGCCTTTTGAAAAGTGCTAAACTTTATAGGCACCAAACCATCTACAGCTGATCCCATGTCCTTGGACACCCAGAGGTCTAAAAATGCTACTCTCACATCACTAATGCTCCATGTAAGATTGATGTTGGGCAACAGACTGTGCATGCGTTGCAAAAAAGCGTGCAAAGCATCAGCTGGCCCTTCCCACACAAAGAAACCATCATCTATCAGCCTGAAATAATGTTGGGGAAAGTTAGGAAACTCTCTCCTCATTACATCTTCAATGCAGCGAGCCACGTAGATGTTGGCATAATCTACGGCACAGGGTGTGCCCATGGCAGTGCCGTGGATTTGCTGATGTACCTTTTCTCCTCTAATGCAGAAACTATTGTCCATGACAAAATGCAGTAGATCATAAACCACTCCTCTCAGAGCAGGTTTGACTACTTCACATGCAGCTTCAATAGCTTCCTCATTGTCTATGCTAGGATACATTGCCACTACATCAAAAGTGACCAGGAATGCATCACACGATACTTGCACACCCTCTAGTTTCCTTATGAGGGTACGCGAGTCTGGCAGAACATGATCATATCTGTTCTTGCATGCCTCATGTAACACATCTGCTAGCCATACAGAAGCTGCATATGTGACCCAAGAATGGGAGGGGACAATAAGCCTGCCTTTGAGATTTGGCAGCTGCTCCCTGGTCACCTCAGGCAATTTATGTAACTTAGGCAAGACATATGGGTGCGGAAAGAGATGTGCCTGCTTTGCCCAGTGCTCAAAATACCTAAACACATGAGCAGGCAGGTCTCTGCGCCACAAACTCAGGATGCCTTTGAACCTAGTGACTAAAGCCCTTATAACCTGCTCAGCAGGGTCCAACACTAGTTTAAATTGCTCAATGTCATTAAGCTCCTTTAGTAGGAGAGCCTCATAATCAGCTTTATCTAGAATGCATAGACCTAAATTCTTATCACTGGGCTTTACTATGATGTCAGGATCAGTACGTAATGCTTGCAACGCACGCCTCTGAGCTGGCCCCAGATTTGTTTTGGGACGGCAATGCTGCTGCTTCTCAAAGAAAGCTTGTACATGATCAGAAACATCATCCAAAAATGCCTCTACACCTGCACCAGCTGCTTCAGGCTGGAAGGCAGGGTTTGGCACATGGTATCTACTGTCATACCCTAAAGTGTTAAACTGAAAACCTAGGCGGACTCTCCTGGCAAAACGTTCTACTTGCTGCTGAATAACACTATCCGCGGTAGCTCGTGTAGCTGTAGGCACAAATTTCAAACCAGCATTAAGCACTTGGAGAGCAGCCTGGTCAAATGACTTACTGCTAAGGTTGAATGCACCCACAAGGGGTAGACCACTCAAATTAGCTACTGCTGCTGCTCCTTGCTCTTGCTTGCGCTGTTCCTTTAGTAGCCGTTGTTGCTCCTCCCATTCCTGTCGTTGTAACTCCAGTTCGACTGCCTTCCTCTTTCTCTGTTTCCATACCCGCCGCCTCTGCCTGGTGCTGGACTGTTGTGGTGCCTGGCTGGTGGGGGTCGGCCAGAAAAATGCTGCTGCTGCTGCTGCTGCTGTGGCTGATCATTGTAGTAGTTCCCGCGAGGGTGGTAGTACTGCTGCTGCTGCTGCTGGTCTTCATACCTTTGGCGCTTGGGAGGAGGGGGTGACCTGGGAGGAGGAGGGGGGGGTGACCTGGGAGGAGGAGGGGGTGGCCTGTTTTGGAAGCTGGACAGTGCTGCAGCACAAGCAGCTGCAGCTTGTGGTAAGATTTAACGCGTATCAGATATCGGCTTCGATAGATGCCAAGAATAACGGATTTACGCGTGAGTTGAGATGCCCGCCTGTACTCATCTACTTCACACAGGCTTGTCGAGAGGCTGGAGTGAGGCTGGTACAGGTAACCTTAAAAGACTGGACCCTAAATGCATTTCGGCGTAATGCCTCATCAGCGGGGTGGCCTTAAAGCTACCCATATCAGCCATATATAGCAAACAAAATGCTGCACCAGCCAACTCGACGCCGCCAGCTAATTGTCTAAACCTCACAAACCTAGTGACTCCTAAGTCGCAGTGACTCACATGATCCTCCCATCTGCTCGACATAAGGTGCCAAAACAAAAGGGGGGGAGTTCGAGTCTTTGTGATCTATCGAACTCCCGGTGCAACTACACATCCAAACACTACAAGGGGGGGGGGGGCTCTACTTCACATGCACAAACTGCAGTGAGCCAAAACATGCAGACCAAAGTGTGCAAGAACATACTAGTCCTTTGCATGCACTAGGAGCTTTGACAAATTAGCAGCGTTCTTGTAGGCCACAGTGATATGATCCCCACATACAATCTCCAATTCAGGAGTAACAGCCTTATGAGCTGCATACACCTGATTGATGATGGTGCTAAGGCCCCCTGTACACTCTTTAGGTCCATACGATGCTACAAAAACAGGCCCACTTCTACTGGTAGGTGGCTCAGTGTCCACGTCCTCTATCAGGTAATGTAAGCGATCAGCATGGGCAACGCTATTAGCTACTTCAACAAACAAAGCTTCAGGGTAACCCCTCTTTAGAACCCTTTGCTCAAAAAGCTGGGCGACTGCTTCGTAGTCTGCTACATTGCTGTTAGTGACTGCATACCTTATCAGCTCTCCTCTTATCAGGGCCCTGAAAACTGAGGGACGATGATGCGAAGAGAAAGGTACGTACATATACTTGTTATGCGCCTTTTGAAAAGTGCTAAACTTTATAGGCACCAAACCATCTACAGCTGATCCCATGTCCTTGGACACCCAGAGGTCTAAAAATGCTACTCTCACATCACTAATGCTCCATGTAAGATTGATGTTGGGCAACAGACTGTGCATGCGTTGCAAAAAAGCGTGCAAAGCATCAGCTGGCCCTTCCCACACAAAGAAACCATCATCTATCAGCCTGAAATAATGTTGGGGAAAGTTAGGAAACTCTCTCCTCATTACATCTTCAATGCAGCGAGCCACGTAGATGTTGGCATAATCTACGGCACAGGGTGTGCCCATGGCAGTGCCGTGGATTTGCTGATGTACCTTTTCTCCTCTAATGCAGAAACTATTGTCCATGACAAAATGCAGTAGATCATAAACTACTCCTCTCAGAGCAGGTTTGACTACTTCACATGCAGCTTCAATAGCTTCCTCATTGTCTATGCTAGGATACATTGCCACTACATCAAAAGTGACCAGGAATGCATCACACGATACTTGCACACCCTCTAGTTTCCTTATGAGGGTACGCGAGTCTGGCAGAACATGATCATATCTGTTCTTGCATGCCTCATGTAACACATCTGCTAGCCATACAGAAGCTGCATATGTGACCCAAGAATGGGAGGGGACAATAAGCCTGCCTTTGAGATTTGGCAGCTGCTCCCTGGTCACCTCAGGCAATTTATGTAACTTAGGCAAGACATATGGGTGCGGAAAGAGATGTGCCTGCTTTGCCCAGTGCTCAAAATACCTAAACACATGAGCAGGCAGGTCTCTGCGCCACAAACTCAGGATGCCTTTGAACCTAGTGACTAAAGCCCTTATAACCTGCTCAGCAGGGTCCAACACTAGTTTAAATTGCTCAATGTCATTAAGCTCCTTTAGTAGGAGAGCCTCATAATCAGCTTTATCTAGAATGCATAGACCTAAATTCTTATCACTGGGCTTTACTATGATGTCAGGATCAGTACGTAATGCTTGCAACGCACGCCTCTGAGCTGGCCCCAGATTTGTTTTGGGACGGCAATGCTGCTGCTTCTCAAAGAAAGCTTGTACATGATCAGAAACATCATCCAAAAATGCCTCTACACCTGCACCAGCTGCTTCAGGCTGGAAGGCAGGGTTTGGCACATGGTATCTACTGTCATACCCTAAAGTGTTAAACTGAAAACCTAGGCGGACTCTCCTGGCAAAACGTTCTACTTGCTGCTGAATAACACTATCCGCGGTAGCTCGTGTAGCTGTAGGCACAAATTTCAAACCAGCATTAAGCACTTGGAGAGCAGCCTGGTCAAATGACTTACTGCTAAGGTTGAATGCACCCACAAGGGGTAGACCACTCAAATTAGCTACTGCTGCTGCTCCTTGCTCTTGCTTGCGCTGTTCCTTTAGTAGCCGTTGTTGCTCCTCCCATTCCTGTCGTTGTAACCCCAGTTCGACTGCCTTCCTCTTTCTCTGTTTCCATACCCGCCGCCTCTGCCTGGTGCTGGACTGTTGTGGTGCCTGGCTGGTGGGGGTCGGCCAGAAAAATGCTGCTGCTGCTGCTGCTGCTGCTGTGGCTGATCATTGTAGTAGTTCCCGCGAGGGTGGTAGTACTGCTGCTGCTGCTGCTGGTCTTCATACCTTTGGCGCTTGGGAGGAGGGGGTGACCTGGGAGGAGGAGGGGGGGGTGACCTGGGAGGAGGAGGGGGTGGCCTGTTTTGGAAGCTGGACAGTGCTGCAGCACAAGCAGCTGCAGCTTGTGCAGCAGCTGCTGCTTGTGCATAAATCTCAGCAACGAACTGCGGGTCATGTGCTGTTGCTGTTGCTGCTGCTGCTGGTCTTTGGTGGTTATCCGGGAAGTGGGAGTGGGTGGAGGCTGAGGGTGTAGCTTTGCTGGAAGGGGTGACTCCTGCTGCTGCTGATTTGTAAGTCCTGGTTTGAGCGGGGGGGGGTGGGAGCGGGGGATCTGCCTGCTGCTGCTGGTGTTGCTGCTGCTGTTGCTTGTTCTGTTTCTGGGGGGTTCTGGTGCTGCGGGCAGTTATCCAGCCATGCTATCTCCTCACGGCTCAAGAGTTGAGAGCTGTTTACCAGCCTGTTGATGGTCTGGATGGCCTGAATGGGTAACAGGGCGTTCTTTGGAGTGCTGCTACCTAGCTTGGAGGATCTAGGAGGAGTCTGCTTAGAAGAGTGTTGAGGGTGAGCTGCTGCTGCTGTTGTGGCTCCTGCTGCTGCTGCTGCTGGTGCATCTGCTGCTGCTGTTGTGGCTGTTGCTGCTGCTGCTGTTGCTATGGCCTCTGCTCCTGTTTCTTCTACTGTAGCTCCTGCTGTTGTGGCTGCTGCTGCTGTGGCTGCTGCTGTTTCGTCGGGAGCGGCTGTAGGGGCTGGCTTGGGTTTGAGCCGCAGGCTGTGTGGTAGGCAGTCCAGCATATCAATGTGCTGGTATGCGCTCCGCACCATGTTGCTATAACCCTTCTCCTTCCTGAAGATCTTCGCGATGTGGAGGTAGGTGGTGCCTCTCTCTAGGTTCCTCTTGAAGACTATTTTCTCGAACTCGACGATGTCTGGATCGCTGACGCTGGTATCTGCTATTGCAAGTCTGTACTTCTCCATCAGCGGAGGGACGCGCGCTGTGAACTCTAGCTCTATGCGCTTAGCTGAGGCATCTGCGTCTGCTAGTGCTTCGTTCAGAGCTGTCATATGCAGCGCCAGTAACTCGTCATCCCACTTATCTAACGCCTGCTTGACTAGCTGATTGCTGCGCTCATTTACTTCGCCGCTGACAGTCTGGAACTGCCTAGGAGGTAGCTTGAGCCAAGCCGGGGGTGGGAGCTGCTTCTCAAAGTGAGGCTTGAAGTCCTCCACAGCCCTGCCCGCTCGTGCGTGTCTCGCCACTGCCATTAAGATAGGGAGCAAGTACTCTGAGAGCTGCTGCTTGACATATTTGTAGTCTACTATAGGTTCTATATCAGCACGGCCTGTTTCAGTATCCGACATTGTGCCAAAGCGAGGAAAGGTGGAACACCTTTCCAGAGCTAGACACTGTGGACCTGTGCAGCGTGTTGCGAAGCAACACTGAGCCTCAACTTGTATGTAACTGGTGGTAAGATTTAACGCGTATCAGATATCGGCTTCGATAGATGCCAAGAATAACGGATTTACGCGTGAGTTGAGATGCCCGCCTGTACTCATCTACTTCACACAGGCTTGTCGAGAGGCTGGAGTGAGGCTGGTACAGGTAACCTTAAAAGACTGGACCCTAAATGCATTTCGGCGTAATGCCTCATCAGCGGGGTGGCCTTAAAGCTACCCATATCAGCCATATATAGCAAACAAAATGCTGCACCAGCCAACTCGACGCCGCCAGCTAATTGTCTAAACCTCACAAACCTAGTGACTCCTAAGTCGCAGTGACTCACATGATCCTCCCATCTGCTCGACATAAGGTGCCAAAACAAAAGGGGGGGAGTTCGAGTCTTTGTGATCTATCGAACTCCCGGTGCAACTACACATCCAAACACTACAAGGGGGGGGGGGGCTCTACTTCACATGCACAAACTGCAGTGAGCCAAAACATGCAGACCAAAGTGTGCAAGAACATACTAGTCCTTTGCATGCACTAGGAGCTTTGACAAATTAGCAGCGTTCTTGTAGGCCACAGTGATATGATCCCCACATACAATCTCCAATTCAGGAGTAACAGCCTTATGAGCTGCATACACCTGATTGATGATGGTGCTAAGGCCCCCTGTACACTCTTTAGGTCCATACGATGCTACAAAAACAGGCCCACTTCTACTGGTAGGTGGCTCAGTGTCCACGTCCTCTATCAGGTAATGTAAGCGATCAGCATGGGCAACGCTATTAGCTACTTCAACAAACAAAGCTTCAGGGTAACCCCTCTTTAGAACCCTTTGCTCAAAAAGCTGGGCGACTGCTTCGTAGTCTGCTACATTGCTGTTAGTGACTGCATACCTTATCAGCTCTCCTCTTATCAGGGCCCTGAAAACTGAGGGACGATGATGCGAAGAGAAAGGTACGTACATATACTTGTTATGCGCCTTTTGAAAAGTGCTAAACTTTATAGGCACCAAACCATCTACAGCTGATCCCATGTCCTTGGACACCCAGAGGTCTAAAAATGCTACTCTCACATCACTAATGCTCCATGTAAGATTGATGTTGGGCAACAGACTGTGCATGCGTTGCAAAAAAGCGTGCAAAGCATCAGCTGGCCCTTCCCACACAAAGAAACCATCATCTATCAGCCTGAAATAATGTTGGGGAAAGTTAGGAAACTCTCTCCTCATTACATCTTCAATGCAGCGAGCCACGTAGATGTTGGCATAATCTACGGCACAGGGTGTGCCCATGGCAGTGCCGTGGATTTGCTGATGTACCTTTTCTCCTCTAATGCAGAAACTATTGTCCATGACAAAATGCAGTAGATCATAAACTACTCCTCTCAGAGCAGGTTTGACTACTTCACATGCAGCTTCAATAGCTTCCTCATTGTCTATGCTAGGATACATTGCCACTACATCAAAAGTGACCAGGAATGCATCACACGATACTTGCACACCCTCTAGTTTCCTTATGAGGGTACGCGAGTCTGGCAGAACATGATCATATCTGTTCTTGCATGCCTCATGTAACACATCTGCTAGCCATACAGAAGCTGCATATGTGACCCAAGAATGGGAGGGGACAATAAGCCTGCCTTTGAGATTTGGCAGCTGCTCCCTGGTCACCTCAGGCAATTTATGTAACTTAGGCAAGACATATGGGTGCGGAAAGAGATGTGCCTGCTTTGCCCAGTGCTCAAAATACCTAAACACATGAGCAGGCAGGTCTCTGCGCCACAAACTCAGGATGCCTTTGAACCTAGTGACTAAAGCCCTTATAACCTGCTCAGCAGGGTCCAACACTAGTTTAAATTGCTCAATGTCATTAAGCTCCTTTAGTAGGAGAGCCTCATAATCAGCTTTATCTAGAATGCATAGACCTAAATTCTTATCACTGGGCTTTACTATGATGTCAGGATCAGTACGTAATGCTTGCAACGCACGCCTCTGAGCTGGCCCCAGATTTGTTTTGGGACGGCAATGCTGCTGCTTCTCAAAGAAAGCTTGTACA